>VYXC01006391.1:653268-743040 GCA_013397175.1 Platysteira castanea
CCGCCTCGGTGCTGCTGCTTTGGCTCACCTGTGTGTTTTCTTCTAGGATGGCTCGCTTTGGGGAGGCAGTGGCCGGCAGGCTGGGCTCCGGAGATGGGGGCTCCGACCAGAACCGGAGCCGACACGGAGCTCCTGCCGCTGCGGGAGGGAGCCCGGGAGCCTTCAAGCAAACCAAAGCGCAGAGAGCCCGGACTATGGCTCTATATAACCCCATCCCCGTCCGGCAGAACTGCTTCACCGTCAACAGATCGCTCTTCCTCTTTGGGGAAGAGAACATAGTCAGGAAATATGCCAAGAAGCTCATCGACTGGCCATATCCTTTCTGCACCCCCTGCAAGCCCCCCCCTTGCTGGCCGGATATGCCTCGGTGGCCGCCCAGGACACGTGCGTGTGGCACTCTCGGGCAGGTAAGGCGTGCGGAGAGGGGTACCCCGGCCCCTGGGGATGCTCTCCTCATCCTGTTGCTGCTTCCCCTTCTGTCCTCGGCTCCCTCCCTGCTCCTGACAGGAGCTGAGCTTTTTCTCCCACCAGGGAGCCCCCCAGCCCCTCCTGAGGCTTGGATTTATTAGTCCCCCATGCTGGCGAGGAGGGGTGCTCTGATCCCAGATTAACCCTGCGTGCTTTGGGATGCTCTGTGTGTGTGCCTGGGGAGGTCGAGGGTAGTGGCCTTTTCTCTGTGCCTCGATGTCTTGTGGAGTTTTGTCACCCCACCCCACCCGGAGCCACCTGGGAGCCCACGAATCTCCAGTCCCTGCTGGGTGGTGGCTCTGTCCCTCCTGTGTGCGCCCTCTTCACCGCAGATCACGCCTGGCAGAGGCACGGCCATCCTCGCCCTGCAGCCCCCGGCCCCCCATGGTGGCTCTGGGAACTGGCTGCCCCCTCCCTGCTGCAGAGGGAAGGATGTTGGAAACCTCTGGCTGTGCCCCATGGCCCTTTTTGGGCAGCCGTGATTTTATTGCAGGGACCCCTCTCCTAGGGCAGGGGGGAGGGTGCGGATCTCCCCCGCTCCTTCCCCTGTTCCCTGATCCTTTCATACTTCCCCACGCACCTCTCTCTCCTCCCACCCTCCCTATGGGTGCCCCTGGGTGCCTTGGCTGCTGCCCAGCACCACAGCGCTCAGCCCCACACCAACCTGGGCTCGATGTCTGCTGCCCCCCGAGACACCTCCTGGGCTTTGCCCCCACGGAGGATCTGAGCCTGAGAACTTCAGTGTGGCCACACTTGGGCTGTAGGAGCCTCCCCGTGCCGTGTTCTGCAGCAGTGATTCCATGCAGCTCCCGCTGCTGCCGCTTTCTCTCCCTGCAACTTGTTGGTTGAGTTCCTGGCCCCTCTGGCGGGCACGGGAGAGCTTTCCCTGGTGCCAGGCAGCGATGCTGTGGTTTGGTGCAACAGGTGCCTCGGGGAAAGCCTCTGGTGAGGCCTGGGGATACAGGACAGGTCACCCACCCTGCAGAGCATCGCAGGGGAATCGTCCCTTTGCAGCTCCGACATGTCAGGTCAAGCCTCTGCTGAGAAGGAGCTGGTCCTGCCTGGGGAGCTGTGACATCTCCAGGCTTGAGGGGGTGAGCTGGGAGTGAAGGGCTGGCTTGGAGGGGCTGAACTGCCCATGGCATCCCTGGATCTGCCCCTCCTGGCAGCGCCCACCGGGCGAGTGGCTGCAGGAGTGCTGGTGCGATGGTGAGCTTGGGGACGTGGCTGCTCAGCGCGGAGCCCTGCAGGGCAGCAGCCAGGCCGGCTGCCTGCTTTTCCAGAATATGCCAAATTATTCATGTGCTTTTCCAGTGTGGTGTGGGAGGGACCTCGCCCCTCCGGCTTTTGTTGGGAGCCAGAAGGAGCTGGGGTGCTGCCGCTGGCCGGGCACTCCCAGCGTGGGCTGGGGTCCCGTGCCGGCGTGATGTTTCATCTCCAGGCAGCCGCTGTCTCCTAGAGACTGGAGCTCCACCACCACGCGAGCAAAACTCCTCAGCATTATTCTCCCCTGGAATTTGCAATGCATGAGGGAGATGGGCTCATTTTGTATTTTTTTCCTGAAGTAAGTGACATATTCCCATGTGAGTGCTGGGAACAGGCGTGCTCCAGGCGCGGGAGCTGAGTGTTCCTGCCTATCCCCCGCCCGGATGCCATCTCTTTCCAAGAAAAACTCATCCACCCTGGATGTTCCTCTGCACTACTGGAGTGTTGAGGGCTTGGGAACAGGCATGGCCTTTTGGGGATGAGTTTGGTTAGGTTGGCCGGGCGAGTTGTTCCCGTCCTTGTAGTTGTAGCCTGGCACAGGCAGCCTTTTGGTAGAGCCAGGAAGACCATGTGAAGACCAGCTGCCTGGCCTGGAGTGCATGGCATTGCTCCTGGGCGAGGGTATTTTGGGGAGGAGAGCACTGGATCTTCGCCACGGTCAGTAGGAGCTGCTGGCCTTGGGAGGGCGATGGGCCAGTTCTGGTGCTGTGGGTCAGGGTGGGCACAGCACCAAGGAAAGCCAGGGGGGTTGGAGAGGAGCGCAGGGAGGAGTGGAGGCTCTTCTTCATCCAGCTCTAGTTGACTAGGTAATAGGGCTAAAAATATCTGGTGATTCAGGCCTGGATATCTGCTGGGTAACTGTGTAATTATAACCAGCAGCCTCTGCAGTTTGGCTTCCCAGTGTAAATAGGGATGATGCATGGAGGAGAAGGAGGAGAAATATGAGCAACTGGGACTGGGATGCAGCTCCATGGGAGGCGAGTCTTTGCTGAGTTCCTTGCTGGAAAGCCCAGTGCTTTGCCTCCACTGGAGCTGCTCTTTTAAAGCTGGTCCTGCCCAAACCGTGGGGCAGCTGCTGTTTTGGCTGTAGGAACATCTCCTTCTCTTCTCCTTGGGAAACGCAGCCTTGTCCTCCTGCCTGCTCTCCTCCTGCTGATGGCCAGGCCTTTCACCCTGATTTCATTTGTTTGGCTGCCTGGAAGGCTCCAATTCAGTTAGTACATGAGATGGGCTGCAGCTCATCTATATCTGCTCCGTTCCTCATTCGCTTAATCACATTTGACCTGGATAAGATCCCTCTCCCGCCCCAGGAAGGCCAGATGACATTGTGTGGCTCTGGCTGTGTCCCCAAGGACAGCATCTGGCTGCAGGCTGTCCGCTGCACCTACCCCCAGTGTGGCAGAGAAAGGGGATGTCCATCAGGACTTTGCTGGTCCCTACAGTGAGGGATTTAATCTATCTTGGCCCCTTGGAGGACCAAATTTGGTGTTGGGCTGTCCTAGAGCAGCTGGAGTGCCCTCAGAGCCCCAGGGCACATCCCTATCCCAACAGTCAGGGGGATTTTGCTCCTTGGGAAGCACACCTGTGAGTGTCTGCATTGTTTTGCTCACAATGACTCTCCCTGGGACCTGATGCTGCGTAGACAGTGCCCCTCGGGGACCCTGGTGATGTCACGCCCCACCTGCCCAAGCATCTCCTGCACCTTGGCTTTTCCCCAGCCAAGATTCCGGCAGGTCTTGCCTTCCCAAGGGAAGAGCCTGCGCCATGTTGTGCCATCCTTGGGCAGCTCCATCCTTGCACTCCCCAAGAACATTTTTTTCCCCCCCTCCCAGGCTGTTTTCTGTGCCCCCCATTCATCAGATTTTAGAAGGTTTTTTTTTTGGGTGGGGCGAGTAGGTGTAATGGCAGGTCCGTCTTTTTGACAACCGGGGAGAGCGAGGCTGCCTGTCAGATGGTGAATTTAAACAGAGGCAGCTGTTGCCATGGTGATGCCAAGTTGCATCCTGTTGCTGTGGCAACCAAAGTTAAAAAACTGATGTTAAGGCAGGAAAATCACATGATGTGGTCCTTTTTTGTTTAAAAAAAAGAAAAAAAAACAGGAGGAGGAGAGGAGAGAGATTTGATTTCCAGGGTGAGGTGGGGGAGAAGGAGACGCTTCTCCATGGAGCTGTTTGCACGTGGCAGGCAGGCATCCCACATCCCGCATCCCTACGGGAGCGGCAGCAGTGTGGGCAGCTCTGCCCCGCTGGACTCCTGGCTGTCACTGCCTTCAGTTTAACCCCTGATGGAAACCAACCCACTGCATTTTGGAGCCGTAAGCAGCAACAGCTGTGGCTGCGGAGAGTGACTGTGGTGTCCTGTGTCTGTGCAGTGAGATTGAGGCAGGCTGGGTGCTCCTTGCCAGCTGTGCAGGGACACAAGCACAACCCAAGCTCGTGTTCACACTCCTGAGCCTCTGTGTGGCAGGCACACTGCAGCTGGCTCGTGTTCCAAGTGTAGTGGGAGGATTTGGGGTCTGGACACGGCTTTCTGTCCACCCCCTCCGAGCATGGATGGGCTGGGAGCATTGGGTGGCAGGACACAGGGATAGAGACAGCCAAGAGGGGCCACAGCTCTATGGATAGTCTTGTCAGTGGGGGAAAATCTCTTGTGTCCTCAGGGACACGCCAGGGAGGTACTGTGGGGATGGAGAATCCCAGAGTTGAATTAGGGCCACTCACACGCTTTGCTCTACTTGGCACTTTCATTTTTTCTTGGAAACCGAAAACCTCACTTGCCCAGAGAGGTTGTGAACTCCCTGGAATTGTTCAAGGTCTGGTGGGATGGGGCTCTGAGCACCCTGGTCTAGTGGAAGGTGTCCCTGCCCATGGCAGGGGGTTAGAACCAGATGACCTTTAATGTCCCTTCCAACCCAAACCATTCCATGATTCTGCAAAGACAGCCTTGGAGAGACGGTGCTCTCTTTCCTGTTGCGGTGTGGAGCTGAGAGGAGGAAGATTGAGACATCCTAAGTGGGGATGTTGAAGGTGTGGATCTTTCTTCCTGTCCTGCCATGTCTGTGTGGGACAGGCAGCAGTGCTGGGGTTGGGACCAGAAAGATGAAGTCCACAGGTGTGACGAACTGAGGCTTTTTCTCTGTGACACCTGAGGAGCAGGGAAAGCCCCTTAGAGCAGCAGGTCCCCAGGGAAGCATGGGGGGAGGTAGGAAATGGAGACATGGCTTTCTAGGAGATGCTGGAGCTGGGCTGGATGATGCAGGCATGGACAGGGGTTAAGTTGCTCCTGGTTTTTTGGTGGCACTGGAAGGTAGGATTCCCCAAGGCCCATGTGGCCTTACTCCTCTCTGCCTGCCCAGGAGTGGGGAGAAGGTACTGGGACATGGTGGGATGGAGGGGAGCTCTCCATAGCTCCCATCCGTGCCCGCATCCGGGGAGGGATTTGTCTCATACCCAGCCTCCTGCGGAGATTGCGTCAATGTCCCATCAGCACCGTAAATCCATCTCCAGGGACTGGAGCTGGGCACACTCCCTGCCTTAGCAAGATGGGTGTTCTGGATGGGCCGGTTTGGGCTTCTGGCTGGGGAGGAAGGTGAAGAGGAAGGTCACGGCTGGAAGCAGGGATCTGCCAGTGGCCAAATGCCTCCCTGACAGACCCACCAGGAGCTCCAGCTCCAGGCCTGGGGTTAGCCCACAGTGTCTGCTCCAGGCGGTCTGGGGGATGCCCCCATGGCATCGCTGTCCCCACCTCAAAGGCAGCGTGAGGGAAGCATGGAGCTGCAGGTGTGGCGTGCACAGGGATCGGCCGAGTTGCTAAGGAAACAAGTCAACGGTGCAGGGGAGAGAGCATTGGGTAAAGGAGATAAATCAATAAGAAAACCTATTTTTATCGGCTCCCTAATGATCCTCCAGGAGAAGCCAGACGGAGGAGGAGGAGGAGGAGAAGGCTGGAGGGAGATGGGCTCTCATTACTGGGCTTGGAGGGGGGCGAGGGCTACTCTGCGTTTTGGGTGGCTGAAAGCTTGTGTAATTACTCACCTGATGTGGGAGAAAACAAAGCACTGATAGAGGATTGTCCAGTGGACTCCAGCCCCAACTGGGAGGATGCTTGCTTGGCTGAAGTAAAGAGTGGGGATAGAATATTCCTTAGTTCAGCCAGATGTTCCTGCTGTCCCTTGGGAGATTTTTTTCCTCTTGGTGCCTCAAAACCTGGCACAGCTGGAGCTATGGGGGCTGGTTTCCAGGGGACTGATGTCTCACACAGCTCTGGGTGTGATAACCCAGGCTCAGCTCCACGGGAAACTGGGCCAGTGGGATTTAGAGAGTCACTTTTGGCACTGACCTCATGCTTAGGTCAGTGCTTTGGACAACTATTGCCCTTCTAGACTCGATCAGGCTGGACAGGGCTCTGAGCACCCTGGTCTAGTGGGAGGAGTCCCTGTCCATGACATGGTCTGTAGGGTCCCTTCCAACTCAAACCATGTCTTGATTCCATGATATCTGTTCACCAACACGCCATGAACTTGCCGGAGGTGGAGCGGGAATGTGTCCTGTGCAGAGCTGTGACAGATGTGCATTATTGTCCTTGTGCTTTGAACCAGAGGCTGAAGCCAGCAAGGAAAGACAGGGGCAAGGTGTTCTGATTGCCCCAGGCACTTCTGAGCGGGGCTCCCTCGCTGCTGCCTTTGGAGCAGTTGGTTTTTCCCCACCTGGATGCCTCTCCCACGGGAGCGGTGGCTGTGGCAGGGAGCAGTGCCGGATGCTGGGCAGACTCTCCACGCCATTCCCACACTTCTCATCTAGGCAAATGTGCCTGGTGCCTGGGGAGCTGCTGCCCCGCCCCACTAACACGCTGTTTGTCTCCGAAGCTGGTGCTAATTGCTCGCAGACTTTCAGGAAAATGACACCAAAAGGTCCCAAATAGGCTGGTGGCGCGGGGCCAAGCGCCGCGGTGGCTGGAGCGTGTGGCCAGAGGTGGGAACAGGGAGAGGACGTGGCCTTTGCCGGAGCCATGCAGTGAAATACTCGCTTATGTTAAGCCTCAGAGGAAAACTTTCGGAGTCTGGGCCCCCTCCCCAAGTGCAGGGAGCTGCTTCTGCTCCGTGCCTGGCTGGCAGCAAGGTGCGAGCCAGCAGCAGGGAGCTCTGCAGCCTTTCCCTTTGGGTTTGCCTCTAACTTAGCGACCATTAATTTCACTGAGTGGCCTTTTAAATGCCTTGGCCCCATCTTTCCTGGCTCTTCTTCCCACCTGGCTAAATACATCCCAGCTCCCTCAGGCTCTCCTTGGCTGCCTCTCCTGGCCGTCTCTCTGGGGACCTGCTGCCATGCCCATCCCTGCTCCTACCTTGCCAGCGTGCCACAGCATCACTGCTGCCGGGGTCACTGCATGCTTTCCCATTTCCCGTGCTCATGGCTGGCACTGGGGTGGCTTCTTTTGCCTGTGGGCTCAGGGACGCTGGTTGAAAACATTGCATTGCACCTGGTGGCCAAAAGGCAAGGTTGGAAAAGACAAAATCATCCCTTTTCCTAGGGCTGATGGGATGGGCATTGGACACCTCCTTGCCTAAAACATGTCAACCTCAGGGTGTTTGGTCTGGAGGAGCCTGGTGTGGTGGGGAAGGATTTAGCTGGCTTGGGATGGTGGGAGTGGGGTTGAATCCTTTATGGGCAAATCCATCCAGGGATCACATCCGCCTCCCACAGACACAAGCTTTGGGAAGGTGGCAGCCCTCTCCCAGGGTGGCTGCTGGTGCCAGTGGTGACAGTAATAGAGCTGTTTTGGCACAGAGGGAACGGAAGCAGGGGTGTGCTGCCTGCTGCTGTATCGCTCCGCATTTTGTTATTGAGGACAACAGGGCTTTTATTGTGAAGAACTGGGAAAGATGGATGGGAAGTTGGAAAGATATGGCCATCCTGTCGTTTGGAAGTGCTTTGTTTTCAGAGCTCAGCAGTGGGCCAGGCAGGAAAGAGCTCCATGTCCCTGCCTCGATACCATGAATCAAAAGGCAGGAGGGAGCTGACTTTGGGGTGCTTTCCTGGGCATCAATCTGCCCTTTCCTTCCTCAGGTCCTCAGACACCAGCATCTGCTGCCACTTGTCCCAGCTCAGGGTTGCTCCTGGAGAAGGGCGTGTAAGGCCTAGACGTGGATGTAGGATTTAGGATGCTCATAATGGTCCAGGCAGATCCTGTGGACAAAGTGCTGCTGCCCCTTGGGGTCTTGCTGAGGTGTGGCTGAGCTGGGATATTTCCACGGGGAGTTTCCACCCTGCCTGAACTGAAGCTCAGACCCAGGTGCCGTCAGTGTCTGGAGCTGCGAGTGCTCAGCCATGTGCTCTGCAGCTCCCAGTGTCACCTGGGCTCATCTTGCTGCCCACGGGGTGCTTGGCAAGGGCGCAGGGCAGACTGATCCTGGTCACATCCCCAGGACCTGCAAGGCATGCCCCATCCTCCCCAGGCTGTGCAGATGCTCCGTGCCATGGGGATGTTTTAGGATGAGGGCTGCTGATACCTTGTGATTTCTCCCCTTTCTGAGCCCCACCTCCTGCTGCTTTGGGATGGAAATGAAGAGGAAAGCAGGGACATGTCAGCCCTGGCCAGCAGTGTGCCACGCCAGGGAGAGCCTCCCTGACAGTGCCAAGGACCATGCCAAGCCTTCTTCCAGGCAAAGCCCAGCCTGGGTGTCCCACCTTGAACCTTGTGTCCCCTTCTGGGCTCCCTCCACAAGTAGCATCTCTCTCCCACGGGAGTTCTTATCCCAACAAAGACAGCTGGTTGATGTCCCATGAGGTCAGGAAGGAGGTGATGAGCCCCCAGTGAGGAAGGTCTTGGGGGCTCTCACCCCTCTCATTTCCAAATGATGCCAAGGTGGGAGCAGCGGGGGGTGGAAGGCAGGCTGGCTGTGGCTGTTCCTGTGGGGGGAACGGCAGCAGGGGCTGGGCAGGAAACAAAGGGTGGGCTGGGGGTGTCACCCACCTCTTCTCTGCTCCTTAACTCGCCTCCACTCCTTTCGAGTACATGATCCTGGCAACCATCATTGCCAACTGCATCGTGCTGGCCCTGGAGCAGCACCTCCCCGAGGACGACAAGACGCCCATGTCACGGAGATTAGTGAGTACCTCATGTCCATCTCTCTCTGCCCCGCACTGGTGGGCCGGGGGGTCAGCCAAGGGCAGCCACCCAATCCTACCAGGCAATTTCTTCTGGTTTTGGGGTAGCCAGACAGAAGGTTTCCTCCTCTCCAGCCTTCCTAGGGCTGCTGTACATATTCCTTCTCTATGGAAAGGGTTCAGGAAGGTTTAAGCCCCTTAAAAAGGGATAGGGAAGGACTGGGTGACCTGAGTGTGTCGTAGCCACCCTCTTTTTATTCCTGAGGTTGCTGCTGGCTGAGAAAGGGCTGAGAAAGCTCCCAAAGGAGATGATGGGTCTGGGGAAGGTGGGATGGGACATGAGTTGGGACGATGTGAAATGCCTGGTGCTGTGTTTGCTCAGTCTCCCCCTCTAACTGGGTCACTGGTTTCACTCGGGCAGGAGAAGACGGAGCCCTACTTCATTGGGATTTTCTGCTTCGAGGCTGGGATTAAGATTGTGGCCCTGGGGTTCGTTTTCCACAAGGGCTCGTACCTGCGCAACGGCTGGAACGTCATGGACTTCATCGTGGTCCTCAGTGGGTGAGTTGGGTGTTGTGGGGCCATGGGTGGAGTTGGTTGGGCTTGGGGACTCGTCCTGGCAAGGACATGAGCTCCAGGACATGGGGAAAGACCCTGGTTTGCTCTTGTCAGTAGTGTTTCTTCGCCCCAGTGAGGAGGGGAGGGTGGTCCCCTGTGCTGGAGGTGCTGTGTTAGCTTTGCTGTGGTCGCTGATGGTGGGACGAGGCTCCCTAGAGGGATAGTAGGGCTGGCTCTGAGGCCACCATGTCCAGCTTTTCTCACTTGGTGGCCTGTCACCCACCTGAATACAAGGCACAGTGAGGACAAGGTGGTGGCATGACCTGATAAGTGACTGGATGTCACCTGGGAGGGATTCTGGTCAAACCGTACATGGGAAGGGGGAAAATCTCTTCTCTTGCCTTCCCAAGCACTTCACAGGCTTGCCCTGCTGCTGGGGGTTGGGGAATGAGGTCTGGGTAGGGTCACATTCCCAGGGATGCTGCTCCTCATCCCAGCATGCAGCAGTGGTGCTGGGGGTGGTAGCACACAGAGATTCACGGGTGCTGCTTGTGTCACTGGTGGTGTCACCTGCCAGGGACGTGGCCCAGATTTGAGTCCTGCTTGCTGGGCTGTCCTGGTGACACAGAAACGAGCAGGGACATTTGGGCTTGCGTTAGCCAGCACTGGCAGTCAGCTTCAGCAGAAGCCCCACAGGGTGACCCCCTGGGCCCCTCTCTGTGTGGAGGGCAGGTGGGGCCTGGATTGTGGCTGTTTCACAGGAGCTGGTTTGATGTGTACAAATGGAAGGTGCCTGTGGGTCCGAGTGCTCCAGGAGAGCTTTGCTGGGTGCAGAGCAGCAGTGGGGCTGGCTGGGAAACTGAGGCGTGGAAACCAGGCGGGATGCCTGGGGTCTCTACAGAGCTTCCTGCTGCACAGTCCTGACTCTTGGCTTGCAGGGTGGTGGCACCACGTGGGATGTGACACCCTGTTTGGGTGTTTGGAAGAGGAAGGGGAACGCTGAGCCTGCTTCTGCTGGGCTGCGGCGATGGGCGCTGCTTGTCCGTGGCAGAGAGGTGCAGGTTGGGACTGTGCCTGAGAGGAGGCTTGAGGAGAACGTGGTCGGGTACATGTTGGCTCCCTTGGTCCAGTGGGGACCTGGATAGCCTCACTGCGGAGTTGGGACCATGTCAGCTGGGAATGGAGGGTGTGCTGGTGGTGGGCGATGCTTCTGGTGGGCAGCAAGCAGGCGGCCCGTGGGAGGTGCAGCCCTCGCACGGCAGGCTGCTGCTCTCCCACATCTGCAGAGCGACTCTTGGGGAGGGTTCTGTGGCTCCTGGGCTGGGCAAAGGTGCTCGCATCCCCGGGGACAGGTGCTCACATCTCTGGGGACAGCGGTGGGAGCAGCACGAGGGGCTCTCGGCCTCATGGTGTGGCTGCAGCACCGGGCCAAGTGCGCGGGCAGCAGCTGCGGGGCTGGGAAATGCCCATCGCCTGTGTCCCGGCCCGGGCATCCTCTGGGGCCTGGGCCAAGGGGAGGCACTGGGCTGGGAGGAGGGGTTCACCAGGGACCTCCTCCTGCCCTCCCCACGGCTCTGGGCGAGCGGCTGTGCCCGAGCCGGTGCTGAGTCAGCGCTCGGCGATTACTCACTCGCAGAGGCCTGGCCAGCCCCTCTCGGTGCCGGGCCGAGCCGGGCCCCGTGCCAGGGAACCGACTGTCCGTGAAGGGCTGCGAGCACCGCGCCGGCCACCCCGACAGGAGGTACCCATGTCCCCCCGGGACTGCCGGTCACGGGGCACAGCCCTCCAGTGTCTGCTTCCCCACGTCGCCCCCCTGGTGTCCTGATGTTTGCTCCAGCCGAGTGGAACCCCTCCAGGGAATGCCCCTTTCCCGGCCACCTTTGCCCCAGGAGTGCCTGCTGGCAGGGCCTCACCGACCCATTGGGGCAAATTCTATTGTGAGGTGGGTGGAGGAGGCAACCCACGCATTTCTTCCTGGCCTGGTTTTGGGGTCGCTGGGATCAGCTGCACCAGGTCATGGGCTCCTCTGTGCTGTTCAGCTCTTGCTTTTGCCCTGGAGTGCTGCCAAAGCTGCTGCTCCTTGGTGCCATGGTTGCGCTTCCCATGCAAGAAACTCTTGCCTGTTTAATCTGCTGAATTATTGGCAAATTCCTGCAGCAAATAATCCTTGGCTGGCAAATGACTTGCAAACAGCTTGTGGGAGAAGGTTTGCACTTGGCGTCTTGTTCTGTGTTGGTTGCGTAAGGCTGGTGGTGGAGCCTGCTCGGGGACGTGAGCGAGCAACCGGCGACTTCGGGATCGCCTCTGCAGACTCAAACTTTCTGCTCGGTGAATATAAAAGTGTCTGGATGGAGATTTGTGAGCTTTGGTGGTCGTGGGGGTCTCGTTGTGGCTTATCAAGAGGCTGTGGCTGTGTTGGAGGGGGATGTTGTGAGCATCGGAAGGGCAGGGTAATGCTTGCCTCAGGATGTGCTCAGTGGGTTTGGGATGCTGATGCATCCCATGATGGGCCAGAGAAAACATCCATGTGACCCCAGGATCCATCCCTGAAGGACCCAGAGGAACCCAGCATCACACTCGCTGGCCCTTGTCCCTCCAGTTGTGACACAGGGTATTACTGCTCCTTTCTGGACTTACTTTTTGCCGTGTATCTGATGGGAGAGGTCCTTAGTCCGGGTGGCGTCATGATCACAGACACCACACTGGGATTTCCATGAGCAGTGGGATTTTCTGCACCCTCTCTCTGCTGTAAATAAGCCTAATGAGGGGCTTCTCCCATGAGCAGGCCTCCTGGGACCCTGTGCAGGAATGGATGGCACTGACTAGGGTTCAACTGGTATTTGCTTCTTGTGTCAATAAATCCATTCTTTTTTTCATCTCAGTGGAAATCAACGCCCACCTAAAACTCCCTGATGCTAAAGCTTCCACTGGGGAACTAATAGTCACATTTGTAAACCTGCTCTCTTTGTAACCTGTGGTTTCCAAATCATCACTGCTGCCTGAAAAAACAGCCTGTTCTCCCCCAGCTAAAAATAATTTTATCTGAAAGTGTGCATAAAATACCTTTACTCGTGAGGCAGAACCAGCGAGGAGAACATCTATGTTTCCCCTGGGGTTTTGGGATGCTCACCTTGTCTCAGAGCTAGCTGGATGCTGAAGCTGGACTTGTGACCTGCTTAATGCAGTGTGACCTGGATCGAAGAAGGGGAAAATGGCTCAGAAATGGTCAGAAAGGGCAGTGGAAGGTTGGTCCTGAGAAAGTGAGGCTGAAAGAGCTTCAGCCACCAGCAACTGGAGCATGAGCTCCCTGCTCCCTGGGTGCCACTGGGAATAGAGAAAAAGGACCCTACAGCTGCCTGCTTTGTCCTGCACCATGTTTGATGGAGTAAGAAGGGTTAAACTCCCTCTGCAAATATCCAGGTGGGTGTGTGCTTTACACACTCCGGAGCCTGAGCATCATCAAAGCACCCTGGCTTTTATTATAGCAGTAATACAATAACACGTGAGAGGTGAAGGGGTGGGGGAACTGCTAACAATGGGGAAAAAATCCAAAGGGGAACCAGAAGGCCCTTGTGAAGTTGTGCTGCTCAGGAGCTGGAAAAGCAGCCACTGTAAAAGCTGGATAAATACGCCGAGGTCACTAAAAGGAAGCGCTGCCGTCGGGGTTTTTGGGAGGGTTTAATAAGAGCTGCTACACCTGGATGCCTTTTGTGAAGCCCTTGGGCACGGTGGTTTTCATTAAAGGGTTTTGTGGGGTGGAGTGTGGCCAAGGGAAAGCAGGAATGAGGGATTGCCAGCGCTGCCTGCCGTGCCCTTAGCAAACCCACAGCTAACTGGAGGGGCACCAGCCTGTGCCAGAGCACAAGAGCCTGGCTCTCCAAGTCCTGTCCCAAAATCCAGTGTCCTCTCCCTGCAAAGCCAGGCAGCAGCTGTGAGCCTGGCCTCTCTGTCTGACCTCCCGGGGAAATCCTGCGCACACTTGTGCCCTGATTTCCTGCTGTGGCTGGTGGGAGGCAGGACGGAATAGTTCCAAGGAAGGTGTTTCCTGCTGTGCTGCAGGGTTGCAAGGTGAGCCCAGGGGTGAGGAGGGCAGGTTGGCTGTTTTGCTTGTTTTGGTGCTGCCTGGATTTTGGGATGACTGTCCTGGAAAGCTCCCTTTTCACAGTTCCTCTTGAGCTCCCCCATGGGAGAGGCAGGGATGTTTTGCCCTCAGGTATTTAGTGCACCTCACACAACCCCAGTTCTGTGTGTTTGGGTGCTCTTTTTAATCCTGGAGTTCCAGAGACAGAAGGGGGATCCTTGAACAGGCGCTGGCAGCAGCTCCATCTGGAAATATTGATACGCTGCATGCCCTGGTGATTGGGGGTGCTGGTCCCACAGGTGCCTGGCACAACACGCCAGTGTGAGAGCATACCCAGGCTGGGAACAGGCTCTTCTCACGGCGCCCACCCCCTCATTTCCCTAACCCAGGGAGTGCAGTGCACCTCTAGGCAGGGAAACTTGGGGGAATGGGTAAGAGGCTTGGAAAACAAGTGCTAAACCAGGGCACAAGTGCAGCACCCGGACATGATAATCCTGCTGGAGCCTGAGCCACTGCAAGGAGGGATTAACCAGCAAAGAGACAGCCCCAGGTCCAAAAGCCCAGCACTTTGACGAGACTTTTTCCCCACTCTTTCCTTCTTTTCCTTCCATGAATGTTGGCAGTCTCCAACCTGATGTCTGCCCCCTCTCCCACCCCTTTCCCAGCTCTTTCTGTTCAGGACAATTAGTAAAATGTTTGGTCTTTCGTTTGGATGAATAATAGATTTCTCGGCTCGGTGAATGATTCATGTGCCATATGCCACGGCCCTGGGATGTGCCTGACACCGGCACCTCGTACAAAGGGCAGCACTGCTTCCCTGGCTCAGCGAGGGGACGGGGTGGTGGTGAGGGAAAAGGCTTCCTGCTGCTGGAGATGGGGGTGGGGATCCCCGGGCAGGCAGAACTCTGGCTCTGGCTTTGGGGGAGACAGGCATCCCGCCTTCTCCCAGCGCAGGATCCAGCCCGCGTGCCGCTCACGCGATTCCTGCTCCATCCTTCCCGGCTCCTCTTCCCCGCCGGTTGGTTTCCTGAAGCCGCAGAGTGAGTCAGTCCCTCCCACGTGGCTGCTGGTCCCGGGGGCACTGCCTCCCCTGCCAGGCACCCCTCGATCCCCTGCGGTCCCCGGGGGCTCCTGCTGCACCCCGACACCCTTGCAGAGCTCCTGCTCTGGGGCAAGGTGCTCGCTGTCCTGTGGGGGTGAAGCCTTGGGCTCCTTTGCACTGTCATGTACCTTGCTCTGGGAGAGGGGCTGGGGGGTATAAGCCTGGCCTGAGGGAAGGGACAATGGATTACTTCCTCCTCACCCTCGCCTGAGAAGGTGGGATCACACAGGTGGATGCTCTGGGGTCTTGTACCCCTCCTTTGACATGAGTTCAGGCCGGCCCTGCTGTGGTGCACCCTTGCCTGTGTTCCATTTCTCTTGTGGGGCTAGCTCTCCTGTCAGTGACTTTCAGCTTCCACCAGGTCCTGTGTGTGCAAACACAGTTTTACCAGCATCATCTCCCCCTGCCAAATCCTGTATCCGCCGAGAGGCAGCGTGGGGACCTAGGCAGCAGGGAGACGTGGGGTTTGGCCAACCCGCAGGGTCCAGAGCAGGGGATACTCCCTCATGTACCAAACCTTGGGGGCTCCTCTGGGAAGAGGTGGCCTTGGGGGATTATTTCACCCCCCAGATCAAGGGCTGGTAAAGGCAGATTTTGTCCTTCAGCCTCATCACACCACGCAGGGAGTTGCTTGTGCCCATCCAGAGCTCTCTGAGCTGCCAGGAAGGGTGGGAGCAGGGGCTTTGCAGCAGCTCAATCCACCTGGGTCACAGCCTCGAAACCTAGAAAGAGCAAGGAAAGGTGATGGAGGTTTTGACGTTACTCTGAACTGTGCCAACGGCAGGACTTGGCCCTGGTGTCCCTGTACCGCAGTGTCCTCAAGGCTGTGCTCTGCTGTGGCATCAGAGTGGGTGACCCGATCCCGCTGGCCCTGCCTCGAGCCAGGTTTGGACCCAAGAGCCTTCAGTATGTCCTGCTATACGTGATGAGAGGGCAGGGATGGATTCACCCCAGTGGTTCACCCCCAGAACAGGGCGGGAACGGGGTGAATTCATCAGGTACCTCACTTTCTGTGAGCCGTTTGACCAGTGTATTAATTATGAAGTAGTCGCCCTGGTAGAGTCAGGTGGCAGTGCAAGCCTCCAGGGGCATTTCCACTTAATTATAAATATTAATTTGTGTGCAAGCCAGCACCCTGCCTGCCCCAGATTTTGGGCTGAGATTAGTCTGTCTCAGCCTATGCCTCTCTCCACCCAGCACAGCCTTTGCTGGGACATTTTGTCTGCGTGAGCTTCAGCAGTGCTCCCTGAGGGGAATGCTTGAGGGGGGCTCAGTCTGGGGTCGGGGGTGAATCTGATCATTTGGGGTTCAGCCTTTGCTGGGGGTCTCTGGTGTGAAGCTCTTGGCAGCGTGGCCTGAGCTGTGTGTGCTGTCCCTTAGGCTGAGAGCTGCTGGTGGGATGGGATGGGATGCGATGGGATGGGATGCGATGGGATGCGATGGGATGGATGGGATGCGATGGGATGCGATGGGATGGGATGGGATGGGATGCGATGGGATGGGATGCGATGCGATGGGATGCGATGCGATGGGACGCGATGGGACGCGATGGGACGCGATGCGATGGGATGGGATGCGATGCGATGGGATGGGATGGGATGCGATGGGATGATGAGGATGGGATGATGAGGGTGGGAGCCCAGCAATGCACAGCCCCTGGCACAGACAGAGGAGGCTGTAGAGTGGGATAGTTCCTGAATTCAGTGCTGACTTAGTGTGGGGAGGGTCATTGAGCATCATTCATGCTTTATTCTGCACGGTCCCAAAGAGCAGGGAATCCTTTTAAAAAAGATTAATCTTGGGGTTTTTTTTCCTTCTTTTGACCCCTGGGTGAAGAGATCTAAAAGTGCAGGTCCTCAGCTGGAGGCAAGGGCTTGTGCTCTGCTCAGCTGCTGGGGCAGTGCCAGGGGCTGAGCCTGGCTCTGCCGAGCCCCAAAGCCCACAGGTGTGGTGGCCCCAGTGGGAGCTTGCCCTCCTCCCCAGAGCCTCCAAATAAATAAAATAAAATAATCATCCTGGTTTCAGACACAAACCATTGGATTATTACTTTTTCCTCTCCTGAAAGAGTGTTTTTGTCTGCTGGTGATTGCTCACTATTCAATTATACTTCAGGGGATTAGCATGTATTTCCCATCCTGCCTCCTCTCTCATTTGCATCCTTCCAAAAGCTCCTCTCTGCTCTTTTCTCCACCTGAAGTCTCTCTTCCCCCTTTCCTCTGAAGTAAAACTAACCCCTTTGCCTGGGTGACCTATAAAAACGCCTTCACTTTTTTTTTTCCCCCTTCTTTTTTTCCTCCAGTACATATGATGAAAAGCATGAGATCATTGAGATTTTTATAGCCTAAATCTGGCAGCTTTTTTCAAATAACTTGGATGGTGAGATGTAATTTTAGTTTGGGTCCTTGCCTAAAAATAAAGAATAATTATTAGCACATCAGACGTGGATATTGTAAGTGATCGAAAAGGGTTTAAATTGTTCTACAGATACCGGAGCTGCTGCCTTGTGGCAGCACAAAGGTCTGCCACAGCCTGAGTCCCGTCTCAGGAGCTGTGAGAAACCCTAATTCAGAAACTGGGAGTTCTGGGTGATACGGTTAAAAAAAAAAATTTATAAGAGGCATAATTAGAGGGTTAATAAGCAATTGACAGGTGTGAGATGCTGAAGTCCGAAGCAGCAAGGTGCGCTTTGAGCACTGGATTTATAGTTAGCAGTGACGCGACGGTGGTGTCCGTGTGTTCCAGCAAGCCTGGTTATCCAGGAGAGGGGATGTCTGTAACTTCCAGCCACAGAGGGGCTTGGGAAAAGCAGCCAGCAGCCAGGCCAGTGTGCCTGGAAGCTTGGTTAGCTTTTCCCAGCCACTTTATTAGGTCTAAGGATGGTCCGGGGCTGCTCAGACCCTGCCCAGAGGCTCTGGGCTGGACGGGTTTGCCGGGAGCAGCTCCTGCAGTGTGTGGTCCCAGTGCCTCTGCCCTCGCCGGGAGCCACGGCTGTGCTGCGGAAGGATGTACAGGTACCTGTGTCACAGCAGTGGGTCAGCTTTTTGTCATCGGTCGGGTGACAGGTCTGAGTGCAACCGCCTCAGTCTGGTGCTCTGTCCAGACCTCCTTCCCAAAGAGCTCATGATGTCCCCTGTCCCCCAGTGAGGACAAGGAGCATGTCACCTTGCCACAGAGGAGTCCCATTCTTAGCAGCTAATTTAGAGCGCGGGGAAGGAGTGCCCTGAAATCGCCCGAACCTTGCCTGGAGGCTCAGCGCGGCGGCTCCGGAGCCCTTCAAACGAATCTGGGTTAGCCGAGGACTTCGCGGCCGGGGCGCTCCCGGGCGCTGCTCCTGCCCCGGGGGCTGAGGCTGCGGGAGGCGGCGGCTCCGCCTCCATCGCTCCATCCGTGTGGGACCGCGGCCACAGGAGAGAGCTGCCCATCCCAATCCTGCTCTGCTGCCAGCAGCCTTTCAGCTGGGCTGGCTTTGGCAAGCCCTCGGGAGAAGGGCTGGAGCCTGCATCCTGCCCGGAGGCATCCCTGACCTCCCGGAGGTGCTCGGTCCTGGCTGGAGTCAGCACTTGGGCTATTCCTGCCCCTTTGGGAGGCCGGTGGCACTCCAGGGACACGAGGAGCAAAAGCTGAAGGAGGGTCTCGGGGTTTCCAGCACGACGCTGGCACAGCGTGTCCCCTATGCTGGCGTTTCATGGAGCGCTGGGGTCCCCTGCCCTCGCTGGCAGGGTGTGTGAGAGGGCTGGAAGTGACGGGGCTTTTCTCCTTCCCTCGAGCTGCCCAGTGCCGTACTTTATCACATGTATTGATTCTGACCTTACAACCAATTTAGCAGCACTGCTCTCCGCAGCCGCTGGGTGCTCCTGACTTAATTAAGTCCCTTTTCTGCTCTCCTGTCAGCCCAGTGGGTGGCATGGGCTGAGGCACGGAGACTGTGTGGAAAGGGCTCAGGGGAAAGGGAAAGTGGCAGCAAGGGTTAAAGATCCCTGTAAATATCAGGGTTAAGCTGTATGATACACAGGGAATGGTGGGCAATGCATCTGTACTGCTGCTGGGGCCAGGCTCTGGGGCATCAGGCTCATGCCTTGCTCTGGGGCAGGGAGGAAAAGGAGACTGGAAAAAGGAGCTGAAACAACCCAGTTTGCAGATGTGAGAGCGTTTCTGCTGCCAGGGTATCCTAGGAAACCCAGCCGCCTTTCTGGAGGGACAGGTTGGTACCTGCTGTACCTCAGGGAGAGGGTGAGAGAAAGAGTGCTAATTGCTCAGCGCGCCAGAGAGCTGCTCTGGCCTGTAATTAGATGAATTAGTGGAACAATGACCCAATTTCCCTCGGTTTTTGGATTGCTGCAAACAACCCTGAGGTTGCTGCCTCCCTCTGTCCCGTTCTCCTCCCCATCCCCTCCTCTCCCACCCCCTGGTGCTCTACTGCAAATTCCCTGCTCCTCGCCCTGCACCCGGGGACCAAGCCTGGATGGGAGAGGGTTCTGCCAGCATCCCTGAGGTGCAGCATTCCTGTTCCCAGAGCAGGTGCAGGGGCCCTGAGTGTTTCCACTGCTGGACTCGGTGTGCACCAGCTCCCTTCTGCCCCAATTTGTTTTCCAGAGACGGGCTTGAAAAAATCTTTGTGTTTTAAAAGAAAACCTCAGGAGTCCTTCCTGTGCCTGCTGGTTGCCTTCCAAGGTCATCAAACTTTCATTACTATAGATTTTGGAATGTGTGTGAGGTTCTCGGCTCCTTCTCAGCAGTCCCAAAGGTGGGACTCTGAGGAAGCTCCATGTGTGGAAAAAGCTGGGGCAGCTGATGGCTGGAGGTGCTGCCAGAGGAGCACGGAGCAGAGTGACTCCCATCTCTGAGATGCCGCTTCTGGTCCTCGTGCCACCTTCCTGAAAGGGAGGTGCATCCTGTGCTGCCGAGATGAATGCGTGTCGGCGGTGTTGAGACCCCAGATGGGATCCATGCGTGATGTGGGGCTGTCCCCAGCTGTCCTGGCATGTGGGGGGCACTGATGGGGGGCTGCTGGGGCTGCGGGGCCCCTGGGTGGCTTTGTCTGGTCATGGTGGCCCATGAACTTGAATGCCAGCATCAAAGGAGGCTCACTGACCTTTGGGAGGAGCTGAATCTCTGTACCTGCCCAGGGACATGATTTCCCCCAGCCTGGCCCGAGAACATGGCACTGAAGTGGGCAGGGGCTTTCCCCGGGATAACTCTGCTCTGTCCCTGTGTGCCCGCAGCATCCTCGCCACGGCCGGGACACACTTCAACACCCACGTGGACCTGCGGACGCTGCGGGCCGTGCGCGTGCTCAGGCCTCTGAAGCTCGTCTCGGGCATTCCCAGTAAGTTGGATGCTCCTGATTTTCCTCCGAGGGTGTCTGCATCTGTCCCTGATGTCCTTGGAGTGAGAGGGATCCTTGTGCCACCTTATCCCACCTCTCGATGTAGTGGGAACTCCAAGGTGGCAGTGCTTAGTGTCCCCGGGTGGCACTGCCCCCTGCCCAGCCTGCTCTGTGCTTGGCACAGCCCTGAGCTGGCAGCTCCCCTTCCCTGGCCAGAAGGCAGTGGGTGGATCCTTTCAGGACTGGGGTTTATTCAGGGGAGATTTCTTGGAGTTTTTTCTTTTTGTTGCAAGATTTCATCTGTTGGCACGGGGATAAATGAAGAAACTAGGCTGCACTGGCACCAGTCCTCCCGTCCCTCCTGCCCTGGGCGCCAGCAGTGCTGGATCTGTGCCCTGGGGGCAGTGAGGGGAACAGAGCTGCACAAGCCGTGTCCTACCAAGTCCAGGTGGGGCAAGGACAGGCAGGACATTGGAGTGGGCACCAGAAACAACCTCTTCTGGACCCTTGCTCTGCAGCTCGGCTTTCCCTCCCCTGGGATGGTGCTTTCCTCCAGGATCCTCCTGCCCAAAGGGACCCTCCAGGCTGTGCTTGCCTCTTGCGTCTCTCTGATGACTGTCCATCCTCTCTGCTCCCTGTCTTCCTCTCACCAGAGGTGGGATGGATGTGTCCTTGATGGGGGTTTGCATTGCTTTTCTGAGCTGTGCCTTCTCTTTCCTCTCCCAGGCTTGCAGATTGTTCTGAAATCCATCATGAAGGCCATGGTGCCTCTCCTCCAGATCGGCCTGCTGCTCTTCTTTGCTATCCTCATGTTTGCCATCATCGGCCTGGAGTTCTACAGCGGGAAGCTGCACCGAGCCTGCTACACAAACAATTCAGGTGGGGACAAGGGCTTGGCACCCTCTTCACATCCCACAAGTGGAGAAAAGCCTGGATGAGCTGTTGCTTACCTCTGCTTCCTTTGGCTCTCTGCTATGTGCTCGCAGGTGAACTAGAGGAGCTGGACCCTCCCCATCCGTGTGGGGTGCAGGGTTGCCCCCCGGGCTACGAGTGCCGGGAGTGGATCGGTCCCAACGATGGGATCACTCAGTTTGACAACATCCTCTTTGCTGTGCTGACCGTCTTCCAGTGCATCACCATGGAAGGGTGGACCACAGTCCTGTACAATGTGAGTGGTGCTGCTCTGGGGGCTCTCTGGGCAGCGGGGGGTGGGCAGCTGGAGACTCTTTCTGTGGGCTGGAAGCTCAGAAGATCCAGAGTTTCCTTCATGATGGGAATGGGGTTAGTCCTTCCCACCTGGGCAGAAGATGGAGGACAGAGGGATGTGTTCCATGCCTCCAGGCAAAGGGAGCGCTGGGGACCTGGTCCCCATCTCTGAGTGGGTCGTGCAGCTCGTTGCAGAGAGCAAAATCCCCTGGGCCTGTCCTGCAGCAATCCTCCTGCTTGAAGGCTGTTCCTGGGGAGGCATCCTTCCTTGCCTGCTGCTCCTGTGCTCCTCAGGGCAGCTCTGTGAGAGTGGACACGTTTTCTGGGCTTTGCAGACCAGGCAGAAGATGTCTGGTGGCCTGGGAAAGCCTCAGAGCTGGGCTCAGACCCCTTCTCTGGGGCAGGGACAGCATTTCAGTGTCCAGCAGAGAGCTGGGATCTTTGTGCTGATGGAGCAGGGAGTGGCTGGGCTGAGTTCCTGTGGTTTGCAGCTGCTGGAAGCTGCTGATGCCCAAGCCCTTGGGGTGCCCAGAGAGCAACTTGGGGGCAAAGCTGGAAGCAGGAAAAAAAGCTCCAGGCGATCCCAGAGTGCAATCTCGCCGTGGGCGACTGGCCGTATAAGCATGTTTGAGTTTGTGGGCTAGAAGCAACCGTGCCTGTTCTGTTCCCAGCCTAATTTCAGCATCAATTTTGGCGTCATTGCACCGGGAATGTTTTTATACCCTGGTTCCCATAACGCCCGGAGATTTGCAGAGTGGCGTGCTCTGCGGGAGGCAAACTGTGGGCATGCGGTGGGGAAACTGCTTCAGGAGGGACTCTGTCATCGGGGGAAAGGCTGCTTTTAAACCACAGGCCAATGTCAGCCTGTCAGCACTGGGGCTGCCTTTCTTACTCAGAGTGTCACAGGGTCCCTCTGGGGGTGCACAGTGGTGTGCGGGGACAGATGGATTGTGAAACCTAGACTGGAGTGGAAAGGGGAAGAGTTCGTTGCAAAGGCTTGATCTTTCTGTGAGGATTTGGTTTTCCCCTTCCTGAAGGAGATAGCAGTGTCAGGATCTTGCTGTGTCAGTGGCGGAATTAGGCAGGGTTGAGCCACCTGACGAAAAACTTCAATTTTGTGTCTGTTTCTGGTGTGTCAGTGGGATTAGGGGCTTGACCACAGCACCTACTGCCCAGGTGTAATTGAGTATATTAGGGAGGTGATTTTCCAGTGCCCTGGGCAGCTGCTCCCACTGTCGTATGCAGTCTGTGCATGCCTGTGGCTGGTGCCAGCCCCCTGCCCTAAGCCTTGTTCTTCTGTTAATGACTGTCCCCTGCAAAATCTGCTTCCATCGGCACTCCTCATGTCCCCCCTTTCCCAGCCTTTGGTGCCTGCAGCGATCAGCAGCAGCACGCCCTGTGCTGGAGCCCCGCTGGTGGGGTGTGAGGGGACGGGGAACAGACGGGGAATTTATGGTCTGCTGGACCTCAGGGGTTTGTTTGAGTAGGTCTAGTCTCCTGCTGCTTGGGGTGTCCTTGCTGGGAAGGCTGGAGCTGATGCCTTCAGGGTCTGGCATTTGCTGATTCCTCACCTGGGTCCTACTGGATGGGAAGTGCTGCTGGGAGCTCTGAAAACTGTGCCTACCCTACAGGAACCCCTATTTACCACCCTAGCTGCTAAACTGGGTGCTCTCTGGGACCCCTGTGGGGGCTGCAGCCCTGGGATCCAACCCATCTTCCCAGCACTGGTAGCAAAGCTGGGCAGACGTGCTCTGTCACCGGTGTCACTGTCATGCTCTGTCACCATGTTCCCCGTGGCCAGGATCATAAACAAGGTGCCTCCCCTCCCTGCTTCTCTGCAAAGAACCAGCTGTTACCAACCAGTTTTGGAAAGGAGCAGGGACCTTCCTTGGCTCATAATTGAATGAGGATTTGGGGCCTTGGTATCATGAAATGCTGCTGATTCACCTCAGGGGGTGACAAGAACCAGTGATCCTGGCACTGCTGGGCTGCACATCCCGTCCTCCCCAGGGACCACAGGCTGCCTCCCAGGAGGCCTCATGGTGCAAAGGTTGTGGGTGCTCGGTCCTTTTGCTACTTGGAGAAAGAAAAATGGATTTCTGACCTTTTTAAAATACAGATATGAAGGATGCAGTCCCTGGGGGATGCAGGAGGAGGGGTGGAAAACAACAGGGTGCTCTGCCATCACCTTCATCACTTGGAGCAGCAAGCCAGAGCAGGCTCCTGCTGCTAACCTGCGTGGACCTTGCCCAGCCCATGCCCCAGGTTTGGGGGGCTCAGCAGGGCACTCTGCTTTCCCACCGGGATAAAGCGATGGGAGGCTGCGTCCTTTTGGATTAACGCTGCAGGGGAGAGGGAGATAGCAGGAAAACCACTTTAGCAATCTCTCAAAGAAATTGCTTACTATAGAATTCCCCTGTGTGACTATCATGACTTTAAGATCTGTTTTTCCACCATTCTACCAGGTCTAGGAGTGTGGCTCCTGGAATTTGCAGGCAGCATTGCAATAAGCTAATTTCCACATGGGTTATTTAATCTATGTGCTTGCTTTTTGCTTTCTTTGTATCAGCCTTGCCTTCATGAAGTAGAAATCACAGTATGGGTTGAAATAAAAGAATTGCAAGGTGTTACGGCTTTTCCAGCTCCTGTCCCTGGGAGCCTGGGGGACTTGGATTTCTTTTGGAGGAGAGTTTGACTCTGGGACTGCCTCTGTGGTCCGAAACAGGGGCTAAGAAGTATTTTGGTTTCCTTCTTGTCCTGGAGCAGACGCCCCTTCCCTGGGCTGGCTCCAGACCAAGCCTGATTTCTGTAGGAACCAGAGGGAAGTACAGTGCTGGCAAAGGCACTCAGTGTCCTACTTCTCCGCCTCTGCAGCCGTGCTGGCACGGGGCAGGGGCTGGGGTGCGTTTTGTGATTAAACAGCGATGCTGGTGCTTGCGGGGATGGCAGGGGAGGGGCTGCCCGGGAACAGCACAGGCACTCGGTGATGCTGGGGGCTTCAGAGGCTCAGCCCGGCTCCCAAGATCCAAGGAAGCAAACAGGCAAGGAGTTTGAAATCGCTATTTCCTCCAGAACGCCAGCTCGGGAGGCTGTGTTTATTTGCTGCAATTGTTTATTTGTGTTCCCGTTTGGAATTGCTCAGCTGCTGTGCGTGCAGGTAGCGAGGAGGAGCCCGAGTTGCCGGGATCTGACAGAGAGTTCCCTCTTCCCCCCACGCTGCCGGCAGCTGAGGTGGGAAGAAAAACACCCGTGGCAAGGATGGGCTGGGGGCAGGTGGGCTCTGTAAGGAGATGCAGGCAGGGCATCCAGGGCTGCCTGCTCCTCCTGGAGCACAACTTGGAGGAGGAGCAGCTGAGGGGGCTGGGAGGGCTCAGCCTGGAGAAACGGAGGCTCAGGGAGGACCTTCTCCCTCTCTATAACTCCCCGACAGGAGGATGTAGCCAGGTGGCGATTGGTCTTTTCTCACAAGCAACAGGGTGAGAAGAACTGTTGCACAAGGGAAGGTCCAGATTGGATATCAGGAAAAACTTCTTCTCCAAAAGGGTTACCAAGCCCTGGCACAGACTGCCCAGGGAAATAGTGGAGTCACCATCGCTGGAGGGGTTTAAGAGATGTGCAGATGTGTCACTTGGGGACATGGCTGAGTGGTGGCCTTGGCAGTGCTGGGTTAATGGTTGGGCTCAATGACCTTAGAGGGCTTTCCCAACCTGGCCAGTGTTGCGACTCCTACTGCCATTGCTCACAGGCTCTGAGCCTGCTGCATGCTCCCCTGCATGGGTCTGGCTGTCAGGCTGGACTCCTCATCCTTTCCTGGCACAAGGGATTGGGACCATTGGGAAGCAGGAGGGCAAAACGGTACCGGGAGCCTTAGGAGATGCCAGGACTGAGTGCTGAGAGCCTTCTGGGTGCTTTTGCAGCAGGAAGGAGCATCTGCTGGGGGAAAGAACATCAAGCTCATGGCGGCTTTCAAAAACAGCTCCCAAAAAGCAGTGGTGGTGGGCAGAGCAGTGTCTGTGGCCATGGGGGAGGCAGGTCTGGGTCTTGCAGCCCCATGCAGAGCTGAGAAGCTGCAGCAGAGAGCCAGGAGGCTGCACGGGCGCGGGTTGGGTGCCAAGTGTGAGCTGTGTGTGCGGGGACGCTGCAGGAGTGGCTGGGAAACAGGAGCTGCTGCGAGGACGGGGGTTTGCAGCATGTGTGACTCAGCCCCCACGTGCTTCCAGCATGCAGGGGGTGCTGGGGCCAGGAGGGGAGGACATCTCCGCGATGTTTAGGATCTCCCCTACATGTGGGGTGCAAAAGGGTTTTGATGAACCTCAGCATGTGCAGAAGTCATTTCATGCTGCTGGGTGCAGGGCTGGGTTCGCACAAGTTGGCTCGGACTGGTTTTGTCTGTGAAGCACAGAACTTGAGATCACAGGATCACAGAAAGGTTTGGATTGGAAGGGGCCTTTTAAAGATCATCCAGTCCAACCCCTCTGCCGTGGACAGGGACACCTTCTACTACTCCAGGTTTTTCAGAACCCCAGCCAACCTGGCCTTGAACACTTTCAGGGATGGGGCATCCACCACCTCTCTGGGCAACCTGTGCCAGTGTTTTACCACCCTCCTTGTAAATAAATTCTTCCTTATATCTGATTTAAATCAACCCTCTTTCAGATTAAAACCACTACCCCTTGTCCTGTGACAACAGGCCCTGCTAAAATGTTTGTCCTCATCTTCCTTACAAGCCCTGTTAAAGTATTGAAGATGTTCTGCTGGAGCCCGGCTTTGAAATGTGGTGACACATCCACCCGTTTTGGAACAGGGACTGTTCAGGCAGGCCTGGTTTGGGGCGCTGGGAAAGGCAGGTGTGTCATATCACTGGTCATGCTGCAGCACACGAATCAGAGATGTGAGCAGGGCTTGGCTGTTCTGCTTCCTGCCCCATCCCCATTTGCCCCAGTCGACCTCGGCGGGGGTCAGAGGAGGAGTCTGTTGCAAAACAGTTGTTTTTCTGTGTGTGTGTGCAAAATTGCCCATTGCGTGTTGGCATTGGTTCCTGGGGTTTCACAGGCGTCCCCTGGGATGCTCAGAGCTCAGCTGCCCTCCCCAAAGCACCTTTGTGTGAACAGTGTGAGTGAGACCTGAGCATCCTGCCGCTGTGGGTGGATTCCTCCTCAGCCTTTTGGAGAGCAAGGACAGTGCCTGGCTTTCCATAGAGCAGCCAGGAGGCAGCAAAATTAATGACTTGACCAGAGAGGATTTTCCTCTTTTTGGGGATTTGCTCAGACCTGAGATGAGCTGGGAAACCTCCTTGAGCCCCAGTACTTCCAGGAGCTGCTGCAGCTCCTCTGGACACCGGTGTCTGTCTCCTGGAGTCCCAGGGCAAGAGCTGCAGCAGTGCCAGCCATGCACCAAGGGTGGTGGGACCTCTGCAGCAAGGCTTGTGGTGCAAAATCCCCAAAACAGCCCTGACACCGCAGTGGTGGGCAGAGCACTGGAGGAGCTCAGTACAGCAGGAAGCTGGGAGGGTGATGGATAACAGTGGCTCCCAGCAAGGAGGTGGGAAGAGAAGGAGGAGGAGGAGGGAGAGAGGCTGGAGAGTGGGGGAGGTGGGAGGGATGGCAAAAGAGGGAAACCACCTGGCTTTTTAGCCCTCTGTGCTCTGGGACGGCACCAGGCTCTCCAGCCGCAACACTTGCAAAGGGAACAGGAGTCCCTTCTTATGTGTTTTAAATTAAAACACAACGCACACAAAATATCCTGGCAGGGAGGTATGAAAATTTAATCAGCACCCAGAGCTCTGAGCAGCTCGGCAGCGAGCACAGCCCGTGATGCCTCTGCAGCTATTCCTGGCGGCTCCCGGCCGTGCGGGCACAGCGGGATGGGCTCAGGGCTGGGAGAATGTGGGCTGCCAAAGAGTCCCCAGCACTTGTGACACCGCAGGACAGAGCCCTTTCCTCCTCCTTCCTCCAAAATGATGCATGTTTTAAACGTGGGTAAGAGCAAGTTGGAGCAAATTCAGAGAAGAGACTTCAGATTCCACCTTGAAGGTTCAAATCCTCCCAAACTCAAAAAATGAGCTGTTTTCCCCCAAATGGCTCCAGTTGGTGCCCGTGCTGCCAGCCATGGGTGCTGGAGCCCAGCCCCACCAGGCACGTGTGTGGCAGCCAGCCTGCTCTCCCCTCTCCTCCCTTTGGATAAACGTCTCTTTCTCCGCACTCAGCAAAGCCAGACCCTCGCCAGCTTGCCAAATGTTCCTGCCTTTTTTTTTTTCCTTCCCCTTTTTCCCTCTGTGTGTGTGTGTGTGTGTGTGTGTATGTGATGAAATGACACAGCAAGAAACAAACTGTGTCTGCTGGATCCCAGCTTTCAGGCATGTTCTATCAAAAGCTCCCTGCCCACACCCTCCTCCCTGCCCGCGCGGGAAAGTCTCACTCCAAGACGATTTGCTGAAAGCGCTGGAGGACCTGAGGGGGGCTGCTGGGAGTGCCAGTGCTCCAGCACAGATGCTCTGGCATTGCCCAGCAGCTCCAGGCTCAAGGGTGGGAGGTGGCAGAGGGTCTCAGTGCTGCCTTGCTCATCTTTGTTAAGTCCAGGACTTGTAATTCCAGTAGCGGGTTTGGTGCTGGAAATCATGTTGGTGAGGTGTTGGAAAGCTGTTTCCATGCCTCATGGTGGATGTGCTCCTGTGCTCCAGGGCTGGGTTATGGGGCTGTTAAAGTCCCTGAGTGAGCTTGTGCAGGGGTCTGTTCCCCAGAGCAGCACAGCTGAAGCTGGGGATGTTCCTTTGTCTAGGAATGTCATACAACGATGAAAATCATATTTAGGAACAACATATCATGGGGCGATGTCGCTATAGGACACAAGAAAGAACTACTCTGACACCTGCTAGTTGAGCAAAAGAGAAGAAGAAGAACTGAGTTTATTTGAGATCCGTATATTTATAGATTTCGCAATTCCACAAGGGATTGGAGGGACAGTGTCACCTCCTCTTCCATTCAGTGGACAGAAGAAATGCTCGTCAAACTTTCCCTCACCACAAAGGAATGAAAACCAGAAAGAACAGTTAAGTAAACATTGTCTATTATTTACATGAAAGTGTGTGAAAATCTGACTCCAAAAATGTAAATTATCAGAAGGCTAACAAAACAGGGCAACAGGCCCAAGCTGCCTCTCTGGGCTTGCAGCATGCCCAAAACAAAGCAGGGATGCAGGCTGGAAACAGCCAAGCCCCATGAGAAAACAGCCCCAAGGCTGGTCCCGTGGCAGCCATGCCCTGCTGCAGCACCCAGGGTCTGGGTCTGGCTGGAGAGGCAGCAGTGCTGGCACGTGGGCTTGCACTGGGAAAAGCTGTGAAGCTTTGCAAATGCTGCATCAGGAAAAGTTCATCTTGCTGCAGAATGGTTAGAGGGGTGCTGGGGAAGGTGCAGCAGGGGTCTGGGAAAGGTCAAGGTGAAGGTCAGGGAGCAAAAGTGGAGGGATCACAGTGAGGGGAGACTGTGGGGAGAGGCAGAGCAGGAGGCACACATGGGGACTGGGTTTTTTCATCAATGCTGGGGCATCTGGGTGCAAGTTCTTGGTGGGTTGGAGGGGAACAGAACCAAAATTGGTCTTAATGCCTATTTCAAATATTTTGAAAACACTTGATTTTTAGTAATGCTTCTAGCAATGCATTTTTTGCATTCCATTCAGGGAACAGAAAAATGAAATGCGTTGTGTTCTTTTCCTGTTTCTGCACTCCATCCCTGCACACACTCAGACAGAAGCGTGTGCTGAGCTTTGTGTCCCCCTCTGGCATTGTTCCTGCCTGTCCCTGGCACCCCAGAGCATGCCAGGGCCAGTGAAGGGCAGTGCTGAAGGAAGGGAATGGGGCAGGAGGTGCCCACCCTGCCTGGAGACCCTGACACTTGGCCGTGGCAGGATGTGTCCTACCCCGGGCCAGCCCTGGCCTTGCAGAGGAAATGTACCAATTTCCTCATTAACCTGATTTGGGAAAGCAAAGCATTTCCATTCAGATCTTGTCCAGTGCCGGGGTCGCTGATGGATCCCAGGCAGGGAGTGAAGCATGGCCCTGCATGCAGGAGATTCAATTACTGCTATTAAAGGGAACAAGGAGATCTGTTACTGCACTGGGGAGAGCAGCAGTGGGTGTCAGGGTCTGGAGGGAACTGCTTAGGCCAGAGAATCTGCTGTAAGGCATTTTTATAATTAATTTTCTCCCCGCTTTTGCTGGGGTGTGAGGCTGTGACTGCTGACCTGTGTGTGATTCTCAGCTGTGGCTTGCAGGGAGGAGCAGGTCAGGGGCTGTGGTGCTGATGCTGGGGGGACACCATCAGCTGTGGCAGGGGCACAGTGGGTGTCACCACCAGGCAAAGACCGTCGGAAATTGCTGAGCCAAGGATCTGGAGCACAAATCATGGAAGCTTTGGTGGTTTTGCCCCCACTGTCCTGCTCTGCAAGCACTCGAGAAGTGCTTTGGAAGGCAGGCACAGCTCCCAGGGCAAAGGCCCTTGAGATCCTGATTTTTCCCATCATCCCCAAAGCCTGTCAAGTAGGATTGCAGCCAGTGGGGGCTGACAGATCCCTCCTGCCCAGCCACGGGGTTTGGGACAGTGGGATCACCCTGTCCCCTGCCCTGCAATGCAGGCAGAACTATGCATTCCCACGGGAGCTCCCCGTGGGGCAGGAGATCCTGGCAGAGGACAGCAATGAGAATAGGATGGTGCTATCCATGCTGCTGGAAGTCCCGTGGATTTCCCCCACCCTTCCCACAGCTGCTGTATCCCCCGAGCACTCCACCAGTCCATACAGGAATGAAGGTGTGTTATCCCAGTGTAATTTTGAGCCGTTTCAGTCCATATTCAAACAGAAACCACAGAAGCTCTTTCCCGATGCAGATGGAATTTGAGAGGGGACCTGACTGTTTGCAGGCCATCGGTGTGTGCTGCTGGTGTTGGCCAAGCTGGATGTGGAGGTCTCCAGGACACATCTGCTGGGAAGGGGCAAAAAGCTCCCCTGCTTTCCAGGAAAAGCCTCAAGTGGGAGCCCAGCCCTGTTACGAGACCCTGGAGAATCAGTGAGGGTGGGTCTTGACAGGACGAAGGGGAATGGCTTAAAACTGAAAGAGAGTAGGTTTAGACTAGATATTAGGAAAATCTTCTTCTCTGTGAGGGTGCTGAGGCCGTGGCACGGTTGGTCCAGAGAAGCTGTGTCTGCCCCGTCTCTGGAGGTGTTCAAGGCCAGGCTGCATGGGGCTTGGAGCAACCTGGGAGAGTGGAAAGTGTCCCTGAACATGGCAGGGGGCTGGAACCAGATGACTTGTAGTGTCCCTTCCAACCCAAACCATTCCTGGAATCTCTGTGTGAGTGAAATCCAGTGGCCCCCACATCCTGCTGCTCCATGAACACTTTGGGTGCCCACAGGTCCCCAGTTCTCCTCCACAAGCTGGTGAGCAATGAGTGGCCATTAAGGCTCCCTGCGCAGACTGAACCTGCTCTCTGTTTATTTTTAGCTAGAAGAGACTGAGTTTGAGGGGTTTGTTGAGGTTTTCCCCCCTCCCTTCCCCTATAGCAAAGAAATCCTGAAGGTTCCCATGCGCCGCAGGGGACGTGTGGGCTGCGCGCTTGTGCTGTGCATTCAACTCGAGGATATATTTAGATTTCTTTAGGTTTCTGGCCCCCCGAGTGAGACCTGCTTTTGCAGCTTCCTGTGCCTTTTCCTGCCCTTTGAGGGGGGGGGAGGAACCAACAAAAAAACCAAACAAACACCACAAGAGCTGCCTAAAGAATAACCTTGTGCTTGGGGGTTGAGAAGCAGGAGGTGGTAGGCGCTCTTTCTCTGGGTGAGGGCCTGTCGTGCTGGCCCTGTTCCCTCAGGAGGGTCCTGCTCCCATGCCCTGGTGGTGTCGTGTATAGGCTCAGAGGGCTTTCGTGGCCGCAGGATGGGTTGTGCCAAGATGTGAATGTGGTGGTTCTTGGTCTGGTGGCCACAGAAGGGGTTGGGTGGTGGTGATGGAGGCTGGTGGGGTGCATAAAGAGAAGGAGGTCTCTCAAAGAGAAGGGAAGAAGCAGCAAAGATTGGGCATCAAGCAGCTCCTCCATTTCCCAAAGGAATATAAAAAGCCTTTCCCAGAGGGCTTGGGTGAGTGGTGGGGCCTGGTCAGCTGTGCAGGGAGCAAGGCAGGAACCAGGAATTTCTTCATCGAAGGAGTAGTGTTGGTGTAACTTAGGGATTAAAATTCCTGTGTCCACCCCGAATTCTGCAAGCAACAACTTCCTGGTACCTTCCACAAAGGGGAAAAAACCTGTGGGAAGGCATAGTGGACCAAGATGATGAACTGCTGCCTACAGAGGGCTATTGAGAACAAATGATGCCCCAAAGGAATGGGAAAAGAGGCTGCTCAGTCGAGACAACTGCATCTTCGTGCCAAAAAAGTTGGGAAGTGCTGTGAGTGCCATGGCAAAGTGATGTTGATGCAGACCTCCTGGAGGAGCAGTGAGCGGTTCCCCACCTCTGCATGTGGAAGCAAGGCCCAGTGAAATGACATCTGGAAAGATTTGGGCATGGAGGGATATTTCAGCCCCGCTTTTGGTCGACACAAAGCAACGAAAGGCTTGATACCTGGAATGAGGACATGGCCAACGTGGAAGCCCAGTGCTGAGACCACGGCACCTACCAGCCCGGGTACTTGGGATGGCTTCCCCCCCATGCTCGGAGGGAGCTGGCACATGAAATGGCAGGTCTGGTAACAAGTATTTTTAACAGCTCCATCGAGTTGGGGGAGGCACCATCTGACTGGAGAATAGCGAATGCGATGCCTATATTTAAAAGCGGGGGGAGGAGGGGAGGAAAAGTAAGGCAGGCAGGAATAGGACTGTGAGGCTGACCTCGATCGCATGCCATTTCGGAACAGATTTGGGAGGCAAGAGAGGAAAATGAATCATGGGTTTGCCAAAGGTAGGTCACGCCAGGCTAACCTGGCATCTCAGGCCTGGAAACGTTGTAGAGCTGCTCCTTGTAGTAGAGGGTTTGCTGTGGGAAAGTGGCAGTGGAGAGTGGAAGAGAGGAAGGGGATGAGGGGATGAGCCTCTGTGAGGCTGGCAGGGAAGCAAGCAGTGCTGGGATGGTGCTGGGGGGACACAGGGGATGTCATCAACTAGTGGAGTCCTTAGGAATGAGTCATGGGCTTTCCTGCTTCCAGCATCCACTGGCTTCCTGGAGCTGGAGGGACAGAGGCTGCCATCCCAGGCTGGGAGGCATTTGAGGGCTGGAGGAAGGGATGTGGGATGCAGTGAGAAATGGAAAGCCAAGCGCTTGCTGAGGAGCAGCAAAGATCTCTCCGTGGAGCTCAGGTCTTGTTGACTGGGAAACAGAGGTGTGGAGGAGGAGAGGGTGAACGAGGTGACTGCAGGGCAGGGGTGTCACGAAGCAGGAGGGAGGATGCTGGGATGCAGGTGAGGCGGTAAAGTCTCTGTGGCATCGTGCAGGGGTGGAGTGTGACCCATCAAATTGCTCACTCAGGTCTCCTGTGTCCAGGGAGGATGAACTGAGCCTGGACTGGAGCAGGGAAGGGGCTACTGGATAAAATAGGGCAGGAGAGCCAGTTGGGCAAGAGAGAACTGGAAGAACCCTGCTTTGGCCAGCAAAGCAGAGGCTGGACATGGCTGTGATTGCTGTCTAGAAATAGATTGGGATAGGAAACAGGAAGGAGAAGAGCTATTTCAGCCAGAGGCCAGTGCTGGCAAAAGAATGGAGTGATATAGAAAATGACCACAAATAAATTTAGGCTGGAAATTACAGCAGCCATTGGGTAATCTGCTTGAGGAGGCTTCCAGTGGGGATAGTGAGTTTTTGGCAGTCCTAGCGGCTGAGCAGGTACCAGAGGATGGTCTGGAGCTGCTGCATCCTGACTGGGCATCACCAGTTTCTGGGTTTCTAGGGAGCATTGGGATGTCCCCTGAGAAATTTTTTGCTGGGGCTGGGGGCTGCCAGCAAATCTGGCAGCAGCCAGGAGGACCCGTGTGGCTGCTGGTGGCAGCACTGTTCCTGGGGCTGCTGGTGTCAGCCTGGGTGCTTGGGACCCTCCCTGAGCTCACTGTGGCCAGTGCTGTGTCCTTGAGTATGTGGGTCCGTGGCCACAGCTCCCCATCTCCTCCTCCGCCCCAGAAGTGCCCCCCTGCAGCTGCTGGGTGCAAGTGCTGCTGGACATGTGACCTCCCAAATCCCCTTAAAGATCTCTCTAACCCCCTCTGCCTCCACCTCCAGGGGAGCCAGGCACTCAAGTGCACACAGAGATTGGGATCACAGTCAGCCCATGCCATCGGAATCCTGCCAAGCCGCTGCCTCAGCTTTCCCTGCTGCAGGTCCCCAGTGACACCAGCTTCGCCGTGCCTGCCAAATGGAGAGGGAAGAGGTGGTCTGGGCACTGATAACCCTGGGGAAACTGCCCTCTCCTCCATCATCTCGTGTCCCTTTCCCCTCCCTCTCCTACTGAGGTGGCTCAAGAAGGGATGGTGATGGCCCAGTTCTGGGGGAAGATGTCTTGTTCTCCTGTAGGAAAGCAGCTTGTCTGATTTGCATTCCCTGTGACAAGGACCTCAGGGAAAGCCTGTCTTTTTTGGGCAGGAGCCAGTTTCAAAGGCAAGCAATCTTGACATGGGTGGCAGGTACTCGGTGGCATCTTGGCAGGAAGCTGAAGCCCAGCCAAGCTCGGGCTGAGGGCTGCACGATGCCTTGAAGGCTGATGCCATGGGCAATGGTGCTGGCAAAGCAGAGCAGTGGCCTGGGTGTCTCTGGAGGGCTGTGGTGAGCACTGGCTGTCTGGGATTCCCGTGCGTCCTTCCTTCCTCCCCGCGCTTCCTTCTCCTGTGGCCCTACAGAAAGGGGCTGGAGGTGAAATGGGGCTCTTGAAAGAGCAGGATCTTGAGATGATATGTGTGGTTTCTCTAGTGCCAAAGGAGGAGGGCAGTGAGTCCTTCCAGATGCTTTCCCAGCCTCAGAGCCCTCATGGCTGCTGTGTGCCAGGTGCTCCTTGTCACCAAGATCTCTGCCCACATCCCCTGTCCCAGTGCTGTGGTCAGTGCCTGTGTTGGGGTGTGCTGGTGTCACTCCTCCTGCCTCGGGCTCAGTGTCAGGGTGATGGAGACACCCAGCTGAAGTTGCCACAGGAGGAAGACTCCGGCACGGTGACTTTCCTTCCTCCTTGGAACTGTGCTTCTCCCTTTGCAGAGCCTCGTCTCAGCTCCTGCACTGGCCGACCAGGAGATGTGGTGCCAATGACTCAGATGAAGATGAGGGCTTAATTAGCACCGGGAGAGGGGGGAAGAGAGAGAAAAGAGAAAGAGTCTTTCATTGCAAGAAGATTGATACCACCTCCCCCAGACAGTCACGTTCTGCCGCATCACCCTCAGCCCGGCGTCATGCGCACCGTGCCTGACACCAGAGGACAAATGGGGCCTGGGAGGCGGCTGGGAGGGACAGAGGGGCACTGCTTTATTAAAACCCCTGGTGAATTAATGTCTGGAGGTATTGAGCAGGGCTCATCAGGAGCCTTTGCAGCTGCCAGGCTGTCTCCTGCATTCAGAGCTCCCGTCTGATCTCAGCTCCTTGGCTTGGGGGGACCTGGGGTGGGAGGGTCTGCAAGGTATTAGTGATGATGCCAGCAGCAAAATGCCTGTTTGAAGGTTTCCCACCACACATGAAGGGACAAACATTGGCTACCTCTTCTTCAGACACCACCTTCCCCAGCCCATAAATCTGTGCTCAGCGGGCCCTGCTGCCCTGGGGCTGCTTCGCCCCAGCCCAGTGGATGTGTGGGGAAGCCCTGATCAAACTGCTGGGGAAAACATGCTCAGGGTGGCCCCTCGCCCTCAGCACCCCAGTTTGGTCTGCAGGACCCTACACCTCCAGTTATACTCATGTCTTACCATCTCTGCGGGGATGGTTGGAGGAGACGGAGAGCAGTCCTGCCCGATGAGGGCTGCAGACTGGAGAGTATGGCTGGTGTGGGGTGCCAAGGGCCTCCAGGGCTCTTCTGGCAGGGAGCTCCCCTGCAGGGTGCCCACCAAGGCTTGGCAGGCAAGGCCACGTCACCCTGAGGAGCCTGGTGAGTTCAGCCTGGAGCACTGAAGTTAGCACACCCTCCCTCTGCCCCGCTGCTGGTGTTGAAGGTAACGTCACACGTGTTTTTTTCTTTCCCCTGCAGACCAATGATGCCTTAGGAGCCACCTGGAACTGGCTGTACTTCATCCCCCTCATAATCATTGGATCCTTCTTTGTCCTCAACCTTGTCCTGGGAGTGCTGTCAGGGTAAGCAATGTGGTCATTCCCTCCGAGCCATGCCTGTCACATGTTTCTGAGCCCCAGGGCTGGTCCCAGCATTGCTGTGTCCCTCCATCCCCTCCATGCCCGCCTGCCTGCCCCACAGCAAGGGATTGCTCCCTGGCTGTGCTTGGTTCTTTCACTCCCTGGGGAGCTGGGAAAGGGACAGCCTTGAAGATACTTATTATTACTGTTATTTCCCCTTGCTGAAGATCTTGTGGTTTTGTTCACCTGGCAGAAATGGTCGCTGGGGATTTTCTGGCTGCTTGGGACCTGCAAGAGGGGAGAGACATGGGGGGATCTGTGAAAATGTGTTTGAGTCCAGGCTGGTTTTGGTGGAGTGTGCGTGGTTTGGGATGAATTTGGGGAGTGATACAGAGCACCTCTGTGCTGTGACCAGGAGGATGTGCCCAGCACTGGGGGGGTGCAAACTGGGGAGGATAGGGGTGCTTGGAGTGCACGTGGATAAGCCCAGAAGATGAGGAGGTAGGGACAATGCAACTGTCCCTGTTCTGCACTTCCCAAGGGAAAGGCAGTTTTAATCCAAGCCATTAAGCAGGGTTTGGAGACAAAAACTCTTCTTGTCTCCATGACAATGAACTGTGGTTGCATCAGCACATCCTCATCTCCTGGCAGGGGCTGGTGAACGGGGAGGGCGTGCCCTCTCCTGTGCTGGGGGAAGATGTGGGCTCCTCTTCTCTGACTGAAGCAGGTCATTTTTTAGCTAATTACCCATCATGGCAAAATGCGAAAGTCGTCCTAACACCAGTTTGGCCAAATGCAAAGCCCTTAGATGCAAGGGTCAGGGTGGAGAATGGCCCTGGTTGTCTCTCTCCCTGTCCTGGGTGTCCCTGGGAATTCAAGTGTCATGGTGATGGTTTCAGGAGTTTCTAGAGTGGCAGGTTGGGCTTCTTCAGGGTGTGTTGTTGGGCTAAATTTTCCCAGCTCTCGTTCTCGGCTCTGACTGAGTCCAGGAGCTCTGGGGACAGGCTGTGGGAAGGGCTTCACGTTGCCCTGCAGAGAGGGAATTCTTATGGGGCATGAAGATGTCCAAGCAGTGTTGGGTGGAATTTGTATTTCTTATGCCACATCCAGCTTCGGCATTTGGGCAAAGTCCACCTGGGTCTCGGTGCCAAGCAGGAGCTTTCCTATTAAAGCCTAGAGAAGGAAAATTAGGAAGCTTGGGACTCTGCAGCTGGGAAAGCCCCTTATTATAACGTTAAATCGTGCCAGTGTGGTGTGCTGTGTGGACACCGAGGCTTTTGGTGCTGGGGTGACACTGAAAGCACCTTGGGGACACAAGCCAGACACTGGCCAGAGGACCACAGTGGGGCTGGTGGTATGCCTGGCCATGCCCTGGTCCAGCTTGGTGCTTCCCTGCACCAGGACTGCCCAAGGCAGCTGTTTCCTTGCCCGCTGAATTGGATGCAGTTGTCTAGGACTCTTCCCAGGCACCGGCTGGCAGTTCAACTGTTTGTTTATTGCTAATAGGGTTTGTACTGGGGAAGGATGCAGTGGGTGGGTGGCCTAATTGGCAATGGAGATGCTCTCGTGGCGTGCCAGATACCCAGGGTAAAGCAGGACTGCTCAGCTCCCCGGAGGGCTGAGCAGGGTGAGCGGAGGTGGCGAGCTGGGCTCTGCCACTCCGTGGCAAGGCCACTGCACGTGTCCTCCTGCCCAGACACAGCCACATCCTCTGTGGCTCAGTGGATGCAGCACCTTGGTGGAATGAATCATCCAAAGCTGCTGCTGGAGCCATGGAGAGGTAGGACCTAAGGCAGGGGAAGGTACTTCTGCACACAAATAATGTGTGGACTTGAGTGCAATAAGAAGGGCCTCATTCCTTCCTCTGTTTGCTGAGCTCTTCTTGTTTCTAGCACTCACTGCAATCCTCTTGTGCTGGAAGCGAGTACTTGGCTCTGCTGGGGGATGGAAGGTGTGACCTTTCCACTGTCCAGCTCTGAGCTGGATGAACAGGCAGGGTCCGGCTGGATACCCCACATGTCTCGCAGCTGTGCTGAACTGAGCAGAGATGGTCACTTTGGGAATGAGCTCCAAGGAAACACCTCCACTGGAATGAATTCTTTCTCTGGCAGTTACACCCCTGCTTTGGGGAAGACAGGCCATGCTCAGCTGAAATCACGGCCACTGTGTTAACGTGGGGTGCAGCAGGGAGCCGTGGGAGCCTCCTTGCAGAAACCTGGCCCCACGCTGCTTGCAAACTGCACCATCTGCATGGGCAGATAACAAGGTCCACTTGGGATTTCCAGCATTCTCCTCAAGGTTCACGCTCAGGAGCTGCTGCTGAGCTGCCTCTGTCCTCGCCGTGTCTCGGCAGCGGCTCCCTTTGGCGAAGCAGCCGAACACTCGGGGTGGGTCCCGAATGCGAAGAGGCTGCAGGAGGACATTTGTGTGTTTCATTTGCCACCAGCAGAAGTTTGCTGGAGCCCAGATTTAGCAATCTTCTGGTTGCAATGAGCATCTCTCCCAACAGTCAGTTCCCCAACTGTTAAGCTGAGGCATGACCTCTGTGATGTAAACAGCCTGGATCCATCTGCTCCTGAAGCACAAAGTATGTGGGAGAGGAAAAGAAATGGTTTTCATCATAGCAAGGCTCCTCAGTTTTTCTCCCTGAATACGAACAGGCACACACGCACTGGAATCGCCTGCAACTCTGTTAAGAGGAGATGGAGCTGCTCCAGGCAGGGGCTTGGAGAGCCAGTTCTGCTGTGGCTTTGGCATTTATTACTGTGTCTATTAACTTTCCCCCTCTATGGGTGCAATTATGGATCAATTAATTCTGACTGAAAGCAGGAAAAGATTTTTTAAAAATTGGCCCTGGTCCTCTTTGGGAGCAGGTACAGAGCCCAAGGAGATGTGACTGCTCAACTTTTAAAGCTACACGAGCTACTGAGATAGTCCTGGCAGAAGAGAGTCAGTGGGAGCGAGTGAGAATGGAGCAGCCACTGAAACGCTGCGTTCTACCTGAGGCTGCCTTGTCACCTGAGAAGTTACGTGTGCTGGAGATTTGCAAAGATCTGCTCTCCCTTTTTTTGTGAAACTGTTGAGTTTTGGGTTTCTTTCCTCAGCTGTTTCTCACATGAAACAATCTGTGTGTTTGGGCTCTGTCTCCAGAGCAGCAGAGACCTGACGAGAGCCAAGCTGCCCTGTCCCTGCTGCTGGTGTCATGTGCCAGTGGCAGTAGTGCCACCCCGGGAGTGACCACAGTCCTGTCCTAGTGACTGCAGAGGCCCTGCCTGCTTTGCCCCTCCTGGCAAGAGGATGGCTTGTGTCTAGTTTGTCAGTGGGAGCAAGAAGATGAAAGACTGAAGATAAAAAATAAGCTGTGCTTGGAGGTGTAGCACTGAGGACTCATGCAGAGCTTCCTGAGGACTCATACAGAGCTTCCAGTACCAAACAGGCTGCATTTTGACTCCTTCCCACCTCCCTTTCCACAGCCTCTGCAGAAAAAATTTGGTTTGCAATCACCCTCCTCCATTCATTGCAGCATCATCCTCCTGTTGAGGGCTCGGAGACTCTGTTCCCATATCCGGTCTTGTACATCCAGCCCCTTTCCAGGATGGCAGAGCTGCTGCAATCACTGGTATTTCTGGTCTGCAGTGATAGCTGAGTGGGTGCAGAGTGGAGGGGGATGCTCCCTGGCCTGGGAAGACTGGGCCCTCGGGTCAGCCAAGGAGAAGACCTCTGGAAGCTAATGGCAGAGCAAGACGTCAAGCACAATGGCGAGAAAAATGAAATCCATCTGCCTTGTACCAAACAAGAGAGTAATTTAAACCCTCCTAATTGCTTCCACTCATCCTGGTGATGTTAAGTCTTTTCTCCCTTAAAGTCTTTTCTGCCCCCCACCCCCAGCTCTTACACTAAGCCTTTGAAAGAAACTACTAATGTTATAATTAAAGGATCAATTTGGCAAGATTTCTTTGTCTTAAGATCTTTCTTTCAGGTTGGGTTAGCACTGCGTTCCCAGTCTCCGGAGAGTTTTCTTCAGTTCCTTCAGGAGCCTTCTGTACCATCTTCTGAAATCTTTTCACTTCGGTTAATTTGAATTTTTTCCCCATCCAATTTGGATGCATAACAAACGATGAATAAAATTAAGTTTTATAGCAATTAATAATAAGGGTGTTGAGGGAACAAGTGTACATTTTCAACAGAGAGAGGGTTCTTTTTGCCAGCTCCAGACAAAAACCCGGGCCCCACGCGGTTGAGCGGAATCTGGTGCTTTGAAGTCGAAAACACCAGGAAGAGGATTAATGTCTCAAAGATTCGTGGAAGGAGAAGTGGAGGACACATCACAGTGCAAGAGAGCTTGTGGGGAGACCATGAGTTCACAGCAAGATGTCAACAAACCAAATTCTTTGCAGTAAGAATGGTCAGGCATTGGACCAGGCTGCCCAGGGAAGTAGTGGAATCACCATCCCTGGAAGTGTTCAGAAAACATGTGGATATGGTCTTTAAAAGACACTGTTTAGCCGTGAACATGGTGCTGTTGTCTTAATAGTTGGATTTAAGGATCTTAGAGGGCTTTTCCAACCTGAAGAAGTCTGTGATTCTACACCCAAGAAATACAGAGTTGGAAGCATGAAAGCTTGGAAACATCACGTTGGCTTTTTCCTGGAATGGTTGTAGGATCTCAAGGCGTGGCTTGAATGCGATGCGAAATGTCTGCACTTGTGTTGTGCTTGGGACCTCAGTAGTTGAAACCTCTTTTGAATGGAGGCATGGGTGTCACGAGGAGGGGGCTGTGATGCCCCTCCCTCCCAGGTCGCCCAGCACCACCATGGGATGCACGAGAAACGTCCTCACTCTTTGTCACTGCCATGGTGTTTGAACACAGGCCAGGCAGAGGAGCCTTGGGGACCTTCATCTCCATTCAGCAGGCAGGTGGGCATCCATATTCAACCTTTCTGCCGAGGGCTCCAAGCCCTGTGCAAACAGGCTGCCTGACAAGAGGCGTGCGTGGCTGCTGTGCCGGATCCTCTGCTGCTACAGGGAATAATGACTCCTCTTACAGCTAGCTGGGTGAGAAGAAAAAAAAAATCCACAACAAAAAGATGACTCGCTGACTTTCCCCTTTGATTTCTCCTGGCAAATTATTTGCCAGCATGTCTCCGCTGCTTCAAAATTGCTCTTATTCGTGCCTCCTTGTAAATCTGCTCCGTGGACTGCCTGTGGTCTGTGAGTTGTGGGTGAAAAGGCTCTGTTCTGATCCTCTCGACAAAGCACTCAGCAGATAGCGCTTGCTTACAGATTGCTTTTGGAGTTGTTTGTTCCAGATTATATTAATTTCTGTCCTCCTGGTTGACGGCAGCAGTCGCTGCCGTGGCTGCAGCGATTTGAGCCGGTGAATGGCTTTGGAGATGCTCAGTTCCTCCAGAAGCAGCTCCACCCTGGTGCTGGGCCCTGCTGTTGGGTGATGCTGCCGGGACTCCCATGGTGTTACCAATTCTCTGAGCACCATAGGCTGCTGTTTGTTTGTTTGGCAGAGGCAGTGGCTCATGGAGCAGTTGCATTGCGGGTTTCACGCTTGATGGCTGGTTCTGAGTTCATCGTATCCATGTGTAGAAGGTGTCAACTGTAGTGCTGGAAGCTCCTGGGAAGTTAATGTGATGAAAGGCTGAAAACTGGTGTGGGGTTTTTTTCCATACTACATCTCACCTGCAGTACTGACCACACACCTTTCATCTGCGGATTTCTGTCACATGCAAAAGGAGACTATAAAGATGTTCTCTGCTTACAGAGGATAGAAACTGGAGCACAGGAGGGAAGGGGAGGAGTGACATTTTCCCAGCACTGCATGAGCCAGTGGGAGTGATTGTGAACAAAGCCCGGGGCTCTTGAAGCAGTGAAGCTGCGCTGCTCATGCCAGCCCTGCCTGATAAGATTGAAACACCATCTCAAGCTCCCATCTCTGCTCCTCGCTGCTGGGGCTGCCAGACCCTCTGCCACCCTTCTGCAGCTTCCCTGCAGCGTGGGCTGAGCGTGCTGTTGCCGCCCTTGGTGCAGCGTTGCAGACAAACAGAGTTCTCTGGGCAGTGGGAACAGCGATGCAAAGTGGTGTCATCCTGGGAAAAATGATGAAATTGAGGGTCTACAGCTGGAATGTTTGCGGCTCTCTTCTCTGCTGGTGATGGCCTTGTTGATGCAGCCCAGCACCCTGTTGGGTCTCTCTGCTGCAGCAGCACACTGCTCACTCACACTGAGCTTGTTCTCGGGACCTGCAGGTCCCTTTCCACGCAGCTGCTCCCCAGCTGGGTAAATCCCGGCCTGTGCTGCCCTCCTGGATTTTGTTTTCCCATGTCCAAGACCTTGCACTTAAATCAGAGAATGGCCTGGGTTGGAAGGGACCTTGTAAAGATCATCTCATTCCAACCCTCCTGCCATAGACAGGGGCGCTTTCCACTAGACCAGGTTGTTCCAAGCCCCATCCAGCCTGGAACACTTCCAGGAATAGGGCAGCCACAGCTTCTCTTCATAAGGTTCTTGTTAGTCCGCTCTTCCAGCCTGTCCAGGTCTTCCTCCAGGATTGTTCTCCCTTCTGAAGTGTCCACTTCCCCACCCAGTTTGGTATCATCAGCACACTGGGCCTTGGAGAAATCCAGGTGGACAGCCACAGGTTTTCTGCAAGGTAGAAGGTACCCATCAGCATCTGCCCCTCCCTAACTGGGACAGTGATGTAATGGGTAATCTCAGGGCTGGTATCTCCCAGCTCCTTCCCGTTTTACCGCTCCATGTCACCAACAGCTTGTCAGCTTTTCCTTCCCCAGCTCGTGTGACTGCCAGCGCTCTATAAATGTGCTCTCTTTAGCAGCGTCAGCTGTGCGCTCCCACTGCAGGTTTGTCACACCGCGGTGACACACAACTCCCGCCCAAGTACTCAGCAATGATCAAAGCTAATGGGCAGGGAATACAAGAAACACGGTGTTTGTTTGCTTTTCTTTTTGTATCCTTTCTTTTCACCACTTAGTGCTTCAGAGACTTTCTTGAGACAGCACAGCTTTGTTAAGGAATCATAGAACGGTTTCGGTTGGAAGGGATATTGAAAGGCCATCTGGTATAACTCCCTGCAGTGACCAGGGACATCTTCAACTAGACCAGGTTTCTCAGAGCCCCATCCAGCCTGGCCTTGAATCTTCTCTGACTTTGGCAGTTCAAGTGAACTCAAATCAAGCAATTACCCTTGCTGAAAAACTTGTTGTCTCCTTCAAAGCAGGCCTGTGAAGGACACCTTCCCCCTGCAGAGGTTTTTGTGCCTTTTGGACACTTTCCTCCTGCCTCTGCCATGGGTTCAGTGCAATAATTCCAGTCTGCAGTGCCAGTTCTGCCTGTCACCGTCTGTTTAGGTTGAGGCTCCAGGTTACAGACTTCGCAGTCAGTTCAGCACTCTCACTTCAGTTCCTTTACACCTCTTGGGTAAATACCATCTGATCCCCCCCGTTTGCAACTGTCTCAGCTGTGTTTGCCACACCGTCTGTTGTCAATTCTGTCCCATAACCTTCTCTGACACCCTCCTGGAGTCTCGGAGGCAGTTTTTCCTCAGATTGTGGTGCTCAAACCTGAAGCGAAGCCATGAGCTGAGACCTGAGGAGAGCAGTAGTGTTACCTGATGCCTTACAGATGGTCTCTCTTGTTATGCATCCCATTGTAATGGGGTTTTTTCACAGCAGAGTGGTGGTGCTGCGTCATCCTCTGTGTGTAATCCAGTATTTCTCTGATTTCCATCCTATCCCTTCTGCTGCCTTAAGTTGTTTTAAGACCAATTTGATAACTGGTTTGCTGGAATATCTTTAACAGAAGCAAAAGGTGATGAATTGATGGGTTTGAAGATGGATGGTTTGTTGTTTCACAGCATGGAGGCCACAACATTGATGTGACCAGCAGTATGCGCCTGCTTTGAAGTCAAAGATGGTCTAAAAAGTAGAAAGATGGATTGCAGGGTCTGTGATAGTCTTTTTTCTTAACTTGTTTTTGGTTCTTGGTTTTCTTGCAGTTGGTTGGTTGGGGTTTTTTCCTGTTTTCTTGTGTTTTGTATTTTTTAAGAAGGGGACCCATTTTCAAGGTGGGTGCTTGCATGAGTGGTTCTCCCTTTGAAACCAGACCTGGGCTTTCCAGTCCTTAGAGCAGATAACGCTGGAACAAAGCCATCACTTCCCTGGTGTGAGGGTGGCTGTGGGGCCTGGAGAGGAATGTGGCTGAGCACTGTAGTATCCCCAAGGCTCTCCTGCCAGGGGCAGAGATGCTCTCAGGCCACATGAGGGAAATGCCAAGGCTGTGGAGGAGAATTTGCAGGCAGAGGGGGAGCAAAGCATCTGCATTCCCATCGCCCCGGCAGGCAGGGCACGGGGTGTGGAGGAATGGTGCCCTTGGGAGCAGGAGGACGGATGGCACATTGGTCCCCAAACCCTGTCAGGGCCTTTGGCAATTGCCTCTAGAGCTCTCTTGAGTGTCTTTGGCTTCATAAGGCTGGGCGGAGAGGGGCTGCAATGACACAAGGTTGGCGTTGTGGAGCTCAGCTGTCATGGGTGGATATTTTCGAGCTGGAGCCATCAGGATTTGGGGCCAGAAGACCCAGCTGGACAAGCAGAGGTGTTGCTGGTGGAGACTGTGCAATCTGCTGGGGTGCTCTGAGCCCCCTCGCAGGGGCCCCATGGGGCAGCACCGCCCCGGGCTCTTTGCAGGGCAGAATTGGGCCATGCCCGGCGATGTAACCCCAAGAGAGCAGGAGCAGAGTCCTTCAACGGCAGGCAGGCGCCCGCTCTCTGGGCGACGCGAGGCTGCCCTGCCTGTGCCTTGGAGCCTTCCCAAGCGGCTGTCAGTCACCGTGGCTGGCCCTGTTCTCACTCACACACAGCATTATCTCTACCCGCTGCTGCAAATTGGCTCTGAGCAATCCTTGATCTGTCAGCATCGCCTACCCACTCTCAGATGTCACCAGCCCCCGCTGCTGCCCTGCTCGGGAACGTGTCTCTCCGAAATGTAATAATTCATTAAGTTGAGATTAACTTTTTTTTTGCCCTCCCCTTTCTGCCACCCCTTCCTCCTTCTAATGGACAAAAGCAATTAAGCTCCATTAGGGATCAAGTGAGTGGGAAGTGACTCCGTCGGAGATGCTGCCGCAGCTGCACGGACCTTGTCCCTGAGTGCATGTGGCACCAGCCTCCTGTAAATTAGTGCTCCATGAGCAAAAGCGCTGGGTAGGGGGAAAGTGTTGCTTGATGAGCACCTTTTCCAATGGCCCCATTCCCTACTGCAGGAAAAGGTGGCTTAGGGCTCAGCTGGTCCTTCTGGATGGCTTCCACTGGGGGCACATGAGGATGGTTTCTCTTGCCATGCAGCAAAAGGAGACATCAGCACAGGAGCTGGAGGACAGAGGGATGGGCAAGCAGGAAGCAGCAGAGAGTGGCCAGGTTCCCAGCTGATATAAACCAGTGCTCCCAGTTGCACTCAAGCTGAGAGAGTTGGGAGTGTTCGGCCTGGAGTGGAGAAGGCTCTGGAGAGACCTCAGAGCCCCTTCCTGTGCCTAAAGAGGCTGTGAGAGCTGGAGAGGGTCTTGGGACAAGGCCATGTAGTGACAAGACAAGAGGGAATGGCTTCTCACTGACAGAGAGCAGGGTTAGATTAGATATTAGGGAGAAATTCTTCCCTCAGGGTGCTGAGGCCCTGGCACAGGGTGCCCAGAGCAGTTGTGACTGCCCCATCCCTGGAAGTGTCCAAGGCCAGGTTTCGTGGGACTCTCAGCATCCTGGTCTAGTGAAAGATTTCCCTGCCCATGGCAAGGAGTGAGATGGTCTTTCAGGTTCCTTCCAACACAAATTGTTCTAGGATTTGGTGTCTATGGGGTCTGGGAAAAGTGCTGCCAGGGCTGCCATGGAGTTATGGCCCATGGGGCAGAGCTGGGAGGACCAGAGGGCCAAACCAGAGGAGGACAGGCAACTTCCCCTCCAACTCTGACTCCAAACAGCATCTTCTCATTCCTTGACATCCTAAATTTGCAAATAAAGTGTGGTGAGGGGTGATAGCACAGTCAAAATGCTCCTGCCTTTCCTCCAAGTGGAGCAAGGAGGGGTTTTTGCATAGCATGCCCAAAACTGAGAGTGGATTTCACTGTTGGCTGGGGAGGTCCTTCCTTCTCCCCCATCTCCTCCCACCCTCCTTCCCTTCACTTAGGCCACTCTTCTCTTCCTTGCCTTTTGTTTCCCCCTCCTTCCCTGCCCCGGGAAGAAAGTCTCATTTCAGTCTGAAAGCCAGTGCTGGAAAGGGAGTCATTTGATGCTTAATGCCAGAGCGGCAGGAAACTTCACCTTCCTGGGGTGAAATTAAAAATGCTTGAATTGTCTGGGGATCTTAAACAAGAGATGCAGGGAACATTCCGGGCTCTCCACACAAACACACGCGTGCGCGCGCGCACTCACACACACACACATGCAAAAGCCCACACAGCTTCAGGGTGTAATAGCTCAGCTGGGGGGAGCACTTGAACGCTCTCTGCAGCAGACAGACCAGCTCTTTCAGTTCTTCGGAATAGCTTCTATTTTTTGAGGCCTGAGATTGCTGCTGGTCTCCGGGGAGAGAGATGTTCCTCTTGAGGAGAGAGCAGTGCCATTTCCTGTTTGTAATCATGCTTCCCTTGGAGCATCTGGGGACCGGGACGGGGCCGAGGGCATGGGCTGGAGTTCTGTAGATGCTGGGGCTTGGGGGTAGGACAGGGAGTGGTCATCACACCTGGACAGATATTGTGAGACACTGAGATCCAGAGGAGGACAGGGATGTCTCAAGTCCTGGGAAAATACTCCAAGGAGAGGCTGGAAAGGAAAAAGATTCACAGGAGGAGGTGAAGACAAAGGACAGGACCTTCCCTCCTCCATCCCCTCCCTGCCTCTTCACAGTGCCTGGTTTTTTATTCCCTGAAGGGACACACAGAAGCTGAGCTGGATCTGGATTTGGGTGGTGCTGGGAGCATCCTCCCTGAGTGGCAGCAGCTCCCAGCTGGAGCATACAGGACTGAGCAATCCAGCAGGGGGTTTGCTCACATCCGTCCATACATCCCTCCTTCTCTCCTCCCTGATCATTCACCCATCCCCTGGCCGTGCTTTGGCTGGGGATGGCCGTGCATGTCCCCAAGAATCACTTTGGTCCCTGCTTTCTGTGCTGTGGTTCCCAGGTCCCTGGGCATCCTGCTGCCCCTCAGCCCTGCTCTCACCCCTCCCTTCTGCCCTTCCCCAGGGAGTTTGCCAAAGAGCGAGAGCGCGTGGAGAACCGCCGAGCCTTCATGAAGCTGCGGCGCCAGCAGCAGATTGAGCGGGAGCTCAACGGCTACCGGGCTTGGATAGACAAAGCGGGTAAAGGATGGTGGCCAGGGGGGCATCCAGGGGGACTATGGGCACCACAGGCTGCTGGTTGTGTGGGGTGGTGGGGATAGAAAGAAATCCCTGAGCCTCAAAGTGCCCCCGCGGTGCTCACATGGTGATGTTGAGTGCGTGCATGAACTTGGTGTGATGACCCCACCAGGCTGCAAGCAAGGACATCACCAACCCCTGGTGAATCCTCAGGTTCTGTGGCATGCAATTGTCACATTCTGTGCACGAGGCACGTTAAATCTCCCGGGAGGCTGTGAGCAACATTACTGTCAGCCGTGCTCTGCCATGGTTTCCTTTCTCCTGGAGTTTTGCTGGAGTCCCCTGCAGTAGTGGGCAGTGGGAAAGAGGAGCAGTGAACAGGGGTTTTCCAGTTAAATCTCCTCCTGGAGCCATCTGGAGGGGATGCGCTTACTGGTTCCTACCTTGGGACTCCTGGACCTGGGTTGGGGGTGGTGGAGGTTCCTCCTGACACCAGGCATGACAGCCCGTGGGTGTTGGTTCCCAAACTGCCACAGCCCATGTCCTTGCTTGCTCCTCGTAGGAATCAGGTCAGTGCAGTCAGCTCCAGGAAGGGAAGATTTACACGTTCATCCAGTGTTCAGACTTGTAAAACATGGGTGTCTTGAAATGAGTCCTGAGCACCAGATCTCAGCTTTAACCCTGGGCTGGATTGTTTGAGCCCCAGACCTGCCTACAATTTTCAACTTCTTTAATGAGCTTAATGACGGTGGGGGGAGAAGGGCTGATTACAAGTTAATTTTTCTTTCTGCTGCAATGTTTGGTAGCTGCTACTTGTCACCCACCAGAATTTGCTTTTGGGCCCTTAACCAATACTTGGTAAGAGCTTGCAGTCTAGAGCCAGCCTCTGGGCTGGGGCAAGTTCTTAGGTACAAGGCAGTGACATCTGACAGTGCCTTGTCTCCTGATGCTGAACTGTGTGTTTTACATAGAGGAAGTCATGCTGGCTGAAGAGAACAAAAACTCGGGGACCTCAGCCTTAGACGGTAAGACCAGCAATGCCCTTAAAATCTGCCTGCCCTTCCTTCTGCCTGCCCAGAGCTGGAGGCGCAGACCCTCCAGCTGTGATGGGAGGTCTGGGGAGGCCCCAGAGGGTCTGCAGCCCAGGAGAGGGGTGAGGGGATGTGGACTGGCACCATAACCCCTGAGAGAGCGTGGAGGCTGGGAGGTGTCAGATCCCACACAAGGGATAGCTCTGGACTAGGATCACCTGGGTCTCTCTGTCCTGTTAATAGACCCGAGTACTGATCACCAGGTCCTGATCCAATGAGCTGGCTACTGGCAGAGCTGGGCCACTGAGACTCCAACACCTGTTCCTCTTGCCTTCCCAGTGCTCAGGCGAGCTACCATCAAGCGGAACCGGACGGATGGCCTGTCGAGTGACGAGCACTGTGTCGACATCTCCTCCGTGGGCGAGCGGAGGCTGGCGCAGAGAAGACGTCTTAATCCAACTTTGGGTCAGTGCAGTCTGCAGCTTGCTTCCCCCAAACCTCTGCCAGCTGATTGGGTTCCCAGAGTCACATCCATCACATGGAGAGTGTCACAGACCAGCCATCTCTGCTAGTTTAGCGGCAAACCTCCTGCTGCCCCCTGTGCCACATAAAAACTCTCTAGACAAGTTGTGCATAAAAGCAGTGTCCGTGAGCCATCTGTCCTGTGTCGGGTTGCAGGAGAGGCTGGAGCATCCAACTCCTTGTTCCCCTTCTTTTCCTTTAGGCAACCCCTCGAGTCAGTCTGGCCTCAAAGGTGCCAGGGTGGACGGTGCCTCCTACCTACGGCACAAGGAGCGGCTCCTGCGCATCTCTGTTCGCCACATGGTGAAATCCCAGGTCTTCTACTGGATCGTGCTGAGCCTGGTGGCTCTCAACACTGCCTGCGTGGCCATCGTCCATCACAACCAGCCAGCCTGGCTCACCCACTTCCTCTGTGAGTCCCTGGGCTTGGTGTAGGTGGGAGAGCTCTGCCTGGGCAGGAAAAATCTTATCTCCAGTGGCTGGAGGTTGCAGCACACCCTCACTTCCTGCCTCAAGGCACATAGGGATGAGTCCCACCACAGTCATGCTGGTGTGGAGCTGGGTGGGGAATAACCTCAGCTCCACTCACTGTTGATAACAAACGACCATGCACATATATTTAATTCAGCTTTGCCCTTGGCCTTCACCTTTGGCCCCATGGCCACTGAGGGCTGTCTTAGCCTTGTGAGCAAACATGGAGGAGTTGTGCTGGCTTCATGTCCTTCAGGTCTGAGGTGTTTGTCATGAGAGAGAAACAGACTGCCAGTCTCAGTGGAGTTTAGCCCAAAATTGTGAACAGTGGCGATGGAAAGCTTGCTGGAGAACCACCTTTGAGTGCACACAAGCCATTGCTGGAAAGGTGTGAATTTGCAGGGATGGGATTGGTCATGGCAGAACACCCTGGTTAAAATCTTTGTGCAGAGCATGGTGAGGGAATCCCAGGCTTGAAACCAGTTACTGGAGCCTCCGTGAGCCCACCATGGGCCAGGGCACAAGGTCAGGTCTCAGAAGTGCTGCAGCCATGTCCTCTGCAGCGTGGGCTACTGCAGAGCAGCGTGGTCAGCCCCACATGTGTCACTCCTGAGCTGCTGCAGTGGGGACAGTGCTGCTTTCTCAGACTTCTTATTCTTCCTCACCTTGAGAATGTCCCTGTCAAGCCCTGGCTCTACTCAAATTTGCAGTAGTAGGCTCAGGCCTGCCAGGCTCCCAGCACACTGCGGTGTGGTACGGCAGCTGATCATGGTGAGAAGCATCTTCTGGGAAAGGTGAAGAGCCAGGCTCTTGCCTGCTAAATGTTCATGAAATAGCTGGAAAGGCTTTTCACTGGCTCTTGGCGGTTTGGCTCTGTTTCCCTGGCCAAGTTCCAGCCATGCAATGGTTTTAATCCAGGTTGATAATATTCCCCTACAGTGTCGTGTGGTTGATGCCTTTGCAGGCTCCTCAGCCACTGTGGTTTAATGCCAAAGAGCTGCTCTGCTCCGTGCTGGCCGTGTCTGGTCCTCTCAGTCCCCTGGGACACTGGTGCATCTACCCTGAATGATTAACTCATGGGCTTGATGCTCTGTGACATACGGTTTAGCTCTTCACACATAAAATTCCTTCATCCCAAACCGTGAGAGCTTGGTGATGCAGCATGGTCCCATCTCTGTGGCGTTCTGTATGGTCAACTGGTGGGTGCAGGCAGGATGCTCTACACAGCTCGGAGTCCAAAGCCTGCTTGGGTTTTGTCTTTCAGACTATGCAGAGTTCCTGTTTCTTGGGCTCTTCCTTCTGGAGATGTCCTTAAAGATGTACGGGATGGGGCCACGCCTTTATTTCCATTCTTCCTTCAACTGCTTCGACTGTGGGGTGAGCGGCCCCAGGGATGCTCTGGGTCTGGAGGGAGGTGCTTGGCAGGGGTCTGCAAGGCAAGGCACCAAGGGGGAGAAGAGGATGGCCCTCACAGTGGGCAGGGAGCACTTTCTACTGGGACAGCCTGTGGTACCAGGTCCTGGACTGGGTGGTGGGTGCCTCGTCTTCAGGGAGGTTAAGATTTCCTGCAACAGCCCGTCCTGAGCCTATCTTTGACTTGTGGCTGTGTCTGCTTCTCAGGTCACAGTGGGAAGCATCTTTGAAGTGGTTTGGGCTATATTCAGACCAGGAACCTCTTTTGGGATCAGTGTCCTACGAGCTCTTCGTCTCCTGCGCATATTTAAAATAACCAAGTGCGTACCCACCATCAATGCCTGTCGTCCTCCGTCTCGGACTGCAGCTGCAGCCCAGATCCAGTTGCTCCTGCTCTCCTGCTGATGGTGTCAGCATCACTGCCAGTGCTCCAGCAATATCTCTGCTTTCTAGGTACTGGGCGTCCCTGAGGAATTTGGTGGTCTCACTGATGAGCTCCATGAAATCTATTATCAGTCTGCTCTTCCTCCTCTTCCTCTTCATTGTAGTCTTTGCCCTGCTGGGAATGCAGCTGTTTGGAGGCAGGTAGGTCATTTCAAGGAGGAGGAATAGGAATTTCTTGGTGTGATGACACCCTCTTTAGGGGCCCAGCAACACTGTAGCCTTCCCCCTCAGTCTCCTTCCAGTTGTACCTCTCCCAAACAAAAATCACTGCTCGAGGGCTGCCTTTGGGCTGTGTGGGTCCTTCTAGCCAGGAGACCTTCTTGTTTCTGGCACCAAATGCTCAGGAGACCTTTTTTGGAGTGGGGGAAGGTCCTCCTAAACACAAGAGAACTGATAGCACAGCAGTTGGGGGTTTGGTGACCTTAGTATTTCATCCTGTTTATGTCCACCTGGTTCCCCTTCCAGATTTAACTTCATGGATGGGACTCCATCAGCCAACTTTGACACCTTCCCTGCAGCCATCATGACGGTGTTTCAGGTAGGAGCTGGGCTGCCAGGAGACATAACCAAAGGGACGTGGGACCTTTGCTTACTTAGACCCCATTGCTGGGAGCGGCTCTTTGCACCAAACAAGTTCCCCTCCATCAGCTGTTAGATATAACTTTCTTCCTCTCTCTCCTGCACAACAAAGTGGATGGAAAGACATGGAAACTCTTCCACCTCTGTTACAGAAGATGAAAAGTTTCAAAACTCTTCTGAGGAGACTTTAAATCCTCATCAGTGTCCAGTGAGATCTCCCTCAGGTGCTGCAGCTGCAGAGTTGGGTTTATCCACTGCTCAGGGTCTCCGTAGTTGGCTCCTGTGTGTTGGTGGCGCAGGTGTGGAGGTGATGGGAGGGTGCAGGTGACAGAGCTGCTGCCTTGTCTTCCCGCAGATCCTGACAGGTGAGGACTGGAACGAGGTGATGTACAACGGCATCCGCTCCCAGGGAGGCGTGCGCTCAGGGATGTGGTCCTCCATCTACTTCATCGTCCTCACCTTGTTTGGAAACTGTATCCACCGGGCTGCTGTGCTTTTAGTGGTGACAACCCCATCTCCTCACCTTCTCTGGGGGTGTCCCCACTTGCTTCTCCTTCTTCCCCTCCCAGCTGAGGGAGACCCGCCACACACGTGTGGCAGCACTGGGTATCCCAATAGCAGAGAAGGAGCTGGGTGGAGGTGCACTGAGGGCTATTTCTGTGGGATGGGAGAGGAGTTTGTGCCTTTGACTGAGCTGGCAAGGAGCTGTCAAGGCCACCCTCCCCTGGGAGCTGCAGATACACGTGTCCTTAACACATGGCTTGTGCATCCTTAGCTGCTCTCAGATACTCTGCTGAATGTCTTCTTGGCCATTGCCGTGGACAACCTGGCCAACGCCCAGGAGCTCACCAAGGTATGTTCCTACTGCTCCTTTTCCTTCTCCCGTGGAGAGAGTGGGGGCAAAGCCGTTTAGGCTTTGATTTAGGAAAATGCTTAAACCTGCTGGTCTTTCCAGGAATGCACACACTTCAAGTCTGGCTTTAACTATTTCTCCATTTAAACTCCTCAGTTCTGTTTGCCATCAGTCAGATCGAGATAACCCTCATCTGTTGGATGGGATATGATGTGGGGACTGTTATCTGCCCGAACACTGGAGACGTGGAGGGGGAAGCATTTTCCAGTGGTGTCAATATTTATTCCTCATCTGCCTACAGGGCAGCGGATGTGATTTAGGATGCAATTAGGCTGGTGCTTAGCTGCTTTTAAGACCATGTTGGGAAATATTTGGGGAATGCTAAATTGTTGGGGCACCATCTGGATAACAGTGAGTGGGAGAGAGCTGCAAGAGTCGTTGCCATTTTTCGGAGCAGACCAGTGATCTTGTGGTGTCCAGATTTTTGTAGAGCTCATGCTATTACTCATGTCCCTGGGGCACTGGGAGGCTTCCCTGGTGTAAATCTGGTGTAAATCGGGGCACTGGTGTAAATCTGACCCCAAACCGGCATGGTGCCGGTTTGCCTGAGGGGTGTGTGCAGGGGTCCCTGTCCTCCCTCTGTGGGTGCAGATGGCACTTCCAGGGGCTGCCGGCTTCTGCCGGGGTGCAAGGGATGGGAAAGCCCCACGGGTACCAGCAGCATCAATTAAGAGAGCGCTGAGTTTTTGAAAAGGCTGAATGCTTGCTAATGACTCCTAATGACATTCTTTGCTCCGGAGACACAACCATACTCATTAAAGCAACCCGGTCTCCGCAGGGGTCGTTCATGGATGCCTTACCTCTCACTCCGTTGGGGGCATGCCTGTCTAGCCCCTGTGGCTGTGAGGAAGGGAGGGCTGAGCTGGTCTGCGCTGTCTGGGGTTGTTCCACCATGCTCAGCCCAGCTCTTGCCTGGAGTGGGCTGGGTTCACTTATTTAAGCAGCACTGATGCCTTCGGGAAGATCTGGTGTAGTGGGGAACCTGCATCCCTATGGCACAAGGGAAATAAAATGTCTCTGGAAGTACAAGTCCCCCTCTGTCCCTCAAGCCTTGGCATCAAGGGTGGCCCTGTGCATCCTTCACTGCCCCGATGGCTGAGCTTTCCCTTGGAACCCTGGCATCCCACTGAGCAATGCCCCTCTTTTCTCTGCAGGATGAGCAGGAGGAAGAGGAGGCCTTTAACCAGAAGCATGCCCTTCAGAAAGCCAAAGAAGTCAGCCCCATGTCTGCCCCAAACATGCCTGCTATCGAGTGAGTGACTCTCCAACACCACCCCGGTGGGCCCCCGAGCCCAGCCAGGCTTAGAAGGGCACAGGGCTGCAGCAGAGCCTGGCATGGCTGGCTGGGAGGGCTGCCACAAGAAAAAGGGGTCCCCAAAAGGGGTAACTCCCTCTGGGCATCCTCCTGAAGATGGATGGTGGTCTAGGAGTGTGCTCCCCACGAGCAGCAGTGCCTTTAGGGAGGTGGCAGCATAGGGAACAGGTCACCAGGGAAGTCCTGACATTGCCAACCTCTACACCAAGGTGCAGCCTCAGTGCTTGGGCATGGCAAAAATATGCTAAAAGAGTCTTTCTGCCCCAAATATAGAGCTCAAGCACTCAGGGCTCATGGTAGGAGGCTGGGGAGGAGGAAGGTATCTCAAGTTATTCTTGAGGGGTGATATTTGTTCCTGGGGAGTGTTTCTTCATGGCAGAGCTGCAGGAGAGCAGCCAGGGCTGGGGGAGAAGGGAGCAGCGGTGTCACAAATCTCCCTCGGGCTCCTTCCTTGGGAGCCAATGCAGTTAGGAAAGATGGAGCAGTTTTGTGAAACCATGTTTGATTGTACAAAAATTTGATTTGGGCGAGAAAAAAAAGCCCCAAAGCACATAAACCTCCAGCATGGTGTTAAGAAGCCTTGTCTCTGCATTTCAGCAGGAGAAAATTCTGTTTTTTCCTTCCTAGATGCCTTTTTTCTCTTTATTTTGAGGTGTCATATGGTCTAAATCACATAAAACTTTCAAAGTCAACATTGGAACGAGGCGTTTTGATTTGTTTCCCAAAACAGTACATTTCAGTACAGCTGAAGGGATTTTTCCCCCCCCTTTTTTTTTTCTTTTTTTTAATAGAATCCCTTCCCAGGGAATTTTAGGTTTCATTATGCTTTGAAACCCAGCCAAGCTCGTACACGGCAGAATCTCTTGCAGATTTGCTGAAAGAAACTGCTGTCTTCAGGCGAGTGCTGATCTGGGGGGTCAGAGGCAGCCTTGGGAATGGCCCCCTCCCTGGTTTGGCAGTGGTGGGATGCTGTGGTCCTGCATCCTGCATGGTTTTAGGGGCAGCAGGAATAGGGGGTGCTTCTAAGCCCTGCCAGATCCCCCAGCAGCCACAGATTTTGCCCTGGTTTGGGGGTGATGGGATGTTCATAATAAATCCGTGTCTGGCCAAGTACTAGGGGGGTTTAGGGGAGAGGTGGTGGAGTCTGTATGTTGGCTCTGTTTCTGGATACCAGTGGGAATGTGTTGGATAGAGCGAGGGAATAGAGAGCTTTAGGCTGCAGAAGAGGCTGAGGAATGGACAGATAGGAGAGAGGAAGAGGGGGAGATGGAATATATTAGGGCAGTAAAGGATTTGCCTACACTGCACATCCCTGATAGAGCTTTCTAGTCTTTGTCAGACAGAGCTGGTTGGGAAAACAGATCTTTTTAACCTTTCCTTGTTGTTCTGGTGGCATTGAAAGGGAAGGTATTGATATTCATGGGGCTTTTTTCCAGCTCCTCCCACTCACCAGGATGGATTGGGGTCAGGGCCAGGCAGTGTGATGCCATGGGTTAATCTTGATGATGTTGTCAGCCTCAGGTCCGCTGTGCTCTTGGTGGTGCTGCGCTTGTGCCAGCAGCTGGGGAGGGACACAGCAGTGGGGACAACACAGTGGTGGACAAGGCAGAGCAGAGCTGGCACAGGAGGGCTGCTGGGAGCTCAGAGCCGGGCTCTGCGTTTGGGTGTGCGCAGACACGGAGGGCTCCATTTCCGTGCGGGTACTTGGTGCAGGCGTTCCTGCCCGCGGAGAAGTCCGGCGGCGTGGGAACGGATGGGCACTCCCACGAGGCCAGGCTGGCGGGGTGGCCGTGGTGGCTGTCGGAGCCCTGTGTTCGGTGCAGGTGGCTCGGGGCTGCTCGGCGTGGCCAGACGGGCGCGTGCGGGCGCCGGGCGTTGGTGCCGAGCGCGCTGCGTGCGTGCATCTGGAGGCTCGGCCGCTTGTTGTGGGAATGCTGTGGGTGCCTGCAGCTCCATCCCTGCCTCGAGCGTGGCACTGGGCCCTTCCCATGCTTGGGGCTCCATGGAGACCATAATCATCGCTGTGACTGGAGCACCTCTCCTGAGAGCTCAGGCTGGGAGCTTTGAGGTTGTTCAGCCTAGAGATCTTAGAGCACTTGCAGTGCCTAAAGGGGCTACGAGAGAGCTGAAGAGGGACTTTGGAGACGGTGGTTTTCTGACAAGTGATAGGACAAAGGGGAATGTCTTCAAACTGTTAGGAAGTGGTCACAACACTAAGCCTGCGAGAGCTCAAGAAGCATTTGGGCCATGCTCTCAGGCACATGGTGGGATTCTTGGGGTTGTCTTGTGCAGGGCCAGGAGCTGGATTCGGTGATCCTTGCAGGTCCCTTCAAACTCAGGATGTTCTATGTTTCTATGATTGCATATTCTCAGGGCAGTTTTCGTAGAGCTGCATGTATCCGAATGTTTTCTATGGGGATACAGAGGATAAAGCCTGGAATCTCCCCGGCTGCTAATGTGTGTGAAGGACTCTGCCAGCCCTGTTAACTTGCTCTGTGTGGGGGCTGCTCAAGTGACAGGAGCTCTGTGGCATCGCAACCTGGGCTTGTGCCTCGCGTTTGCTGGGGAGCTTCACGTTCCCCTCTGTGCTCCCAGGGCAGCATCAACCCACAGTGATGGCTCTGAGCAGCTCAGGGCTGGCCTGATGTATTGCTTCCTCTTTCCAATTGCCATGTGTTTCTTGGGAGAAGTGAATTTGGAGCAGTTTGAGACAGCTGTTAAATATCCAAGGATGTCTCAGAGCTTCTGAAAGACTGGAGCCTGCACTGCTCTCCCTGCACGGCGTGGGGAAGGCTCCCAGGGCACGGAGTGCCAGCGTGAGTGCGGGCAGCCTGTGACCAGTGTGCCAGTTGGGGCTCACTGCGTACGTGCGGGGCCAGGGTGAGGCTGCTGCACTGACCGGCTGCCCAGGGAGGGGGGACAGCTCTCTGAGCTGCCCACAGGAGCAGAAGGAGGGGATTGAACCCATTTGTTTTTCCTCCCCAGAAGAGACAGGCGGAGGAGACACCACATGTCGATGTGGGAGCCACGCAGCAGCCACCTGTATGTGGGCGGCGGGGGCGCGTGTCCGTCTGTGCCTCCTGTGCTGTCTGTGCGTCCGCGGGGCCGGGGCACACCCCGCTCCCCTCCGGCCTCCTCGGCAGGGATGGGAGTGGGAGCTGTGTGTGTGTGTGTGCTGTATCCGTGTGCCCCCGTGCTGCTCGTCCGTGTGTGCGCGGCTCGGCGAGTGCCGATCCCCCGTGCGCGGTGCCCCGGTGCCGGCGCCCGTCGCTCCCCGTGGGGTGTGAGCAGTGCCCGTGCCCGTATGTGCTCCTGGGTGTTTCCCTGTGCCGCGGGGGTGTCGGGAAGGGCACGTCTGTCTTCTCCTGGGTGTTGTTTTACGACACTGCAAGGGTTTTGTGGCATTGCCCAATTCTCCACGTAGAGAAGCCCAGTGCAGCTCCTTCCTTTCACACAGTCAAAATCGCTGCTCCTCAAGCCTCAAGGTGGGCTTTCTACCCAGGATGTGCTGAGAGAGAGACAAGGAGAGGTCCCTCGATGCAGCAGGAGGGCTTGGCCCATATTTAAGGTGTCCCCAGGCAATCACACAAGAGGAAGGTGGTCCCTGCCTGTCTGGGATAGGGCAAGCTGGGATGCTTGGCTTGGCTTCTGCTCCCAGAAGCTGGACATGCTGCCCGAAAGCTTCGGGGCGACAGTGAGGCTACTGGGGCTATGTCATCCATTAGCCTGATGACTTCTGAAGGGGCACAAGCACAGTCTCAGCCCCATTTCCAGGCCCTGCTGGTACCAGAGGGACACTGATGAAGTCTTAGCACAGCCTGTAACCCTGGTGGTGGCACTTCCTTTTCCCTGGTATTTCCAGATTAAATGCAGGGTGGGTGCTTCACCGGGGGATGGTGCGGACAGCCGGGATGGTGACCCCTCGCTGTCCCCCGTTGCAGGCGGGAGCGTCGCCGGCGGCACCACATGTCGGTGTGGGAGCAGCGCACGAGCCAGCTGCGCCGGCACATGCAGATGTCGAGCCAGGAGGGCATCAACAAGGATGAGCCACCCCTCATCAATCCCCACGCCAGCATCTTCCGCAGGAAGAAGCCCGGGGATGGCGTCGCCCTGGAGAAATGCACTGAGGAGCAGGGCAAGGGCGAGCGGCCGCTGGCTGAAGGACCTGAGCAGCCAGTCCCAGGGGCCAACCCCGGCGGTGGTGAGGACAGGACATCACCCCGGGCCAAGCGGGACAAGGACATGTGGCAGCAGAAATCCTGCCACGGGAACTGTGAGCCAGGAGAACAGGACGGGGCAGGAGGCAGCATCGAGGATAGGGCCAGGATGAGGCAGAGCCAGCGGCGCAGCCGGCACCGCAGAGCCCGCATGGAGGGGAAGGACACGGCTGGCATCTTGGGGAGCCGCTCGGCCAGCCAGGAGATGGGGCTGGAGGAGGCCAGCACTACAGAGGGGGCACAGGACGGGGACCGGCTTGGGGACATGGCTGCAGCAGAGGTGCTCATTCCGGGGGAGCCGGAGGCGAGCGGGGAGTCCATCAGGTTTGTACCTGCACAGGGCATCTTGCCATTCCCACAGCTCCTCATATTCTCTTCTTCTCATATCCCCGTATCTTCTCACACCTCTTTTTCTCCCCCGTCCCTCCTGCAGGACAAACGGGGTCCCTGCTGGCGATGCCGATCTGATTGGGACCACCAAGAAGGGGAGCCCCCCACGCGCCGCACCCGAGCTCTCCCAGGGGAGGACGGGCAACCTGACGGAGCAGGACTGCAGCAGCCCAGACACCAGCGAGCAGGCGCTGCTGGAGCCCAGCCGCACCGTGAGCCGCAGCGAGCCCGACCTCTCCTCCATCACCCCCAACACCGAGAAGGCCACCGAGAGCACGGCCATCATGATCGATGTCCACGACTCCGCTGTGGTACAGAGTGAGGACCTGTCTCTCTTTCCTGAGCCCCTGTCCCAGCCCTTGGGGACTCTGCGGGGATGGAAAGCCGCTTGCACGGCTTTTCCTATCCACATCCATCAGCTGGGGGGGATCTCCTTGCTATTCCTTGCAGTACCTCCCTCTAGCACTCCAGTTTTGCAGGGGAGCCCAAACGCTGATGTGCCAGCACCCCCTGGGGCCCATGTCCCTTTCTCACCTCTTTCCATCCACCCCTTCATCTGATCCCTCATTTCCCCTTCCTCTCTGCCTGGGCAAAACTCTCATATTCCCTGTCTTTCCTGGCACATCTGTAGCCTCCGGCAGCTCGCTGTCACTCAAACCCCTTAGCAGCATCCTCGCTGTCAAGGTGAGCTGCTTTGAACAGTGTTATTAATTAACCAGCAAGGTGAAAACTGGCCTTGTTAAGCCCATTTCACCTGCTCCATCCCAGCAGCTCGTGTGTTTTCTTCCTGCCCAGTCCCTCTCCCTGTAACAGCACAGGGTTTCACAGCAGGAATGAGAGGGTTGCCCGGGTGGCAGGGACATCCCAGGGTGTTGTCTGGGTGCAAGGCCAGGCAAAGGCTCTCGCTTTCCTGCAGTTAGCAACAAGACAGACGGCGAAGCCAGCCCCTTAAAGGAGGCTGAGACCAAAGAGGATGAGGAGGAAATGGAGAAGAAGAAGCAGAAGAAGGAAAAGAGCAAAACGGGCAAAGCGATGGTGCCGCACAGCTCCATGTTCATCTTCAGCACCACCAACCCGTGAGATGTTTTTCAGACTGGGGCTGGGGAGGGCTGCAGGGGGAAGGACCCCAGATGTCACCAAAACCACGGTGGGAAAGGAGCTGAATATATCCCAAACAGGCTTGATAAGCAGCCACGCTGTTCCCCAAGCCCCTCATTGCTCTCCCTCTGTGGCAGCCATGCTCATGGCTCTCTCCTCCAAGTGCTGATTGCCCAGCTGGGGTTTTTATTCATTGATTGTTATATTTACCTGCAGTCTTCTGCTCCACTGTAGCTCTTCCCCAGCTCCAGCAGCCTGGAAGAGTAAGCACCTCAGTTTCTCAAGGACTCTCCCTGCCTGGCTGTGGGGCTGAGGCAGCTGAGAAAAGGGATCAACAAGCCCAAATGCCCCTTGGGCTCCCTTCTTTTGCTCCTCAGACTTTACTGCCCATCTTCCCACCCTGGAAGGCAGCGATACGGGATCGTGGGCTTTGCACGTGAGCTTTACACGTGGGCCTGCCAGGAGCTCACAGGTGGGGTGTGGGCTTTGTCCCCACAGGGTGAGGAGGGCCTGCCACTACATCGTGAACCTGCGCTACTTCGAGATGTGCATCCTCCTGGTGATCGCCGCCAGCAGCATCGCCCTCGCCGCCGAGGATCCCGTCCTCACCAACTCCGACCGCAACAAAGTGATTGCAACCCCCTCGTGCTCCCCCCACCAGGGCAGGCAGAGCCCCTATAGGATTTTAGCTCCTGTGGTGGGGCACAGATCAGGGCAGCTAGTGGAAGCACTTGCACCACACCACGGAATCTGGCTTCTTCCCCATCACCTTCCTTTGTAAACCATGGGAGTCATTCTCAGCTTCCCACATGTGGGGTTTAGAGCCTGGGGAGAGACCAGGATGCCTTGTCAGCTGTAAAGTGGCTTGAACTTTATGCTAGTACGGGCACTGGTATGGCGCACGTGCTCCTGGCTAGCATCATCATTTCCAAGCTGTTTGCATGGGGAATGATTCCCTCCTGCCTGCACAGGCTGGGCCGAGGGCTGTCCTGAACTCTTAGGGACCAGGCTGGGTTTGGGACAAGCAAACCAACCCCGTGTCTGCCCCTGCGCCAGGCAAGCTGCAGTAGCTGGGTGTCTGGGTGGGCAGGGCTTGCTCAGCAGCAGCTGCAGAGCACCTGTGCCCTCTCTGTGCAGGTCCTGAGGTATTTTGATTACGTCTTCACCGGCGTCTTCACCTTCGAGATGGTGATCAAGGTAAGAACCCTGACAGGCTGCAGCATCCCTGCAGCCAGTGGGAAATAGCGCAGTTTTGCAGTTCTGGTCCTAAATTTAGATGATGGAGACCTAAAGTCTGGTTCTCAGCAGTGGTGGTCCAGAGTAATCAGCACCTCCTTTGTCAGCCTCAAGGCCTCCACAAAATATGAAGTCCTACACCCAGGACACCAGGACGAGTGTCCCTGTCCCCCAGCTTGTCCCTTCCACTTGATGTCCGAGCTGCTCATTCCCCCCCTGTTTTTCTCTCTGTATCTCCCCTCCAGATGATTGATCAGGGCTTGATCCTGCAGGACGGCTCCTACTTCCGGGACCTCTGGAACATCCTGGATTTCATCGTGGTGGTGGGAGCACTGGTAGCTTTTGCCTTGGCGTAAGTGGCCGTTGTCCCTGTCAGCTCCCTGCCTTCCCTTGGCTGGGGTGAGAGAAGGATGCAATCGTGTGTTATGGCTACTAGACTCTGATTTTGTTTTTTATTTTATCTCTCTGTACCCTTCTGCTCTGCTTCTGGGATGGCTCCTGGCAGTGGTGTGTGGCTGCTCCAGAGATGTATTTCTCCTTGTTTGTCAGAAGCTGGTGAGCAAGTAGGCAGGGAGCAAGGCAAGGCAAGCCGGAGATGCTAAGAGGAAGTTGGTAGTGAAAGTGGATTTGAAACAGAGCAGAAGGGACTGTTGGAGAGCAGGAAAATTGCCTAAAGGTGTCAGAGCTCAAGTTGTACACCTGCTGTGCATCTTGGAGTGCACAGAGACAGCAAAAGCAGCAGCCTGCCAGGTGGAGCTGCCCTCTAAACATGTTTGTGCTGGAAATGGTACCCCTGACTGGTGACTTTTCCTCTGGTCTGAGGGGAACATTGCTCTGGAGCCCTGCAGGAATGGGGGTGAGGCCAGTAGGGTTTGTGCCAGCGTCCTCTGAGGCATCATGGAGAGGGCTGTGTGCTTGCCCTGCAGTGTCCCCACTGAGCATCACTTTGAGATTGGGCTCCGGTACAGAGCTTGTGGCACCTGTGGGTACTGGGATGTCCGCAGTGCCCATGCCATGGGGGGCAGGAGCACCCAGGGACAAGTCTCCTGCTGCTCTGACGTCCCCTGTGCTGCTGGCTGGGGCAGTTGGTGCAGTGAGCACAGGGAGAGATGTGTGGTGCTGAGGTGATGCTTGCATGAGAGGGGCATCCCCTGGTCCTTGGGGCTATGCTGCCCCATTGGTGCCCAAGGAGGGAGATGAGGAGAGAGGAGAGGCTCAGGCTTCTTCGTCACGCTGTTGTTCTCTCTTTGTGCCTCTGACACTGGCAGCAGTGGCTGGTGAGAGGGGAGGGCCTGGCAGCCACACAGACGGGAGCCTTGGCCTTGCCCACAGCTCAGGTACTGTGCGGGGCTCTCGGGGTGGCCGGGTCTGAGCCCCGAGGTCGCTCGATGGGTTACAGCCTGTAATCCATCCCTCCCATCTCACCCTGGACTGGGCAGCAGCTCCTTCTCCTGGTTCTCACTGACTTGTATCTGCCCCGGCTCGTTGCTTGTGCCTTCCTCACCCTCCTACCCCATTCCTCACCCAGTGCTTTCAGCCCCTGCTCTCTCCTCAGGAAGAGCATGGGAGAATGCTCACTCAGCACAGGGATGAAGAAGCCCTTGGGCAGGGCAGGGGGCTGACCGCAGACCCCGGCATGGGGAGGGGGCGTGGGGCAGGTTTGCTGGCTGGGGACCATGCTCTGAGCCTCTGAAAGGCCACACAGGCCACCATGAGGGTGGATCGAGCATCTCCAGGGCCTGGCTGATCCCTCCTCTGCCAAGGCAGCCCTTCAGAGCGTGTCTGGCAGGGCTCAAGGGCATCAGCGGCCTTGGATGCACTGAGTGGTTTGAGGAGGAGGACAAGGGAGCCTTTTCCTTCCAAGGCAACTTCCATCAAGGATTTTGATGGCTGGAGGAGCACAGGTTGTTGGCTCAGCCTGCTCCTGTGTGGACGGGTGTCCTCACCAGTGTACAGTAATTGTTTACTGTCCCCTTGCCCTCACCCCGCAAGGGTGGCCCCTGGAGATGGCAGGGCCCAGCACCGAGCATGTGGGGAAGCTGCCTGGCACCTTCCAGCCCTGCTTGCCGCCTGCCTGCCTCCACCCATCCTCCCGAGGGAAGGACGTTCCCTCTGGGCATGGGGCGGCTGAATTCTCGAGGGTGGGCACCCCCATCGGCTGTGGCACCGAAGCCCTTCCCACGGAGAAGGCCTTGGCATCTCCACACACATTTGCAGCAAGCATTGATGTCTCCTGCTCTCTCTTGTAGCTGTCGCTGGGTAAATACTGAGCTGCTTGTGCCATGGATGGAGGGCTCTTTATAATGTAAACCTGCAGGATTGTCCGTCTGCCCCGCCTCCAGCGTGGCTCCTGCTGGAGGAAATGATCTCATGGCTTCAGGAGTTAGGGGAACAAAGGCACCACGGCGATTTCCGATGGGTTCATACATTATAAAGCATTTATAAGAACACCTGCCTCTCCCCCCAGCAGCCCAGCACTGCCGCGGGAGCTGCAGGATGTTCACCAGCTCTCCATGTCCAGCCCGCCATCCTCCCTCCCACCCTCCCTCCTGGGGAAAACTGTGGTGGTGATGTTTCAATCCGTCTCCTTTTCTTCTCCCTCTGTGAGCTCTTTGACATGGGGCCAGGGCAGGGGGAGTGTCCCCCTTCCCCTTCTCCTCTCCTCCATGGTGCCGGGTGGGAAGAGCAATGCCCATGGGGCGGCTGCAGCAATTACCTGGATAAAAGCAGCTGGTGACTGAGTCTAGCACTTCCCAGTAGGAGTGCTGCCCCTCTGCGCTCTGGTTTTCCCACAGGGGTCCTGGGTGGCTCTGGGCACAGCAGGAGGTCTTTGAGCTGGTTCAGCAGTGCCACCATCACCCACTGGCTGTCTGTGCCACGTCCAGACCACTGACAATCATGTGTCCACCCACAAAGCCATCTCTCTGTGTGCCACTGTGACTTGTCCACTGCTCCCTTGGAGCACACATCCTGAGAGAGAGGCTGTCTCCATTAACCATAGCTCTCCAGATGGAAAGCTAATACATCAATCCATACTCAGCCTAAATAAAAAGCTGTAAATCTCCAAGGAATTCAAATTAAATTATCTGAAATAACCAGAACCACAACTAAAGACCCTGCTCGCCTTTACCTCCCTCTAAGGAAGCATTTCACAGCAGTTTCGCAGAGCTGCCCAGAGGTGATGGAAAGGTTGCTGGAGAGGTTGAGGGGTCAGCGTGGAGCCCTCGCCATTGGTGTGCAAGGGCGGATTAGCCAGCAGAGGTGCCTCTTTCCTTGCAGCATCTCCTTGTACCCGTTGGCAGCAGGGTCTGAAAGCAAGAAGGACCCCTATGTACTGCAAAATACCCTGGTGTGAGGCAGGTCAGGACAGAGGTCCCACCATGGGAGTGCTGCAGCTTGTCACCTTTTCAGCACACCTCCCACATGTTGGACTTAGACACAGCCAGGGGCTGGGGTTAGTTTTATGTGTTTTAGGAAATGTTTTACTTGCAGGCTTTGCCCCCAGTGCTGAGCACTCTGTGTGCACGTGGCAGGGACTTGGCTCAAACAGGGACAGAGGCTTGGTTACAACCAGGGACCTTGGAGCCTGCCTTGGCTTGTCCAAATGAGTGTCCTGCTGGCTTGTGGGAGGTCCTGCACTGCAGCTCAGGCTCTTAATCAGTGGAGTTCTCAATAGAGGTGATTTAGCAGAATTTGGATGGGAACCCTTGTGGCTTTGCAGGGAGGTTCCCCTGGAGGCACCTGCCGTTGGCTCACGGTCCCCCCACCAGTCTTGGCTAAGGGGGACCACGTTGCCTTCTTGAGCCTTCCTGCTGTTGCCCACTGTCCCACTCCATGCCGGTTCCTCTCGCAGCAGAGCTTTCACTGTGTGCCCCCCACCCAAAACCTCCAGCAGGGAGGGCAGGAGGGGCTTCTGGGTGAGTCCCTCCCTGCAGATGTGCCCCATCTTGAAGGGCACAACGTGGTCTACTCATCGTGCCTTTCACCCCAGGTCTGGGGTGGTGGACAGCTGCTGCAGGGTCCCCATGCAGCTCCCCTGACACTTTTCTTACCTTCCTCCTCTCTTTCTTTTTCCGTCTCTGCTGGTGCTGCTTGGTGGCTGCCGGGCTGGATCGCCGACAGGAATGCTTTGGGGTAACTATGGCGCTCGGGATATTGCGGGATGCTGTTCCTGGGAGTGCAGGGGGATGGTGCAGGTGGATGTCAGTCTGTCCGACACCTGAGCTGGCTCTTAGCGGCATTTTCAGGGACTGCAGCACGCTGCTCTTCAGGCATTCCTGAGGGCTGAAGAGACCCCCCCCCAGCAGATGTCAGCCCCTGCAGTTGGGGTGTCCTTGGTGACAACTTGTTCCAGCTGAGTGCTGCCCTCAAACCCTCACCCCAGCCCTCAGTCAGATGCCCCAGCCCCTTATCCAGGCCCTGATACTGAGAAAAGCAGGAGTAAAGTGAGTCCTAGGTCTGTTTGTACAGTTGCTTCCCATGCATGTGAGGGCTGTGGTCCTGGAGAGGACTATTAATTAGTGGTTTTGTTTACATCTCATAATGATTAAGCCCATTATTGTACTCCCTGTTGCCTTAACCCTCGCCAAGGAGCTGTGTAATTGGGAGCATCTGTTGCTCCAAGTAATTTCTTTGACGTTTTTCAAGGGTGCCTGGTGGATCCAAGCTGTGCCACCTTCACTAGGACCTCGCTGCTCCACCCTCAGATCCACTCTTTAGTTAAAAGACAAGAAACACCCCCCTCTGGTACTGTGGTTGGGAAATAATCATCATATTTAAGAAATGAGGGTCATGAGGGGGCTTTTCTAAAGAGTTCTGCTGGTAAGGTCTGCTTCTCTCAGCTGACCTGGAGCGAAGGCAAGAGTAGCCCTGATCTGGAGAGACCTTAGAGACCCTTCCGAGGGTCCAATCCCTCTGCCTTGGGCAGGGACACCTTCCACTAGACCAGGCTGTTCAGGGCCCCATCCAGCTTTGCCTGGAACACTTCCAGCGATGGGGCATACACAACTTCCCTGGCAAGGTAGACCCCATTGAGTGCACCTCCCTCATTTTATTATGAATTTCTTGCAACTGGCAGGAGAAAATTTGCAGTGGTGGTGACCCTGTGCCAGCCCCATTTGCAACCAGCATGTGCCTGAAGAAGGGAAGCAACCTCCTCGTGCTGCCTTTGCCCTACAAACCTCCTGGCACTGCCTGCCCCAGCCCTGGCATTGTTTCCCACAGCCAGGGGTTTGTTAGGGTCACTGGAAGGGTGCTAATCCCGGGAAAGAGAGGATTGCCTTGTTTTCCATCTCTGCCAGCTGTCAGCGCGCCTGTTGGAGGAGCCACGTTTAGGTGGGCTGAACGCTCAGCAATTGCGTGCTTGTGCCCCTCCTGTTCCTGTCTTCACACGTGCTGGGGGGGTATTGTTGGCAGTTTAGCGCCCCAGGGCACCCAGGTCTACAAGGTTATTGTCTCTCTGTTCCATTTTTGGGTGCGTGTGCCTCCCTCCAACGTGGCAGGACCAACAAGGGCCGGGATATCAAGACCATCAAGTCTCTCCGTGTGCTGCGGGTCTTGAGGCCCCTGAAAACCATCAAGAGACTGCCCAAGCTGAAGGTAACAAGCTCCATCTCCTGCCTTACATCCTCTTCTCCAGCATGGACTGCTGGGAGCAGGGATCGCACACAGTGATTTGCTCATGAGCGATCAACAATTTGTTTTCAAAGCTTTTTGTGTGTTTTAGGAACCCCATCTGCAACCACAACACCCTTCAGGCTGCTTCGTGTCTGGAGGTGCAATGAGTTATTAAAAGCAAGCCTGGATCACTGCAAGGTGTCCAGAAGCAGTTCCTCTGCCAGGGAAAGTGGGGCTTGAGTGGACAAAATGGAGCAAAGCCCAGATGTGCCCCTGAAAAATAGGCTGCCCTAGTTTTGGATAGCTCAAATCTCTTTCCAAAGTTCGTGATCTTTCCCACCAGCGCAGGTTGCAAACAACTTGGGGTTTTGTGTGCTGTGCTGTCATGGTGTTGCAGTGGAGAGGGATTTCCCATCTCAATAATGGGATTATTTCTGTATCACAGGTAGGATTATCACTTTCCCTACCTTAGCCGGTGGGATACAGAGCCCAAAAAAGAGTATGAGACCAAGGAAGTCCTTTTTTCTTACTTGTGAGTGGTTTGGCTGATTGATGCTACCCAGGGTGGCAGCCCAGAAACATGGAGTTTGACCCCAGCTTTTCTTTCTGATCAGTGGGGGGAGTCAGCCTGTGTCAGTTCATTTCTAGAAGTGCCTGTCTCCACCACGAAACAGGGATAAAGACAATCCCCACGCAAAGTGCAATGAGAACCAGGGCTGAGAGCACTAGGACAGGCGGAGGTATTTGCTCTGCCCTGTTATTTGGGGTGATGTGAAATGATGAAGTGTTTGCTAATTAGCTTTGAGTGCTGCTAATTGCATCATTAGGATGGCCCCCTGTCTGCTTCCCTGGTTGCAGAGAACCCTGAGGATATAAGTATCCATCACTGGTACTGTCTCAGGGGCCGCATGGTGCCTGCATGTGTGCTGGGGGTGCTCCGGGTGTTAACCTCATTCACAAAGTAGGTTTCATGCTGGGAGAAGGCCCACCTCTTTCCCTATTTTCCCACCCAGTAGCCAGGTCTTGGTCCTGCCCTCTGCCAGGGCTGTGGGTTCCCCAGGGTGAGTTCTGCCATCACTTTCAGGCCGTTTTTGACTGCGTTGTGACATCTCTCAAGAATGTCTTCAACATCCTCATTGTCTACAAGCTCTTCATGTTCATCTTTGCCGTCATCGCCGTGCAGCTCTTCAAGGGGAAGTTCTTCTACTGCACTGACAGCTCGAAGGACACACAGAAGGACTGCATGTAGGTGCCCTGTGCAGTGGGTCTGGTGCTGCTGACCCCTCTGCAAGGGCAGGCTGCTGGGTCATGTCTGCTGTGGTTCCCCATTCAGTCCTTGGCCATGACTTGCTCGTGGGATGGAGGGCATGGGCTGAGCCCTGTCCCATCCTTCTAAGGGGTGCAGAGGCCCTCAATTTGCTCCTGCTCTTTCCTCTTTCTCTCTTCTGTTTTACTTTCCCCTTCTCTCTCCCCTTCCTCATGGCTGTTATCCGGTTTCTCCCAATTTCTCCCTGTGGGAGGAAGGGTGACCCCCGCACACACCCACGCTGCCCTCAGGGTTCAAACCCACCATCCCATACTCCGGCAACCCAAAACCCAAGGTCACTCTCCCTCCCAACCTTGCAGAGGGAACTACGTGGACCACGAGAAGAACAAGATGGAGGTGAAATGCCGGGAGTGGAAGCGGCACGAGTTTCACTACGACAATATCATCTGGGCTCTGCTCACCCTGTTCACTGTGTCCACCGGCGAGGGGTGGCCCCAGTGAGTATTCTGCTCAGTCTGTTCCCTTGAGTAGGGGTGGTCACATTCCTGTTGGGGTGGTCAGGTTACACCCAGTGGGACTGAGAGGGGAGCTGCTGGGCAGGGAGGTGGAGAAGAATAACAAATTATACCAGCACAACAGAGCTTTTAGCCCCGCTATGAGGCTGGGGCCATGGCTGGGGTTAGCTTCTTTCTTAGTGAATGATGGATAATCCCTTTTCTGCATGGTCCGGGGATATATTTTAGGTCAATATTAGGGATAACAGTAGGACTGACTAGACCTCTCTAAGTGCTCATGTGAATTTGGGCAATATTTTTCTGTGTGTGCATAGCACAGGAAAATCCATTTTTCATCAGGCACACAGCAAAGCACTGTAATACAAGCTCTAGCCATTTAAAAGGGTCATCCTTGAAAGCAGATTAGGACACAGCTTTACCTTGTCATTACATAAGCGTGGACAGACAGAACTGGGTCCCACTGGAAGTGATGGACATAGCCCTGGCTGCTTTTCTTCACCTCTCTGCCCACAGGGTGCTGCAGCACTCGGTAGATGTGACGGAGGAGGACCGTGGGCCCAGCCGCAGCAACCGCATGGAGATGTCCATTTTTTATGTTGTCTACTTTGTGGTCTTCCCTTTCTTCTTCGTCAACATTTTTGTGGCTCTCATCATCATCACGTTCCAAGAGCAAGGAGACAAAATGATGGAGGAGTGCAGTCTGGAGAAGAACGAGGTATGGTCTGGGGAGGGGGAACGAGGATGTTTCCATGGGGTTTTTAGCAATTTGGGAGCTTGGAACTCCGTTGATATTGAAAAGGTGAGAAACCCATGAGCCAGCTGCCTTCCCAGATCATGGAGGAAAGAAGTGTGGCAGCCACCACCTCCCAGATGTCCATGAGCCGGGGTCTAATGGGCATTGTTTCGTTGCAGAGGGCCTGTATTGACTTTGCCATCAGCGCCAAGCCCCTGACACGGTACATGCCCCAGAACAGACACACCTTCCAGTACCGCGTGTGGCACTTTGTGGTGTCCCCATCCTTCGAGTACACCATCATGGCCATGATAGCGCTCAACACCGTGGTGCTCATGATGAAGGTGAGCTGCTGGTCAGAGTGAGTCTGTCCTCTTTGTTTGCAGCGGTAGGATCAATCAGGATGGGAGCAGAGGGTATTTTGGTTGTGGAGATGCTTTGTGCGTATATTCCCTTGGCACAGCCACTTGAAACAACACAGGACCCAAACTGGAGGTGGCATCTTTTCTAAAAGAAATGACCCAGATTACTTAGACCTCTTAACTACTGCAGGCAGATCTGGATTTCCTCTGTCCTCCCTTATTAGAAGAAGTGGCATCTATCCTGGGAGAGGGGTGGAGAGAATAAGGAGAAGATGTTCTTGATGCCCCCAGGGCAAGGAACATGGACCACCACAGGTTTGTCCTGAGGGAGGGGTGAAGAAAGGAAGGAATTCCTGAGGCAGCCAGGGCAGCAAACATAGGCCACTGTCGGGTCTGTGCTGGGACAGGCATCAGCCAAGAGGCTGGCAGGCCCCCTCCTGGCTAGTGCTGTCTCTGTTTCCCTCAGTACTATTCTGCTCCATACACCTATGAGCTGGCCCTGAAGTACCTGAACATTGCCTTCACCATGGTGTTCTCCTTGGAGTGCGTCCTCAAGATCATCGCCTTTGGCTTCCTGGTGAGTGCCTGCTCCTGTTCTTTATGAGGTTGTTGATTTGGACTTTGCCAGGGCACAGATCACAGAGGGAAGGTGTTAATAATGTGAGGCTGCTGCTACTTATTTTGGATCCTGGCCTGGGAGCTGCTTTTAGGCTGGAATCCTTTGGTTCTTGTTGCACTTCCCACGGCTGGATGCTGCTGGGGGGAGCCACACTGCTGCTTTATTTCTTGTGCCTTGTGCTCTGTGCCTGGACCATGCATGTTTTGTGCTGCCGCTCTGTTAGAGCCCACTGCTGCTGCACATGCTGGTGGCTGCTCCCTCGTCCCCACAAGTCAGGAGGTGCTGGTGCACTTCTGTCCTTGGGCTCTACCAGTTGGACCAGACCTGAGCAGCAGTGAGACCTCCATGACTGATTCACAGTCCTCAAGTTCCCAGCTGCTCATTTGGGATTTGAAACCACAGACTGCTTTTTCTTCAGCTATTCTTTGCTGCTCATGGGAGATAAAGTGTGCTGTCAGGAGGGTTTCTAGCCACCCTCCTTGCTTCCAGTAGCACCAGTCATGGTCACATTCAGTCTTGCACCAGCTGCTGCACCAGTAGCAGGGGCTGAGATGTGTCCAGGTGTGAGTGAAGAGGAGGGCAAAGCAGCCTCCTGGCTGTGAAGGTCAACATGATGAGCTGTTGCAGCCTGACCTGGGCTGTGGCTACTTTTCTTGCTCCCATTTGCCAGGGTGGTCGGTTGGATGCATGAATCATCTCCCAGGAGAAGCTGCTTGCTGCAGACGTGCTTAGGTTTGCCACTGTCTCAGACACAGGATGGTGTTCTGGACCATGGCTGCGTACAAATGGACTGCAAGGTCTCCACCATTGCCCATGAGCAGCTTTGGCCTGTGGCCCAGCACCCTTCACACCTGCCATCCCTGAGCTCATCCCACGTTCCCTCTGTCCTTTCTTTTGCAGAATTATTTCCGGGACACCTGGAACATATTTGACTTCATCACGGTCATCGGCAGCATTACGGAGATCATCCTGACGGACACCAAGGTGAAGCAGGGGCTGGGAGCAGCAGGGTGTAGGGTGGTGGGCCGGGCTCCCATCTGCCTCTGACCCTCTCATCTCCTCCCAGCTGGTGAACACCAGCAGCTTCAACATGAGCTTCCTGAAGCTTTTCCGGGCTGCTCGGCTCATCAAGCTGCTCCGCCAGGGTTACACCATCCGCATCCTGCTCTGGACATTTGTGCAGTCCTTCAAGGTCAGTCTCATGTGATGCTGCTCCCAAATACGGGCTGTTCTCAAGGTCTTGTAGGAGAGATGGATCAGCACAGCTTACCTGTGTGTTTTGTACTCCTCTGGGGCTGGACCTGTGATAGATGAGATGACTCATCTGCTTCTCTTGCAGGCACTCCCCTACGTCTGCCTCCTGATTGCCATGCTTTTCTTCATCTATGCCATCATTGGGATGCAGGTGAGACAGACATGTCCGTGTGTGTCCCTCTGGCATGGACAGTGACACCAGCACATCCCTAGCATTACACTAATGAGCAAGCCTTGTGCCTGCCTGTCATTGCTGCGCCCAGTCACAGTGCCTAGGAAGGTGCTGAGGATGGAACAGCTTTTTTGGGAGCTGCAGGGCCATGTGCCCTGGGGAAACTGCCATGGGCTTGTTCAATCAAGCCCCACAGCTGCCTTCCCAACAGGTACCTTTGGAGATGTGGCCTCAGGGACTCAGCTGGGCACCCGCCATCACTCTTGTCCCTGTAGCTGTGCCACTGATGGTCTGTTTGGGTGCTCACATTTAGGGCCCTGCCACGACCTCCCAGCTGGTTGAGGGTCTGCAGAGCACGGGGAGACGTCAGCTTTGCAGGCTCCAGATGGTGAATAAGAGGCACGTGAGCTGAACCCCTCAGCTCCGCACGTGCCACGTGGCTGGCTCGCCTCTGCTGTGACTAAATCCCATGCTGGAGATGTGACAAAGTGTCCTCAACGACAAGCACTGGGGATGTGCAGCTGCCCGATGAGCTGCCACAGTATCAAAATCAGGAGCTGATTTTGGGGTGACAGTGGCCCCTGGCTTGTGCTGCTTGGCAGCGCTGCTGTTTAGGATTTTCCAGTGCCGTGGCTGGTTTTTGCCACCCTGTCCTACACACCTCGGCACTGGCTCCAGGTGTTCTCCTAAACAGCCACCATCTGACTCAGCCCCTCTCCCTGCAGGGTGGTAGTATTAGATTTATTTTTTTAATTTTTTTTTTAACACCATTGTGAACAAATCCCCAAGCAGTAAAGTCTGTGGGTGTTATTTGAGCAAAATAGCTGGAGGCAGAAAATATTCTACAATTACACATTCCAAAAAACCTGTCCAGGGAAAAAATACTCTGCAGTTGGTGTATTTTTAGGTTCAGGGAAAGGGGAATAAATATTTAACAGTAATAACAGCACATTTTTCCAATTTCAGGCACTTTATGAATGTTCGTTATGTCTTACCACCGCCTTGGCTGAGGGTTATTGTTAGAATATTGTCCATATTTTGATCTTTGTTGCCTCTCTTGGCCCCAGGGCTGGTAGGGTCTCTCCCTGCCTCCCTGAGCCCTTCCCCACCCTTTTTGCACTGCTGTGCCTGACCCCAGCATCACAGACCATTTCTCCACCAAGGGCAAAGCTCCTGGGAGTGTCCAGGACTGTGACCCAGCACCCACCCAGGATGGTGGGACCTTGTCCCTGCACCTCCAGCATACTTGGGGTCACCGGGTGCCATGTGGCGCTCAGATGGCTTGGAGGGATGGATGTGGAATGTTGGACTCAGCTGATCCTAGGCCCTCCATGCTCCTGTTTCCATGGTAGCTCAGCCTCTTGCAGCCTTTGCCACCCACAGCAAATCCCTGCCAAGGAGACGAGAGTCTCCTTCCCCGATGGCTGCCTGGCACCAGCTCCTTGGTACGCTGGATGTGCACCAGCCTGTGTTTGCTGGGGTACTTTCACGGAATCACAGAGTCAGAGAATGGTTTGGGTTGGAAGGGACTTTAAAGGCCATCTTATCCAACCTCATGGCAGGGACATCTTCAGCTAGATCAGGTTGCTCAGAGCCCTGTCCAACCTGAGCTGGAATGTTTCCAAGGACCCAATGTGCAGCTGCTTCCCCGGCTGACAAGCTCTTGCCTGAAGAGCTGAGCCGTTTTTCTCCCTTCTGTAGGTTTTTGGCAATATCAAACTAGATGAGGAAAGCCACATTAACCGGCACAACAACTTCCGCAGCTTCTTGGGCTCCCTCATGCTCCTCTTCAGGTGAGCAGCCATGGAAAATGTTCCTCCGCATGCCACAGATGTGTTTAATTTGGGCAGGGGGTGGTGAGGTTTCTCTTGGGGGCATCCTGGCTCCATCCTGTGCCACCACAAGCTACTGACAGGGCTGTGTTGGGAACAGGAGTGCCACCGGAGAGGCGTGGCAGGAGATCATGCTGTCCTGCCTGGAGGGCAAAGGCTGCGAGCCGGACACGACGGCAGCATCCGGGCAGAATGAGAATGAGCGCTGCGGCACTGACCTGGCCTACGTTTACTTTGTGTCCTTCATCTTCTTCTGCTCCTTCCTGGTGAGTTACTTCCTCTGAGAGCTGTGGGGATACCCCTCATCAGCACCCCAGCCATCAGGTCATCTTCCATCCCCTTCCCACAATCACTCTTTCTTCTCTCTCCCTTCCCTCCTCTGCTCCCTCTCCCCCCACTTTCCTTTCTCTCTGCCTTTTTCCCTTTCATTTAGATGCTCAACCTGTTTGTGGCAGTCATCATGGACAACTTTGAATACCTGACGCGGGATTCCTCCATCCTGGGCCCTCACCATCTGGATGAGTTTGTCCGGATCTGGGCAGAGTATGACCGAGCAGCGTGGTATGTAGCCAGCTCCTTCTCTCCTAAGCAGCCTCTCAGAGCTGGCTTTAACGAGGGTCTCTGTGTTCTCTGACTGGACCTATAGTCCTCAGTGACGTCTGGCATAGTCAGGGATGTGCTACTGTCACCCGTGGTCATTACAAGGGCAGCAGTTGGTTCCTATAGTGGTTGGTGGCACAGGCGTCTTGGGTGATGTTCAGTTTGCCATGGTGTTCATCCTGAGTGCTGGATGTTCCTGCTCTTCCTCTCCTCCCTGCCCAGCAGGCAGATCCCTCTCCACCTCCTTTCCTGTCCCCGTGCACCAGCTGAGAGCTGCTGCCCTGAGACCGGCTGCACCCCTAGGTCCCCAGCACGCACAGCTCCTGATAAGAGCAGGGCTGAGCAGGGCTTGTTCCCACTGATGGGGATATGCTGGGCTCCTGCCAAGCCACCTGCAGAGGACATGGTGTGGGGTGCGTTTGGGGAGCTGTGTTCCTGTGCTGGCCAACCCGCTCACCCCTCTGGAGCTGGGAGGGCTTTGGCTCCTGCACTCCTGCCCTTGCTGATGAGGACCTTGGAGAACAGGGCTCCCATTCGGAGGCAGCAGCCTGTTCCCAGTGGTGGGATGGGCTCACAGGGGTCATACGTGCCCTGCGTGACCAGACTTTGTCTCTGCTCCTGCTGCTGCTGCAGAGGCCTTGCTCTCCACTGCTCCTGCTCCTTGGATGGTCCCAAGCATCCCTAGAGCAATGGGGGAGCCTTGGCAGCTCTGGGAGCATGTTTGCCCTTCACTCAGCCCCAGCACCACCAGGGTGCCTTGTGTGGCCCCTTCCAGAGCCCAGGGCCTCTTTGGAGCTATGATCACCACTGCCAGGGAGCCTGTGCCATCTTAGCTCCAGAGCCCTTGGCAACCACACACACTCCTTTTGGAGACTCTTTGCCTCCACTCTTCATGTCCCGCCCTCAGGAGACCAGCCCTAGCCAAGGTATTTTTTTCTGCCCAGTATCAGCTCCAACCACAAAAAGCAGAGAAGGTGGAGCAGTGAAACATCCAGCTTCTCGCTGTCGGGTGGCTCTTGGGAAGGGTTTCTTCACACCAGGCACTTGATCCACTCTCATCCCCCATGGTGGTGGCCTCGGTGTTCAGGAGTCACTGTAAAACAAGCCTGAGGTGTCCTATCCATGCCATGTGCCCCTCTGATTCCTGAGCAAGCCATGCTTGTGGCCAGTGGTTAGGGGACACAGGAGACAGTGGTGGCAGCCCTGGCCCCGGAGCGGGGCGAGGACCGGGTGAGTACGTCCCAACAACTGCCACCGCCTGCGTGGGGCAGAGTGCTGCATCCCGACAGCAGCACCATCACACGGAGCTCCAGCACCAGCGGGGAGCAGGGATGGGTTTTGTCCAGATGGTTGGGTTCTTGTTGGTTCTTCATCTCTGGCCAGCGATGGAGAGGGGGTGGGAGAAGAGCAAGGAGAAACCAGAGGCAAAGGTGCTGGGTAGGACGGTGATGCTGCTCTTTGCCTCCCCCTGTGGTTTCCCTCCAAGCTTGTCCAAGGATGCCCGGGAGGCTGCAGCAGCTGCACCTCAGCACTTCCACCCCACGCGGTCCCGCTTCCTGAAGGGCTCTGGGCTGGAGCAGAGTGGGGAGCTCAGCATCCTGCACCCCTCCTGCCAGCTCTCTGCCTCGGCTGCTTCCTTGTTTCCGTGGTGCGGGAGGATACAGCCGTATCCTGGGATGGCTGCACCGGCTTCCGTGGGAGAAAAGGGGTGTGTGTTTGGGAAGGTTTGCTTCTAATAATGTGCACCCTTGGCAGAGTGTGGGCTGGTGGTCGGAGCACAGGACTGGACTTGAGAGCCACAGGTGCCACAGCCACCAGCTGGTGACATTATCCCTCTCTGTCTCAGGTTCCCCAGATCTTGGAGACACAAGTGGCTCAGCTGCCAACCTCCCTGGGACCTTGGGTCTCAGAGAGTTGGCTGTGTGAGGACAGGGGCTCTGGTGATGTGGTGGGGCACGACTCCATGGGTTAGAACCCAACTAAGCTGCAGGCTCACCCTGTCTAAAATCCCAGCCCTCTCCCACCAGGCGCAGGGGTCAGGGGCACGATGAGGAAGGGTGATGGGATGGTGTCCACCACCAAAACTGTCCTTCTCCAGGGTGAAGATGGGACAGTGTGAGGAGATATGAGCCGACTCTCATGGTGGAAAAGGCAGTAGCTGATGCTCACAGCTTTCTCCTCTCTGGGTCTGACAGAGCCAGAAGGAGAAGAGCTGTGCTCTGTCCCGGGTCTTGCCCCACAGATGGCCCCAGCATCCCCCTGTTAAGCTCTCCATCTTCCCCTCCACCCTCTCAGTGTCCTATTAACCCACCTGTGCTTCCTTTGCAGCGGCAGGATCTCGTATAAGGATATGTACAAATTAGTACGGGTGATCTCGCCTCCTCTGGGCCTAGGAGAGAACTGCCCCTACAGGGTGGCGTGCAAGGTTTGCCTCCCAGTCCTCCGCCACAACCTGGCCACGGGACACACCATCCACCCCTCCTTCCCCCCGCTCCACTGCCACCGCGCCTCCCCAGGGAACCCTGACGTTGCTTTCCTTCGAGTTTAAAGAGGTCCACTGCCTCCCAGAGCCAGCAGCTGTTCCCCTCCAGGGGAGGCATCAGTAGGGCCAGAGGGGGCTCAGAGCCTTCTGGGGTGGGTTTTGACAAATTGTGCCCCCCAGCCAGCCCCCCGCCCCAGTTCCAGCAGTGCAGAGAGTCCCGAGGGGTGCCAGGCCAAATGCCACTGTCCCTGTTCGATTTCTCAGAGCACCTCACATGGGACAGCAAGGCTTTTAGGAGGGCTTGGATGGGGTTTGCTCCTCAGGAGGGAAGGGACGAGCAAAGGCTGGAGGATGTTGGAGACTTTGTTTTTGTTTTGGACAGTGAGGGCTGGGAGAGGATGAGGAGGCCAGGGTGACCCCTGTCCCTGGGGGATGCTGTGCTGTACCAAACAACCCTGTCCTCAAGTGTGGCACTCTGGAGGACAACCAACCACGTCTCTGGGAAGCAGGACTCTTGCAAGTCTTGCACATAGCTTGCTGGATCTGCCAGAGAGATGGTGATACCAGAGCACGCCTCTGGAGCTCAACAGCTCCTCTCCCTTGAGCTCAGTTCCTGGCTGCTGACCGTGAGTCCAGGGCAGCAATTTGGTCTCCTTGTGTCTTTCAGGGTTTTTTTAGAATTTTATTTTGGGGTGACAGTTGAGAAAAATCCTGCACCTGCCACACTCTCTGGAGTGCTGTGACACCTCTGTCCATGCCTATGGCACAAAAGGATGCATCACAGACCTTGCTCTTCCTTCTGCATCCCTCATGGCATCTGAGGTGTACGAGGGAAGCTCAGACAACCCCAGCCCTTCCTCTTGCCTCTGCAGAGGAGGAGGGTTCCTTGGTGCAGCGTGATGTAGTCACTACTTCCTTCTGGAAACATCAGAAAGGTTTTTCTTCCAGCTGACATCCCTGGCACAGCTCTGTCACCCTCCACAGCTGGACATGGGGGTGGTTTTGCCAGAGGCAAAGCAGCACAAAGAAGACAAGGCCTGGATGATGGGTCATCTCATTTAGGAAGAGGTATTTAGGAACAGGAGACTTCTTGCAAGAACCTCAGATGGCTCATCTGTAAGGGCTCCTCGGAATCTTGCCACTCCTCTCTGCTGCTGCATCCCTGGCAAAAGACGGCAGCTTGGCTGAGGACACTTGCCAGGTCCCTGCAGGCAGAAGACACCTTTGGGAGGAGTGGTGGGTCCTTCTCAACAGGGCTCCACTGGCAGATGCTGATCTCCTAAGCTGGATCACCTGGGGCTCAGACAGGTACCTGTAATGCTTCCCAGGAAGAGGGAGCTCTGCAGTGATCTGGGCTTTCTGCTGACTGTGGATGGGCAGAGCCGTGAAGGTGGATAAACTCAAGGGGAGGCAGAGGCAAAGAGTACTGAGAACAGCTTCTGTTGTCATGTGGGGGAGACCATCCCCATCTCTACCTCGTGTTACCTCAGTCTCCTCCTCCCTGTGCAGAAGATGTTTCAAGAACATGAGATTTTCAGGGGTTCCTTTTGCCCTGAAACCATTCCCAAAAGATGAAAAAAAATCCACGTGATGGCTGCATCTTGCCAGATCCCAAGATGCCAAGCCAGCTTGCACACCTTTCAGTTCAGTGAGCCTGCCCCGCCTGTCAGGTGAATGCTCCACAGATAATATCCCTGTGGACATCACCTCTTCCTGATTCTCCTCTCTCAGCAGTCACTGTTCTGGTGCTCCCTTCCTAACAGCCTGTGTGGCACAGGACTTATTTCCTAACCCAGGGAGGACAGATGCTCTGTCTCCCACATTTCCTCCTCTGCCACTCACAGGGTTCTCTCAGGGCCAAAGCATTAATTAATCCCTGGTGGTTTTACAGGCCACTTTGTGCTGTAGCCATGGGTCACATCTCTGTCCAGACATGGGCAGATGGGTCAGATTCCCCCATCTGGGATGTGCCTGTGCTTGGACCAGCTCTTGGGAGCCATCCTGCTCAGATGGACGTCATTCCACGTGCCTGCCTGTGCTTCACTCCGTGGGGAGGTGGTGTCCGGGCACAGCTGTGCTGCTCAGAAAGCTCCAAGATCTCTGCTCTGAGGAGCAGCAAAGTGTGCAGCTCTCATGTGATCCGTCTTGGTCACTGACACAAAGTCTTCCTTTCATGGAATCCATCCCTCCTTCATTGTGTATCTCAGTATGAAAGGCAGTGGCTGTTGTGTGCTGGGTTCCCCAAAATTACCCCTGCCACAAAGGATGGGTGGAAGATCACTGTCTTGCTTCCTTTTTTGCACTGAATTCATACATGAAAATTTTAGTCACCTCGCCCTGAGCTGGTGCACACCCAGCTCAGAGAAGGTGCTGCTTACGGACTGCTGGATATTTCCTCATGACCATCCTGCTTATCATTCTCCAGTGTTCTTATCAATCATCTTTTGTGTTCTATGCCTGCACCCCAAACAGCTCCTGTCACCAGGTCTGTTCACATCTGAAATGTCAGGACTTATCTCAGTAGGGGCCTTTTTGACCAGGGGGCTGCTTCCAAACCCTGAGAAGAGGAGATCTCATCTCCCTTTTCCATGCTGCTCTGAGCACATTCTAGGGAAGTAGCCAAGATCCCGCGGGGATGCTTAAGTTTTCAGCAGTGCCCTCTCTCCCAGGGCACCCCAGCTGAGATGGACTCCTCTCCAGCTGTGAGGGTCGATGTCTTTGGTGTCACGAGGTTGCCCTGGCCCACTGACCGTCCTGAACCTTGCAGTGCAGGCTGGGAGCCTGGCATGAGCAGAAGAGGTGGCCAAGCCCAGGATCCCTGGGAGATGTGGATGTGCAGAGAGAGGGAGCCCCAGCCCAGCTATCCCAGCCTGGCAGAGGGCAGCACCAGGTGGCCCGTTTTCAGTAGCATCCTTTGCTCAGCAAACCTAGGCAGGTCCTTACGGAGCAGAGAAGCACGAGGAGGGGGGTCCTGCCCTAACTGCTCCCGTGGGAAACCCAAACGAACCCCAATGTTGGAAGGCCCAAACAGCTGCCTCTGCTGAGACTCTTTAAACTCCAACCTGGTGGAACTTGCAGCCGCATGCGGGAGAGAGCCAGGGCGGGAGCATGGCATGCCCAACTTTTCCTCCCGGTTTTTTTTTTCCAGCCGATTCAGCATGCCTTTTGCACTGGTGCATGGTGGGAAAGTGGTCCATCCGCAGAGCCAGACGGAAGCAACTGGGCATCTTCCTTTGACAAGTGACCCTGGCCCACTGCCTTCTATGCAAGATGCTGCCTCCCAATTGCATAGACCCCACGAGCTGGGGATACACAGCCTTTGGCTATGGGTTAGGTGGCCATGCCAAGCAATACCAGGCACCCCCCGGGAGGGAAGACGCTCCGGAGGCCACAGAGCACCGTGGTGCAAACCACCCTTATCTCAAATAACCCATGGCTCGAGTGCCGTGTATCTGATTTATACCACTCGCACACAGCCCTGGAACCTGTGGGACAAGGTGGGAGCTGCTGGAGGGCTTTAGGAGAGGGGTTGAGACCAGAGGTGTCGTCCCAGGCTGGTAGCGAGACAGGCGCTTGAGGCCAGCAGCAGAGAGGAGAGGGGTGAGTTGCTTTCTGCCAGCATTCCTGGGTCTGTGTGAGCAGTGCTATAAATCCACATCAGGACAGTCTCTCATGTATGATTTGCCTTGATTAACGGGTTTCCTGTTCTTTTCCTGTTTGTCCGTTTGTTTTTTTTCTCTCCTGTTTTTCCTGTACTATTTTTCGTTTGTACGTTTTTCCGCTCTCTGGGAATGCCTCCTCTCTCTGCATCTCCCTCCCTCCCCTTCCCCTTCCATGAGCAGTGGCCGAATCCATTACACTGAGATGTATGAAATGCTGACTCTTATGTCACCACCGCTAGGCCTCGGCAAGAGATGTCCTTCCAAAGTGGCCTATAAGGTAGATCAACCCTTCCTTCTCTGGGGGTTAGAGCCGAGCAGGAGCCGGGGCACCTGCGGGAGGTGGGACCGGGGGAGCCGGGGAGTTGTTGGGGTGTCCAACATGTGTTTGGCTCACTCCTGGGGAGCCTGGTGTGCCCACACGAGCCGTGGCCACGCTGGCTGGTCTCCACTGCCCACACACGTAACGCACACACGGGGTCACTCGCAGCTCTGAGGGGAAGAGGAGGGGCAGGATCAGCAATAGTGTGGGAGTGGGAGGGCTGGAGGAGGTAAGGTGCGGAGCAGCCCTGTAGCACAGTCAGGAGAGTGAGATGTCCTTAGGAGTTCCTCCCCAGGGGCTTGGAACCATCCTCATCCCAGACGGTGCAGAAGTCCATGGAGATAGGAAGCAGGTGGGCGGTGAGGATAAATCCCAAATCCCATAGGAGCAGGCCTGCTGTGTGTGAGGAGCCAGGAGCATCAGCGCAGGCTACCCCGGGGATGGCTTGTGCAAGGCAAAGCCAGGTGCCTTCCGAAGGCATCTCTGAGTTGTCCCACCTGGACTGGTGGCTGTCAGTGAGCTCCCAGCTCCTGGCTGCATAGGCATGGATCAGGAGCATGGGAAGCTCTGGAGGACATGCCGTGGGAGCTGCATGGCTTTCTGGGGGCAGCAGCTGCCAGGACAAGACCCAGAGCTACAGGAGGATCTGTTGTCCAGGAAGAAATTAGAGTTTTTCTTGGCCGTGGGCTGCTGCCTGCATCCCTTTGAGCAGGGCTGGCACAGGGGGATTCCTGCACGCTTCCAAACACGGTTCCACCCTCTCCGGCTCTCACGTGTTGTTCACACAAGCATACATCCACCATCACACTTTTCCAGGGGAAAAAGGGAGGCTTGAAAGCAGGAAAGGGACATGAGAAGCCGGGTGAAAAGGAATGGGCAGGGAAGGGCTGACCCAAGGTATTTACAAAGCAAAATATACTCTCTGGAAAGTGGATCTGGTCACTTCGGTTTGCACCCCGCCTGCCCAGGGTGGGGAAGGAGCATGGCGTGTCTAACCTGCCTTGGTTGCCCTTTTCTCTTTCCTCCTGCACTTTTTCCACCCTCCCTTTCCCTTCCTTTCCTTTCCCCACCCATGGATAATTTGGACCCCCTGCATGTGCTGGCAAACTTCATCTCTGAAAGACGCAAAAAGGGAGCGCCAGGATGTAGCATGCTAGAGGAATCCAGCTGATCTGAAGTCCCTGAAGGTTAGGGACCCTCCTCTCCCCTGCCCCAGGTGGGAAGGGTTGAGAGCTGGAAAGCCAAACCACCCGGGAACGGAAACCTGAGCCCCATCTCCCTCTCCCGTGCATCCCACATGCCCACATCCCTGATGGATCAGGTGTGTCTTCCCAAAAGTGCCGGGGGGTGCTGTGGCAGCCCTGGTGCTGTGGGGAGGGGGGCTCAGGGGCCGTTCCTGGGGTGCAGGAGGAGCCCTGGAAGGCAGTGAGCCGGTGTCCTGGGGTGGAAGGAGCCGGGGAGGGAGGGGCGGCGGGGTGATCCTTGCACTTCTTTTTTGGCTGTGCTGTTTTGACACTCTTTGTTGCTTTTTATTTTTTTTTTAATTTTTATTATTTTTTTCCCTTTTGTTTAATGTTTAATTTATTTTCCTCCAGCCTGGTCGATGTGTTTTTCGATATTGTTTTCCGTCCGCTGTTTTCTTCTCTCTCTTGCGCAGAGACTGGTGCTGATGAACATGCCTGTGGCCGAGGACATGACAGTCCACTTCACCTCCACCCTCATGGCACTGATCCGCACGGCCTTGGACATCAAAATTGCCAAAGGTAAAGGCTGTGACAGGGAGGGGACAGAGCCAGCAGGGTTGCAAGAGTGACCAATGTCCTGTCATAGAATCCCAGAATGGTTTGTGTTGGAAAGAGCCTTAAAGATCATCTTGTTCCACCCCCTTGCCATGGGCAGGAACACCTTCCAGCACCCATCCATCCTGGCCTTGAACACTTCCAGGCATCCAGGGGCAGCCACAGCTGCTCTGGGCAACCTGTTCCAGGACCTCACCACCTTCTCAATTTCCTCCTACTATCCAATCTCTGTCTACCCTCACTCAGCTTAAAATCCTTCTTCCTTGCTCTATCACCTTTCAAAAAGTCTCTTTCTCTTTGGCCAGGCTGAGGACCTCACAGCCAGTTTGGGATGGGCTGCCCAGAGCGTGGATGCACATGGATGGGAGCAATTACCTTTAACAGGAAAATTTCTGCCACTTTCTGTTTAAAAAAAAAAAAAAATCTATTTCTTTAGGGAAGAGATAGAAAGAGCTTCTTCACTAGAAGCTGTTTCTAGAGAAAAGAAACAGCTTGATGTCCACTGTGTAATGGAGGAGAGAGAGAATTCCCCTTCCTCCCCATGTACAAAGCCAAACCAAGGATGGAAAATACGTGCTTGGCTTCCTTAGGCTATGGGGAAAAGAAACCTCTCACTCAGGGAAGATAAAATGTTCAGATCAGGAAAACCTGCTTTGTTGTTGTTGCTGGAAAGGCTGTGATTCATCAGATCAAAAACTTCCTGCAGAAACATGGCATTTTCAGTAAAACATCCCCTGGGAACAGCTCAGCTGTTGGAAGAAAACCCAACCCAGGGCAAGACATCAACCAAAGGCCAGTGCTCAGACAACGATGGGTTCAGGCCCCTCTGCACAAAGCAGAGATTTGAACCTGGGTTTCCCACAGCTCACCCAAATTGCCCTGGGCTTGGGTGACTCTTTTGGGGCATGCTGACAGCTTCTGATGAACCTGGGGCTTCCTAAGCTCAGCAAAGCCCTGGCCAGAGAGCTCTGCTCTCCATGCACAGCCTCTCCGAGCATCTCAGGATTTACCAAGTGGAGCTGCTCTTCCACCAGCACAGGATCTGCTCACCAGCAAAAAGAAAGTGGGGCAGCAGCAGGTGTGTGTGGGCTGGAGTGGGATTGGAGCTGCAGAGACGGACCCAAGGCAAGCTTGAAGGTGGCAGCTTTGAGTGGGAGGGCAGGGGATGGGGAGATGGAGGCACATATGGAAGGGATGGTAGGAAAGTTTCCCTGTGGGAGCAGGAGATCAGGCTCGGTGATGCAAGATGGCCCTCCCAGCCCAGAGAGATGGATGCTGCTTGTGAACCTCACCTCAGGGTGGGAAAGGGGGGTTGGTTGGGCCCTGGTGCCAGGGCTTGATGTGTGTGGGCCATTTTTGCCCCCTGCTGTTGAAGGTGGTGCAGATTGGCAGCAGTTGGACTCCGAGCTTCAAAAGGAGATCCTGACCATTTGGCCTCACCTGTCCCAGAAGATGCTCGACTTGTTGGTACCCATGCCAAAAAGTGAGTCTCTGGGGGGGCTGTCATTGCTTTCAAATTCCCCTAATCCCCACAGTAACTTCTTCCCAAAGGGAGATGGGGACTGGCCAGACCCATACCCAGCTGGGGGAGAAGAGGGGAAAGGGTTTATTCTGCCTTCTTCTGCTTGGCTGCTTGGGAACTCTCTGGAAAATCATCCAGTTTGCAGGGATCTTCTCCTGCCAAAGCCACAGTCTCCTGTAAATCCTCTCTGGAGCATAGCGGGGAGGGAGGCTGAGCACACCTGAAAATGTGATGAGGACATGTTTTGGTGGCTTAGGATGATGATTTCAAGCCATCTTCATTTATTTTATCTCCATGGGGAGTGTCTGGGTGCTCAGCACTCTCTCTTTCGGAATGGTGGGAAGAGTCTGAGGGTCACCAGGGTATCCCACAGCAGGGCTCTTCCCAAGATCCACGCTGGTGCCTTCTCTTACAACACAAGTGACCCCACTTTGTTCCCTCTCATGCTCCCAGCTTCTGACCTGACTGTTGGGAAAATATATGCAGCCATGATGATCATGGATTACTACAAGCAGAGCAAGGCGAAGAAGCAGCGGCAGCAGCTGGAGGAGCAGGTGAGGCTCAGCGAGGGCAGGACAGGGATGTTCAGATCACCCTCGCTGCTTCCCACCACCTCCCGACCCAAACATGCAGCCAGCTGGGATGAAAATGGAGGTGCAGGTTGGAGTTCGGGGACTACAAGGCGTGTCTGTGTTTGTTCCCTGACAGGGAACATGAGCACAGTGTCCTCTTTCTGAGTGGTAGGAGCTTGGTTGGTGAAGCACTGGATGTTCATCCACATTTCCTACAGGCTCAGTTTCTTCCTTTCTCCAATGCAGAAAAATGCCCCAATGTTCCAGCGCATGGAGCCATCCTCTCTGCCACAGGAAATCATCTCCAATGCCAAGGCTCTGCCATACCTCCAGCAGGACACCCTCTCGGGCCTGTGAGTACTGCCCAGAGAAGAGGGGCGATCCTGTCACTTCTCTGTTCCTGCAACCCTTGTTTCCTTCTTGGAGGTGGCACTGGGCTGCAGAGAGGGTTAAATTGCTGCTGGGAGCAGGGAAGACTCTCCCAGCACAAAGTTTTTGCGGGATTCCAGGTACCTGGCGTGTGTCAGCATCACCAGCAGCAGCAGAGGTGGCAAAGGGGGGTGGCCGGGCGTCTGTGGATGCTCCTCCTGCAGGATCATCCTGGCACTCTTACCTAGGAGGGTCTGGGGTGAAGCCAGAACCACAGGAGCCACTGAGCAGTGGGTGGTGCTGGGTCAGTGGGGGACTCCAGCACTCTGGCTGGTGGGAATGAGGTGATAGGGGTCTCTATCTCTTGGGATGTCCCACTGCTGCTGCGGGACTCGGGGCACTGGTGTCCTCTCCTGCCTGGGCACCACTTCAGCTCTGCAGGGACCATGATGTTTGTCTCAAACACGGGGTCTCGACAGCCTGGGAGGCAGGCACGGGGCTCCCCAGCTCTGAGCTGCTGGAGAGGTGATCCCAGCAATGGCAGCACCCCATCCGTGGCCTCCCTGAAGCTGGGCTGTGTTTGCAGGAGCAGCCGAGGTGGGTTCCCCTCGCTGAGCCCACTCTCGCCACAGGAGATCTTCCAGCTGGCGTGCATGGATCCGGCTCAAGAGCAGTTCCAGGAGCACCAGTCTCTGGTAAAGTCATGCACTGCTCCTCTGCAGTCCCAGCACGGATGCTGGTGGGCACAGGGAGGTGTGGGGAGTGAGCACAGCACAGGGATGGCAGCTGCTGGGTCATGTCATCCAAAACAGGGGACAGATGTCCCTGATGTCCTCTAGCTGGGGCTCTGCCTCTCGCCTCTGGCACTGGGGAAAAAGCCATCCCTGGACCTACCCTGGTCCATGGGGCCAGGCAGCACAAGTGCTTTTGGGGCGAGAACCATGACCAATGTCCTGCAGTAAAATATCCTTCTCTCCACAGGCTTTTTTTTCCACTGAGCACTCATTTCAGTGGGTTACCCCATGCTGAGTGATGGTATCTGATGTTTTCGGATTCGTGTCCATTTTGTTGTCAGTGGTGGTGTCCCCAGGCCCAGCCAAGCTGTCAGACTGCCTCCAGCAGGAGCAGCCCTCTCCGGCCTCACACACATGCCGGCGTGTCTGTCTGTGTGTGTATATATATATATTGCATATTTATATATATCACATATCTATATATATCACACATCTCTCTCTATCTCCGTGTCTGTGTGTGCGTTCCTGCACCACCCGACGCAGTGTTGTACCACTGTGCGTCTGCAGCCCGCTCTGTGTCCCCAGGCTCTGTACCTCTGTGTCACCTGCCAATGACACAGGCAGCCATCTCCTGCCTCGGCCACCCCAGCCGCACGGGTGGGTGGCAGATGAGACTCCCCTCTCCCCCATAAAGTCACCTTCTAGTGACCTCCAGGGTCACTCCTCCTTGACACCATGAGTGAACATGAACATCCAGAGAGTCCCCTAAACTGGGACTTTACCAAAGCACTTGAGTGCTGTGGGCAGTGTGTGCCCTTTTAACAGGGATGTGGCCAGGATGGAGCAGGGTCAGAGACAAAATCCCATCCATTGTCCCCTCCTGGCAAAAGAAGGAGCTAAACCCTGGGCAAGCAGGGTGTCCCAGACCCGGGCAGGGTTTCCACTGTCACTGTTGGAGGTGCAAGGGCAACGGGCCATCCGGCAAGCCTGAAGCACCAGGGCTTACCTGGGGACTCTGAACTGGAGAGTATTTTTCAGTGGCAATGTAATGAATTCTTATGGCTTAGACTCTGTTTTTTTTATAGAATCATTGAATAGTTTGAGTTGGAAGGGACCTTTCAAAGCTCATCTAGTTCCAACCCTCCTGCCAGGGGCAGGAACATCTTCAACTAGATCAGGTTGCTCAGAGCCCCATCCCACCTGGCCTTGAACACTTTCAGGGAGGGAGCATCCACCACCTCTCTGAGCAACCTGTGCCAGTGTTTTACCACCTGTTTCTGGCCAACTTAAATTCTGCCCCTGGCTGAGCAAGCAGGGCTGTCCCCTGCCAAGAGGGCCGAAGCAGCGTGCTACCCTGTTCCAAGCCCATCCCAAGAGCTTGGCTGTGTGTTTATTTCCAGGACCCAGAGGTTAGGGAGTTTCAAAGAGTGCAGCCCTCTAACCGTGGCAGCTACCTTCCCGTGGACACTCACGACCACGCTGTCTCTGGGAGGGCCTCCTCCATGCCTCGTCTCACTGTGGATCCCCAGGTAAAACCAAGCGAAGCCTCCATAGGTGCTGGGTCTGATCAAAGCCTGCCAGGTAACAATGGGGCTTCTCTCTGTGCTGAGCCCTGTGGCATCCCCAGCATCCCAATACTGGAGCTTCTCCCCTTCTTTGGGGTGCTGCACAAGTAGGAGAGCTGCTGTTCCCCTACAAGGGGGACTCGGGCAACAGGGAGCAGCCTGGAGGATCCATCTCCTGACTCATGGGGGAGGTCCATGGTGCAGAGCAGGGCCACACTGGGAGGTGGCAGGTTCTCCCCATGGTGAGATGCCCCCTCCTTTCCTCCGGCCCTGGGCACTGGTTGAGGTTTGAGGAGCCCCAGCCCAGCTGTCAGATGACCACAGGTGATGAAACACCTCTGTCCTTTCCCATTGTCCCAACACATGCACTCCTCTGTCTGTCTAGGGGAACCCAGGCCACATCTCACCTCCTCATCTGTCTGCCTAGTTTCTCTGTTGTTCTGTCCCGTGCTCAGCCTTCACCGAGACACAGATGATTTTCTGGAGTTTGGTGTTGCTGTGAAGTCTCTGGGTCTGCTTTCACAGAGGTGCTGGTGCAGGCACCAAGTCCTGGTGTGGCACTTTGTGGGGGTGTGAAGACAAAGGGAGCCTTTTTCTCATGGGCTTTCTTGGCCATTCAGCAGCAAAGGAGATGACCAGAAAGAGGGGATGGGAGCAGGAAAGGTGAGAGGAGATGGAGAACAGCCTGAGGCTGCAGTGGCAAAGAGCTGCTTGAATAAAGCAAAGAAAGTATGGAAGGAGGCGATATTTTCCGCATAACATGTGAAAACACAGGCTGGAACGAGGGGAGAAAGTAGGAAGGAGAAGCACGCGAGGGAGAAAGAAAAGGAAAGGGAAGATAAAGCAACAGCGTGAGCGGGGAGATAGGGAATGATTGCAGGGGAAAGGGATGGGGATGTGGGAATAAAGGAAGAGTAGGGAGGAGGCGTGTGGAAAAGTGGTGACAGCTGGAAAAATGAACACAGAGTGAGGGGCACTGGAGGACCCCTCTCTGTCAACAATTTTTCCAGTGATTGCTCCTCTTGACCCTGTTTTCCAGGCGGAGAGGGATGCTGGGGAAGCAATGGGGGCAATGGTCTGGTACCCTCCATGGCCCCACACACAGGGGGAGGTGCTGCTGCTCTCCCCCCAGCACCTGGCTTGGATCGGGGCCGCTGGCTTTGCTTGTGCAGCACAGCTCCAGCCGGCTGGGGAAGGGGAGCCCACGAGCACCAAGGCTAAACCCCGCTTTCCTCCTACCCCTGATTTGTGCAGAGATTATCTGGGGGTGCTGTTCTCAGTCTGGCTGCCCCCTACCCCAAATCTCCCCATTCCACAGGGTGGTGATCCCCGTGGTGGGGGCAAACTGGTCGTTCTTGACTGCCGAGGCCCCCAGCCCTGCCTGGCACTAATGCTGTCCCCGGCTGGCCGGGGTTGCTTGCAGGTGGTGACAGACACCAGCTCCATGCGGAGATCATTCTCCACCATCCGGGACAAGCGGCCCAACAGCTCCTGGCTGGATGAGTTCTCCATGGAGCGCAGCAGTGAAAACACCTACAAGTCCCGCCGGCGCAGCTACCACTCCTCACTCCAGCTGTCCGCCCGGCGCCTCAATGCTGACTCGGGTGAGCCCAAAAAATCCCCAAAAAACCCTCCAGCTGAGCACTGCCTGCTGCTGCAGAGGGGATGGTGGGGACTGACGTGGGTCTTCTGCAGGCCACCGGTCTGAGGGGCACCGCTCAGGCAGGGAGCGGGGCCGATCCAAAGAGCGCAAGCACCTGCTGTCCCCTGACATCTCCCGCTGCAACTCCGAGGAGAGGAGTCCCCAGGCACACGAGGAGTCACCGGAGCGGCGGCGCGAGTCCCGGTCACCCAGTGAGGGCAGGTCACAGACACCCAGCAGGCAGGTGGGTGACAGAGACCCCTTCCTAAGCGGGAACACAAAGGGAAACGCAGAAAAAGCTCATTGCCAAAACCAGCAAGATAAGCCCCAATTCTGGGAGCTCTGAACCGTCTCATCTCTTGCTGGTGGCATGTCTGTGTCCCCAGGCTGGGGCTGCTTGGGCCCCCTGCAGTGCATTTGGGGACAGGGGTGGATGTCATGCTGATCCTCTTGCCGCTATGGCATCCACTCCCTGCCAAGGCCAAGGTGTCCCAGCTACACAAGCCTGGAGGTACCACTCAAGCCTTGAGTGAGCTTGAAGCCACCCATGGAGATGCCACTCATGGAGAGCAGTAGCTGGCGAGCCGTCAGCTCTTCCTTCAGCAGGTTTGGGGGTGCTTTTTGCTTTTGACCACCAAGAGCATGGAATCATAGAATATCCCGAGTTGGAACAGAGCACAAGGATCACTGAAGTCCAACTCTTGGCCTTGAACAGGACAGCCCCAAGAATCCCACCATGTGCCTGAGAGCGTTGTCTGAATGCTTGAGCTCTGTCAGGCTGGTGCTGTGACCACTTCCCTGGGGAGCCTGGCCACCATCTGGGTGAAGAACCTTTTCCTAATACCCAACCTAAACCTCCCCTGACATAGCTTCATGGTGTTCCCTTGGGTCCTGTCGCTGGCCGCCACAGAGATCAGTGCCTACCCCTCTGCTTCCCTTTGTGAGGCAGCTGCAGACCACGATGAGCTCTGCCCTCAGCAGGCATCGTCCTGTTCCCTGGGGCAGACCCCGAGGCAGGGACGGGGCAGAATCCTCCATTCAAGAGGGAGGATTCTACGGGGAGCCCAGGGTGGGGAGGGCGGGCGTGTGGTGCGGTGCTGCCTCTCGGCCCTGCATTCGCCAGCGTGTCCTGGTGCGTTGCAGGGCATGGGCTCCCTGAGCGAAAGCTCCATCCCCTCCATCTCGGACACCAGCACGCCCCGGCGAGGCCGCCGCCAGCTGCCGCCGGTGCCCCCCAAGCCGCGTCCCCTGCTGTCCTACGCCTCCATGCTGCGGCACGCCGGGGACACCTCTCCGCCCGCCGACGAGAGCGAGGGGGGCTCGCCGCTCCTCTCCTCCACCCTGGATCCCAACACGGCCGGCCCGGCCGAGTCTTCCAGCTCCCCGGCGGGGAAGCAGAGCCGGCAGTCCACCCCGCAGCGCTACATCTCGGAGCCCTACCTGGCGCTGCACGACGACTCGCACGCCTCAGACTGCGGTGAGGAGGAGACGCTCACCTTCGAGGCGGCCGTGGCCACCAGCCTCGGCCGCTCCAACACCATCGGCTCGGCGCCGCCGCTGCGGCACAGCTGGCAGATGCCCAACGGGCACTACCGGCGGCGGCGGCGAGGCGCGGCGCAGGGCGTCATGTGCGGGGCCAGCATCGACGTGCTCAGCGACACCGAGGAAGACGACAAGTGCTAGAAGCTGCCCCCTCGACCCGACCCCACCTCGGCTGCCCCCCGCCCTGCCCCTCTCCAATG
>VYXC01006391.1:743195-774960 GCA_013397175.1 Platysteira castanea
TGTGTAAAAAAAAAAAAAAATTAAAATCTGTCGACTTTCGTTTATTACTATCACTTTTTTTTTCTGCACAGAGAAGCATTTGATGGGCGGCAGAGCGGCCCGGCCGGGCTCGTGTGCTGGGGGACAAGAGAGAGCCCCCCCGGCCGCAGCCCTTCTCCCTGCCCCAAGACGGACCCCTGGGAAAGCTCATCCCCATGGTTTTTTGCTTCCTATGGCCGGAGAGTCCCAGCAAAGGGTTGCAAGGGGCCCCCTTTGCTCTGTCGCTTGGGCTTGTTGCTGCTGTGGCTTTGAATTACCCTCCCTGAGGGTCTCATCCTGTCTGGAAAAGGGGCACGATGTGATGACGGGGTGCAGGGGATGAGGGCTTGGGATGCACCCAGGCAGACTAGAGCAGCTCTGGCTGCCAGAGGGGGCAAAACTGGTTTGTGCTGGGGCTGGGGGGCTCAGTGCTGCCAAATGTATCCTGTCTCCCACCAACATATATTTATTTATATACGGAGAACTCTAGGTGTGCCTGTGTGTGTATATACGGGGTGTGTGTGTATATATATTTATATGCTGTATATATAAAGATATACACATACATAGATTTGTTTTAATCATCTGACAATGCTGGGGAGCCCCCTGGGGCTCCTGCTGCCTGCACCACTTTGGTGGGGGCAGGACCAAGCTTCCCCGAGGGGCTGCTGGGTACCCATCCCTGTAGCAGAGCATTGGGAATGTCACCTTGCTCCCTCTCCCAGGTGTTTCCGGCAGTGGGAATTGCATTTTCACTGTTAGAGGTGGCTGTGGTGAGGGCTTCTTGGGCACCTCAGCTGCTGGCAGTGCCTGTGGGAGTAGGATGCCCAAGGGATGAGGACAGGGCTGTCCCTGGGAGGAGGGCTCACTTGGCACTAGCAGTGCCAAGGGGCTGATGGCAAACTTCTCAGAGGCCTCTTTGCTGTATGTTCCCAGGAAAAGAAGATATCCACGTCTGCAGGGGAGTGAAGATGTTGTGCGTGCATGAGGTACCTTAAGATCTGTCCTCCTGGCAGAGGAGTGTGGCTTTGGCACCACCCCTGCCTCAGCTTCCCCTGCAGCCATGGCCTCTGCCCTCTCCTGGGGCCCGGTACCCCTTTGGAGAAGGGCTGCCATGGGGGACTGAGTGTGCAAACCCCATGGCCCTGGTGTGGGAGCAGGTGGGTGTCCGAGAGCTGGAGGGACTTTGGGAAGGAGCATTGTCTGGGAGGTGAGCACGGAGGCTCAGCCCTCCTGCAAACACTGAAAATGCAGAACAGGGCCCCCTTGCAGCACTGGTCATTAATTAATCTGGTAATTATGTGCTGTCAGCTCTTAATGATCCATGCTGTGGGTGCAGTGCTGTGCCTGCCAGCCCGGGAAGTGCTGCTGGTGGCCTGTGGTGCTGGGTGGCTCACCCTGGTGATTAGTGGTGTGTTTCTGCTATGAGTTGTGTCTGCCATCAGCCTGAGCGTGGTCCTGGGGAGCTGGAAAGTGCAGTGCCACTGGAGCCTCAAGGAATGGCTTGCTCTGTGGGCCAGGGAATGGTTGGTGCTTGGGCCAGGCGTGGCCGTGTGTGGAGATGGGACACGGGGATGGGCAGGGAAAGGCAGCACAGCCCTCGTCCTGCCCTTTCTCCTGCCCATGGCTTTGCTTTGCTGCAGGTTGTTGTGGTCTGGGTCCTTGGAGCTGTGGTCCAGCTGAACAGCAGCTCTGGCCAGGCTTTGCTTTGGTCCTGGATAGCTCATTTCTTCTCCTGACAGGAAGATGCTACAGGCGCAAACTGCCCTGCTCCTGCATGTGCAGATCAGCCCCTGCCCTGATCGCTTTGTGAGCTCCCCTGAAGGAGCTGTGCTTTGTGAGAAGCAAATCCTACTGGCTCCGAAGGCTTCCTGCTCCAGGGCTCCTGCATGGACCAAACCCCCTCTTTCTGATGGGCAAAGTGCCCTCTGTGTACCCACTTACAGGGCCAAAGCTCCTCCTGCCTGCAATGGTCCCTGCTGGTGGGTGGCGCCTCTGCTGTCCCTGCTAACCCTGTGCTTCCCAAACAGACACTTCCACCTGCCCAGGGATCCAAAAATTCCACAGGCAGCCCTCTCCACGGCTTTGCCTCAGATCCTGCATCCGTCCTCTCAGCCCTTGGGCACAAACCATGTCCCATGCAGCTGTGGGGAAGGTCCCCGGTGCTGGCTGGGGACACGGGCATCGCCTGTTCCCTTCCAGCCACCCGTGAGCAGTTTGTGGCTTCACCGTGAAGCTGCTGGAGCGTTGCTCCCTGTGGCGGGATTTGGGAGAGCCGGGTCTGACGGGCAGCGTGGGATCGCGTGGGATCGGGACCAAGGACGTGGTGGTGCTGGGGGCCGGGGAAGGCGATGCCGTACCTGCTCTAAATATAGGTGTCAGTATCGTCTCCTTCTAAATGCAGAAAGGTGTCTGACAATGCGCCGGGCTCTGAGTAAGAGCCCGCAGGGAGGGAAGGAGGCGGCTTTTTGTGTCTGTGCCTGGCGGGTGGGAGGGAGGCAGCGATGCTCTCGAAGCGGGGGCACGTTCCATGCCCATTTTGAGCTTTTTGGGCGCTTTTCTTTCCACAGGCCCGGCATGGGGCCGGCGAGTGCTGTTGGTGATGCTCCACAGCGGTGGCACAGGCTGGGGCACAGCCCCTGGGGCGCACCCGCGCTGGCACCGGGCTGCAGTGTCCGAACCTGAGCTTTCTGGCATGTCAGCCCTGTGTTTAACTAACGTACAGAAACTGTGTGAAACAAAACAGAGCCCCTTTATACCCGGAAAGCGTCCGAAAATGCCCCGCTTCTGTCTCTCCTGAAGCAGCCACAGTGCTGCTCCCGCGGTGGGGGGACAGGCAGGGGCCTGCGGGGACAAGGCAGCACCTCCACAGTGCGTATCCGAAACCAAAAACAACCCCCAGGAGTACCACAGGAAGGACTGTGCCGAGAGGGGAGGCAAACCAGCCCCAAGGCACCACTGCAGCCTCTGCCTTGCTTTTCAAGGCGCTGGACTAGGCTTTGCTGCTGTACAGTATCTCCTCTGTGGATTTTTGGACATTTCCTCAACCTCCCAGACACCAAGACTGCCACTGCACTCGCCGTCGGTGGCTGCTGGCCATGCCTGGCCACGGGAGGCAGGACGGGAAGGGGAGGGGGGGGGAGTGTATTTCAACCTCTGCCTGCATAGGACACGCCCTGCCCAGGCAGGAGTTCACCAGTAGCATGCAACTGGTTCCCAGTTCGGGGCTGGGACTGGACTGAAAGCCCTGCAAAGCTCCTGGGGGGCCATAGTGGATGTGCGAGGAGGTGTGGCAGCCCTGGCACACAGAGCCCTGCTGTCCCCTCCAGACTGGCTGTCCCAGCACCATCCTCCTGTCGCCTCCAGGAGGCCTTGGATGGCAGAGCCCCCCAGGTATAGGGCTGGTGTCTCCTGGGACTGTGGGAGGGTGGGTGGGAGATACTCTGCCGTCATCCCCCAGGCTCTGGGGTGAGATGTTGTAACATAACCTGCTCGTTTGGACCCGAACGGGGAACCGAGCTGACCACCAACAATGTACAACTCCTCCATGTTTTTTGTCAAAAGGAAAGAAAAATAAAACCTTGTTGTAAAGAACTGCTGCAGACATGGTCTCACTGGCACTCCCCGTGCTGGCAGGGCCGTGAGGACTCTGGGCATCATGACGGACCCCTGCAAAAGGTCCCCGTGGCAGGGAGGGGGAGGCACACAGCCTGTGCTGGCAGTGCCATAACGTGGCATGGGGTGTTCCACATCCCCAGGCAGGATGGGGGGCTGTGGAGGAGAGGGGCAGGGATGGTATTTGAGATATCCTGAGGTAGCTGTGGCTCACACCTGGCTGCTTCGAGACGCAGGGGCTGAGGCGTACTGGGCTCTGGGGAAGCTGAGGGAGCCAGGGCCAGGAGCCTGAGGAGCTGTTAATGGTGGCACTGCAGCAAACTGGCCGGGGGAAGCCAAGAGCAGCACGGTGACATCGTATCACTGAAGGAATGCAAGGGAGCACCAGCCTGCACACCGAGGTTGGAAACCCTGCTGGCATCCATGGCTGTGGGGGATCCAAACAGCTTGGCCACCCCTCCACACCTGCACCTCAGAGATGTCAAGTGGATGCAGATGCTGTTGCCTGGCCCAAAGCTTGTGGGTGAGTTGTCAAGCAGAGATGCTGAAGTTATGTCTTACATTCCTTTTTTTGCAGAAGTGTTTAAAACATGAAAAGTTCTCTGGCAGCCAGAGGTGAGGCAGCAGCCTGTGGCAGCCTCCAGGCTGAGCACAGGTAACAGGGATGGCTTACGGCTTTTCAAGAGCACTCTCCCTCTTTCCCAGTGCTGTGCCAAGAAGAGCTCAGGGAAGGATGAAGGCAGTCCCCTTGTCTGGACCACCTTGAGCTGAGCTTTACACTGTGTCTCCCATGTGCTGCTGCCCCTCTCTGTGTGGTGCCACTGAGGACTAAGCCAAATTTTATGATCTGTAGGAACTGGTTTTATCCTGCCCTTCACTTTGTGCAGATTTCCCTTTATTCCGCAAATGCTGACAGATTTGGTTTTCGCTTCTTTGGCTCATGAAGTGATAAAAAGTTTTCAGTGGGAAGTGTAGAGTTCCAGGAGATGGCCCAGCTTTGAGAGCACTTCCTGAAGTGATGAATGCAGTGACAGCCCAGCATTTTTTCAGGCTGGGAAGTAAGTTCCCATTTTATAGCTGAAAAAGTGATCTGCAGCCCCGACTGTGGGGAAGGCTCTGCAGGGTGGTGATGCCACCTTCATTGCTGAGGGCTTTGCAGTAGTGTTGGAAGCAGTTTGAGGAGAGGATGTCCTCCTGTGTGGGCCAGAAGTGCTGCATTAACAGTCTTTGAAATTACTTAAGTATGAGCTGCTCCAAAGGCACTGAAAGCCTTTGGAGTGTGCCAGTCTCTGATGGACATCCCATGGAACCCCACCTGGGATGCTCCTACCAGGATGAGTGGTGAATGTAGCTTCTTGAGTGCTTGACCACCTCTACCACATTTCCCCAAACCCCCTAAAATATCTGGGGCCGTGAAGAAGATACCCAGAGCAATGGAGAGGCAGAGCTTCACCCTCGTAAGGAAACCGGTGCTGCAAAACGGGGAGCCTTCGCTGTCAGAGAGCCAGGGCTCTGCCTGGCAGGCGCAGAGGCTAAAAAAAGCCCCTTGACAAATGGAACAGAAAGGTTAAAATTATCTGTACATCATCTGAATAACAATGGCAATGCAGATTGTACCTGCTTATAATAGCTCCAGGAGACAGGGGATAAATTGGGAACAAAAGTACCCCAGAAACAGATGCTGCTAGCGTGCGGCTGCCAGAAGTGCCGGGGCTGCTCCTCCTTGAGGAGCCACTGGGGGCAGGGCCACCAGAGCCCAAAAACCTGGTCTGTGTGTGCTCCCTTCACCTTGGCCTGCCTGTTCCAGGACCCTTCCAGCACCCGGTCCCAGCAGAGCTGCCCAGAGCAGTCCCAGCCCCGGCACTGCGGCAAGCGCTGTACACGGCCTATTACACATCCAGGCACCCCGGGGACATGAACAGTCCTTTCCTCGGGCAGCTGCAGATCATCACCCCATAACCTGGCTCCTCCTCCTGGGAAAAGACCCTTCCTGGGAAGAAGCCTCATCATACCAGATTTCTTTGTCTCTGCCCCGCTTTCCTCCTGCAAAGCCAAATGGAGGCCCATGGCACCAGGTGCATCGGTAGCTCTGCAGGCACCGGCTCTTTCCTAAAGGCTTCCTGGATTATTTTATCGTCAGGATGTCAGCAGTTGTGCAGCCCTGCAAGGGAAGCACGGCTCTGGTGCTTTGGTCAAAGACCTGGTGGTGACTGTGCTCACTCCTCCATCAAAACAAGAGAAACTCGGCTGTGAGGCACCTGGAGCCAAACCCAAGTCCCTTGAGGGGAGAAAGGACAAGAGGAGGGGGCAGGAACTTGAAAGAATGAAACCATTTCTCCTCCTTTTTGCAGTCCTAGCAAGGTGTTTAAAATCCATCCGTTGAAGGATGAGGGGGCAGGGTTTGTTCCCACTGGGGGCACAGCTGATGGCTCAGATTGGAGACGCCGGGGTGGCTCTCGTCCGCCTCCTTCCCTTTCCTTCCTCTGGTGGCACTTACGAGCACACCAAGGATGTGTGTGGGCTCTGAAGTGGGGCTGGTGCTTACTCACACCAGGAGCCACGTGGAGCTGCCGGCTCGTGGGCTGGCAGCACCGACGGTTCCTTGGGACAGCATTGCCCCATGGATGAGCATCCCCCGACAAACAACCCCATACAACCCCACTCCTTTCCAGAACCACTGTGTTCCCCAGGGAAGCGAGAAGTGCTCACCAGGATTGTCCTCCCTGAAGGGCCGGAACAGCCTGGCCTGGCTCAGAACCTCTATTTTTTGTTCTTCTCATTTATTTCTGTCTCTTGACGCTGATCTGCTTGGCTCGGTGATGTAGTGCTACACATCTGCACTGGCCGTGTTTGCCAGGGGAGCAGGGGGTCTGGCAAGCAGGTGAAATCCCGTGGAATTCCCTGGAAACTGGCCCCTACCAGTGCACAGAAGAGCCAGCTGGTACATGCTGTCTCCCAGAAGCTTTTTGGGAGCTTTTTTGTGTCACCTTTGTCTTAACAGGAAGCAGGGAGCAAGGGGATGGGCAGGGCTGGTCTCACCCCTGCCTCTTCCGGGGCTTATCTTGTCTCAGTACCCAGAATCTCATCTGCTGAAACCCCACTGAGCAGGAAAGAGCCCACTGTTCATTTGACTTTGCTATTTCTGTGTAGATAATTAAAAATAACCCCAAACCAGCACAAGTCTGGCTTCTAAATGAATGCCAAAACCATGAATTTCTCTCCTTTCCCAGCTAGTACCTCCCTCTGCCCAAAACAGGGCTCTCCAGGTGTCCCTGGCATTGGGCAGTTGGGTGCTGGGAGAGCTGGGCAAGTGGGTGGAAACCAAGCAGTGCTGATTTGCAGCCAAAATCACCCCAAATCACCCTCTGTGCTCAGCTCGAAGGCATGGCAGGGCTGAGCTGGGTGTCCCTGCAGTGCCCTGGTGCACGGATGAGCTGCCATAGGGGCCCTGGCATGGGTGTGACACAGCCAGTGGGCAGCTCCAGACTTCAGCAGAGGTACCAGCAATGCTTGGGTTGCAAGGGAGAGGGATCAGGGATAAGGATGGGCTATTTTTTTAAAGCCAGGCCTAAGCCAGACTCTCTCTCCCTCCCACACACACTCCCCTGGGACTCAGTCAATTTATGGAGCACTCTGCCATAGCTGATGTGATCTTCAGACTGATTTTCACAGATCTATATCATGGCCATCATGAATGATGTGAGGAGGTTTGGGTTTTTTTCTTTCCAAAAGGGGAAGGACAGAGAAGAAAATAAATCTCAGGTTGTATTTCCCAGCATATTATATTTCCCTATGGTATCTGGGCAAACAAGGGGGCTTGGTGAATCTCTGGGTCCTTTGGGTGAGGGATACAGTGTGGAGGACCACCAGCCAGAGCCACAAGTCCCAGCTGCCCCTTCCCTTAGCCTCCTGAAGTGCTGACAGGGGCCTGCAAATATACTTATTTCGTAGGTAATTTACTTCAGGGGGGAAAGAAGTGCAATTAAGCTTCATTTTTTAGATCTTTTCTCACTGATCAAAGGGTGGCCCCCATTTACACACACATAATTTTTTCAGGACTCGTCCCAGCTTGAGCTCCTCTTCCTCCAGCATGTGATATTGTGCTGGATCAGCAAGTCTCACCTCCTTAACAGCCAGGAGCGCATTAGGAAACCAGCGTGAGCTGTGCGAAGGAGCTGTGAATTAGCAAAGCCTCCCCTGCCCCTTGGCGAAGGCTCGTCTTACACCTCCCAGCAGGAATAGCTGCAGCTGCTCAATGCAGCAGGAGCGAGAGCGCAGCGGGTGCGGCGGGGGAGCGGCGGGGCAGGCACGGATCCCGGCACCCTCCCGAGGACACGGCCTCGGGTCACAGCCGGGCTGGCCGCACCAGCCCTGGGGACAGCGGCTCTGCTGCGGCCCCGTGTCTCCGCGGTGGATGGATCGCCCCTCTGCAAGGACAAACATCCTGTCCCCAGGATCATTCAGAGGTGGAAGATGCTCCACTGGATCAGAGCAGGGAAGGAAAGCAAGGAAAGGGCAAAAAAAGGCAGAAAAAGCCCACGCGCTCCTCTTTGCTGCTCGGGGACATTTTTGTGATGAATGTTGGCAAACTCCTGCTTTGCCCAGGGCTGATTTGGGAAGAGGGACATCTTCCCACCCCGCTCTTCCAACTCAGCAGCGCCAGAGTGTTATGAACGACTCAAGAACCCCAAAAATTAGGTTAATAAGTTTATTACAATAAGCAGCTGCCCCTGGTGCCCAGGATGAACCTGAGCCCCACGTGGCTAGTCAGAACCCGAACAAAGGAACGCACCTACCCACACCACACCACCACCAAAGAGAGCCCCCCCCAGCCCCCTCAGGGCCCCCCTTTATACCCTTGAGGTGGATCAGGAACGCACCAATCCCCGCACTCGCTTTGGGGGCCCCCCATTGGTCCATTTCCCAGCCCCCTGATTGGTCCATAACGCGAATCCTTCCCGACCAATCATCTTCAGGCCGCGTGTCCCCTCAGGGTGTTCTCGGTACGCTGGCACAGGGCGGGAAGCTCTGGAAGCTTCCATCGCTGAGCCTCGGGGTCCAGTCACCCCGTCCTCCAAGCGGTAGGCTCCCAATTTACCCCCTCCCGTGCACCATCCCAAACCCCAATAACTTTGAATCACAGCAGTTGGTTTGTAATATTAAATAGTCCATAACAGGAGGGCAGGAAGACCTATGGCAGATGGGATAAGCAGTCTCATGTGCCACCACTCTCTCCTTGCCTTAGCCTGTTTTTTCCCCCGCAGTAACTCCTCGAGCAGGTCTTCAACCTGTGCTAACGACAGTGATCTGGTGCTTGACACAATTGGCTCCTTTGCGTGTCTGTGAGAGCCTGGTGAGTGTTTAAACACAGCCGGCGGGAGGGTTCTGAACAAGGCTGGCTTTCCTCTACATTGTGCCCAGGACCGTGCCGCAAGGAGAGCCTCTCTGGGTGCTGGAGAGCCCAGCACCTCTCAGGTAAAAGGCCTTTTGCATTGTCACCTCTGGCCGTGAAGCTGCTGCTGCTGCCCTCAGAACCTCTGCCTCTATCACCCCCTTCGGAATGTTCAGCCAAAGCAAGCGGGCTGCAGGAAATGGTTGAAGAAGGAGACTTTGTGGATAAAATCTGAAGCCCCTGTTGGAATTAGCAGTTCCCAGACCCTGATGCTTTGGAGATGGAGCTGCTAGCACCGAGTGTGACTCTCAGCTGAGGGCTTGGTGCCAGCTCCAAGTTGTGATGCCCACTCCCATGTGAGCAGGGTGGGGATGCTGCAGTGCCCAGCTGCAGCCCGTGAACCACCTCTGAAATAGCAACGGTGGGGCTGGGCAGCTCTTCCTGCCCTTCTCCTGGGGGATCTGCAGCCCCTCCCTGCAGAGATGGGTCTGTCCTTCGGCCAGGACAGGCTACCACCATCCCCAAGTCTAGCTCACAGGTGGGAAACTAAGGCCTGAGAAGAACAGTTCCCAGAGGGCTGAGCAGCCCTGAGAGCAAGCCTCTGGTCTTGACAGAAGCTGGTTTTTCTGCCTGAATGTTTTAGTTGTGTTTCATAGAGTTTCCCTCTGTAGAAACCCTTTTTTTGCTCTGCTTGTGGGAGTTTAGGAGGCTTTCAGTTAGGGCTGTTCTTGGTGGGGCTGAGCTGCTGCCCCGTTTCCCCCAGGGCTCTCATCTGTCCCCCGGACCAGGCTCTGCACCAAGGGAAAGAGTTTCAGCCCTATTTTGGCACACAAGTGGCTGCAGCTCCACTGAATTAACTCAGATGTTATTACAGGCTATGAGGACAGGTCAGGTTTCAGTCTCGGAAGGAAAAGTGGGTAAGTGATGTCCTACAATCATCTCCTGGATGAAATCGGGCCAAGAAATAGGCTTTTTTTTCCCCATAGTCTGCCCCTTTTCTGGGCTCACAGTGGAGGGGGATGGCTTAGCCACTTCTGAGCAGCACTGCAGGCATGGGGGAGATGGGAGGATGCTGTCCCACAGGCTGGGGAAAGGGAGAGGCTCCAGCAGCACCAGGAGGGAGTCTGGCTCTTCTCCCAACAACAAAAACTTATTTTAGCTGGAAATTGGAGGTCAGGAGGGCTAGACAGACCTCCCAGGCTGAATTTCACAGCCCTGAGTAGAAGTGGTTGATTTTGCCAGTGCTGCCATACGGAGACACGCTGCAGACGGAGAACACTGTATCCTCTGTTCCCGACAAACGCCTGTCAGGACAGCTTGAATATAAAGCAGGGGCTTAGGCAGAGGGAGCTTATTTACTGTTTGCAGTTCCTGGTTCTCTGTAGGTCATCAGGACCTCCAGAAGGCCAAAGCAAAGCTCCTGTGTGTACAGCAGGAATGCAGAGCCCCAGGCTGAGTCCTGCAGGGGAGGAAGCCAAGCTATGGCAGGCAGGCACAGAGGATGGCAGAGGTATTCCTGTGAGGGACCTGGGCTGGGTGGACCCGGTGTTGCCTGGTCCTGATGCCAAGAATCCATGTAATAACACTGGTGGCCAAGCCACCAACCTCCCCACCTTGGTATCAATGTCAAGATGTGCTGCAGAGAGGAGACGGAGAGCTCCTTCTTGCCAGTGTCACCAAGGGGGGACCCTCCTGGGCATCCTCCTTCTGCTCAGCTCCCCCTGGTCCCCACCATTTTCTCCTGTGCTCCCAGAGGAAGGTTTTCCTTTGAAGAGGGTCACACCCTGGCAGTGTCCATCAGCCCCACTCGGTGCTGGCAGTGTCCATCAGCCCTCCTTGGCCTTGGCAGAGGGAGAAGTGAGACAGGCAGGACCGAGGGGACAGCTGAGAGGCGAGCTGTAAAACTGCACTCGGATTTATTTCGAGATGCAGCTGGAATTTTATCTCATGTCTATTCCTCTGCTCTGTGCCTGATGCTGCAGCGTGTGAGGACAGATGTGAAATGTGGCTCTGTAAAATTCATCTCTGCTTAGGGCATGGGAATAGCAAAACCTCCCTTGAACAGCTATGTTTTAATTTGCATTTCCAGGGCTCTGGCAGAACGCTGGGTCCTGTGGTGTACTCGGCAGTGGAGGCACTACACGGCCATGAGTTGCTATATCTCTGTGTTATGGGGGCAATTTGGGCAGCTGCCAGACTCGATAACTCTCCTGGTGTTATCCCAGCAGTGATGGTGGCTTGGGAACTGGGGAGTGAACCGGCTGGGGAGATTTTTTAGTGGGTTTTGGGCTATGAATCCAAACTTCAACTTGGCTTGGCTGGTGGAATTGGCTACAACACAGGATTAAATGTCACTGTGCCACCAAATGGGTGATGGGTGTAAGAAGGGAGAGAGGGCATAATCAAAAGGGAAGGGAGAGAGAAGCAGGGCTGGAGGTGACCCATGAAAATACATCCTAAGAAAAGCAGTCCCTGGGAGCATGAGGATGAAAGGAGGGAGCTGCAACCTAACTGCTTTTCATTAGTAGAGCTGTGGTGCTCATGTGGTCAGGGTGACAGGTCACAGAACCACAGAATCCTTTGGGTTGGAAGGGACCTTAAAGCTCATGTTGTACCAAGCCCCCTGCCAGGGGAAGGAACACCTTCCACTAGACCAGGGTGCTCAGATCCCTGTCCAGCCTGGCCTGGAACACTTGCAGGGATGCAAGATGCCTGCAAGGCGCTGTCACTTCTGCACCAAAAGCTCTCTCAGTGCTGCTCTGAGGCTGTCAGGAAGGCCGGGGCTGCCTGGTGCTGTGTGCTGCAGTGACAGCCTGCCTCTCAGTGGGGACAGGGATCCTGGGGGCGAGGCCATCTGGATGCGCAGGAGGAGACAGCCTTTGCTCCCTGAAATGTGTCAGCTCCGGGTGGAAGAAGCAAATCCTGTTTTATGGAGGCACAAACAGCTCCATCGATGGAAGAAGGAGACTGTCCTAGAGGTGATACCGAGCCCTGAGCATCCCAGCCCTGGCTCCAAGCACAAGTTCCCTGATGACGTGAGGTCTCAGTGATGCCGGGAACAGAACGTGCCTTTGGTGGGAGCAGATGTTTGCAGGCAGCTCTCTCACCGTGCAGGCAGTGGTTCCTGCCTTGCCTGCCCAGCGCAGATTGAGCTCTCCTGGCACAGAGCTGCTTCCCTGCAGATGGGCTCTTTGCGTGCCTGCCTGGCTGCCGGGGCTGCGAGCTGGCTGGGGAGACACTTCCCATGGCTGCAGAGATTGTCATGGAATCCAAAAACCTCCCCACAGATAATCGAGGTGCACCCAGCAATCAGCCTGTGCTCTGTGACCTGGTCAAATCTGGGGTGTCACAGTGGTCGGGGTGCTGGGAGATGAATGGAAGTGTGGGCAGCTGTGCGGAAGTTTGTCAGCAAAAGAGGCTGCATGGCAATGGCTCTGAGGCTGGAAAAGATGGCTTGGTGTGCTCCACAAGGCTCCATAAGCTGTATGAGCTTCCCAGAGCAGCAGGGCAAGGATCCCAAGGTATTTTGGCATTTTGGAAGCTCTCCAGTAGCAGCCACAAACACAAGTGTCTCCTAAGAGCCTCTCCCACGAGGCCCCTGATGGATCTTTCAGTGCTGAGTCAGGAAGAGGAGCTCTGTGGGGTGAGTCACAGTGGCTGCTGACAGCCTGCTCATCCAGCTGTGGGTCCTGCTGGGCTTTGGTCACTTCAGCCGAAGCGTTCAAGCGAACACAACGTCCGTGTTTTTTAAATGAAACCTGCTCCTTCTTCCCTTTGCTCTGCTGCACTTCCAGCTGTCCCTGTGTGTCTGCTGCGTGCCAGAATGGTCACGGAGAGATGACCCAGACTCCCAGCTCTCACTCCCTGGGAGCACCAGCTGCTGTCTGGAGGATCAAGTGCCTGAGTTGCTGGTCTCTTCCTGTGATGCCACCGCTGATTTCTGTGTGCATTGTCACCCTGTGGGGACGTGTGGTATGGCTTGTCCTTGTTATGCAGTGATGCTCCAGCACTGTGCAGGTATCTGTAGCTTTGTGCCTGCTTGGGCACCAATCCCGCAGACACAGCCAAGGGTGGAGGAATCTTTCCTTTTCTAAGCAGAGGCAGTGGGGAGGCCCTGCCAGTGGAGAGCATCTCTTGTTCTGCAAGAATGTAAAGGCCAGATGCCTTCCCCACATGCCCAGCTAAGAATGCACCAAATGAGCTTGTTTGCATTTTAACTTCCTAGCCCTGCTGGTAAAGGCTGACACACCACTGTCCTCCCTTTCCATGGGCAGTGAGTGCCTCTGAACATGGAGGGTAGCACCAGCAGTTGGGCTTACCCTGGCTGCCACTCTGTCTGCCGGGAGAGGTGGCATCAAAGTGACACCAAGGGCTCTGGGGTGGCCAGGAGAGCATCAATGTTCCTTCAGGAGGGCACAGCAGGACACTTGGCTTCTCTTCCTCACGTGCCTCACAGCAGGTGAATATGAGCAGGGATTGTCTTCTGCCCTCTACCCGACGAGGTTTTCTTGTGCTAAGGAAATGCCCAGCTCCGTCTGGTTGTTTTTCCCAGTTGGTGGGGCTGAGTCATTGCTGTTCCTCAAGGAGAAGGTTCATTTGCCCCTGTGTGGCAAAGCCTGCATCTCTCATGAGTCTGTCATAATATTCCTCTTGCGAATCCATGGGTTTCTTTAGCTGAGAGAAGTGTTTGCCATTCATATACCTCTGTTTGGTAAAAATGGCCACTTGTCTCTGATGGGAAGCAGTTGCAGCTGTGTTCATGGATCAGCCCTGTACATGTGTGAGAGATTCCATGCAGCCAAGTGTGCCAATAAAATCCATCTTTGGAGGGCCACAAAGGTGCTCAGAGGGCTGGATCACCTCCCCTGTAAAGACAGGCTGAGAGAGTTGGGGTTGTTCAGCCTGGAGAAGAGAAGGCTCCAGGGAGACCTTAGAGCCCCTTCCAGTGCCTGAAGGAGCTCCAGGAGCGCTGGAGAGGGAATTCTGATGAGGGCATGAAGTGACAGGACAAGAGGAAAGGGCTTTGCATTGAGAGAGGGCAGGGTTAAATTGGGTATTAGGAAGAAATTTTCCATGTGAGACCCTGACACAGGTTGCTCAGAGAAACTGTGGCTGCCCCATCCCTGGAAGGGTTCAAGGCCAGGTCACACAGAGCTTGAAGCAACCTGGGATAGTGGAAGGTGTCCCTGCCACAGTGCCTGTGCAGAGGCAGGATCTTTGCTTTGAGGAGCAGGAGTGCAGGTTCCTACCCATCCTGGCAGGCACACGTCTCTCGTGGCACAGGAATGTGCTTTGGCTCTCCAACCTTGCCAGCCGAGTGCAAGCATGCCCAAGCCCAACCCCACTGCCTGGTATTGCTCTTGGAGTTTGCTTGCCACTCCTGAAGAAAACATCATGGTCTAAAAGTTGTCTTATCCATTTAAATCCTTGCTTGCATCGCCTGGTGTGCTTTACCAAATGTGTGGGACCAGCACATCTCAACCCTTCTACCAAAGGAGGGGAAGAGCAACTGCTCACCATCTTGAGCCCTTATCCCCTCCTGGTGTAGGGTCCTGCAAGCTTGCCCCTTCCCACTATTTTTTCTCCACCCTGCCTGTGTGTCTTGCAACTCTTTCCTTTTTCTGGAAAGCTGAGGAAAGAATCAAGTGTTCGCAATAATTTCTTACGATGTCCGTTTCCTCAGAGAGCTGATTAGAGGCGAATAGGAGAGAATCTAATTACATCCGTGTTTTTATCTCCTCCCGAGGTAACACGATTTTCCAGGAGAGCGAGAAAAGCCTGGATTCTGTGGCATCAAGCAAACTTCTGTTGCCTCCCTTGTTAAACAGATGCATCAGCCCTTGGGGTGTTGGTGTCAGCAGAGTTGTACCAGAGGTGATTTTGGCCTGGCTTGTGTCAAAAATGCAAGAAGAGATGAGCAAGACTCTCATCAGACAAGACTCTCATCAGCCACCCTGCAAAGGGACAGCTGGGCAGAGGCAGCCACCAAACTGGGCTACGCTGGCCTGTCCCACACGGATGAGCAAACATGGCTGGTGCCCCATTCAGCACTGAGAAGGATACAGGAGTGTTTCTTCCCACAGCTGCAGTGGTGGGGTGGGATGCTGAGCCCACCAGACAGGCAGGCCCTGCACTGCCTGCACCCCTCACAATTTTCCAGCTCATCCTTCCATCCTCTCCCTTAAGGAGATGTTGTTCCTGCCTTTTTCATTGCCATTTTACAGTCAGGCTCTTGTTTACCACTGAGCTCTGGAGGGGGCTGGCTGGGAACATCTCCATAGGGGTACCAGAAGCTGCCAGGAGATCCACTGTGATAGGGGACACCAGCTCCTGTGTCCACTGGGGATGGGCTGGGGGTCTTGTCATGCTCACCCACACTCGTCCCCCTCCAGGAGAGTGGGGGCCGCTGAGCTCTGCAGGCGGGTGAGACATCACTTTGATGCACAAGGACGAGCCCTTGTGTTTTCCTCACTAACTTCCATCTTTGTCTTGTGTCATTTTCTAAGCAAATCTCTATGGAAACAGGTACTGTTTGTAATAAAGCCTCTGTTTTTCACTTTGCTTTGTTGCTGTCGAGGAAGGAGGGGGCAGAGACCTATAAAGGGCAGATGAGGTTTAGGTAGGGAGAGATGATTCAGCTGCCTCAGCCTTTGACACAGATGGGAGCAGCCTTAGCATCCCTTTACCCTGTCCTCGCTGATGGGAGACAGAGGCTGAGATCATACAGACCCCTTCCAGGCTCCCTTGATTTTGGTGAGGACTCACTGATCTTTAAGGTCCCTTCCAACCCAAACCATCCCAGGATTCCTGTCCCAGCTGGATGGAGGGGAGCACTGTGGTGTGGAATGGGGGTAAGTGGTTCTTGTCCAGAGCTGATAGCACAGATCTGAAGTGTCCCCAGCAAACCACCAGCCCTACAGCCTTACCCTGTCCCTCCTGAAGGTCACCCAGTGCCAGCCGTGTCTCGGTGTCCTGACAGGACCCACTGTGACACTGCCCTGGGGTCCATGTGAGCCACCTCCATGGAGCTGAGGTGCGGGGGGAGCAGGAGCTGTGGGGGTGACACAGAGGGGCCGGAAACCACCGGGAGCCAGAAGGATGCACAAGCCCCCGCCGTCGTGGGACGCTGAAGCTCCGTCATCTCACAATGCTTCCTGCCCGCAGCCGGTTCCCGGGCCCGTGAGCTCTCTAACTTGTTTGTTTATTTTGGGGAGGGAGGGGGATGTTTCAAGAGCTGAGAGAGGAATATTTTAAAGGAGGAATTCAGTGCCAGATTGGCATTCTCTGCATCAGACAGAGCTGTGCACCAAAGCGTGCTCGGATCTGCAGGAGGGAGATGCGTGTGTCAGCTCCTTCTGTTAAGAGTCACCCTTGGTATTCAGCCACCCTGGGCCTTTCCAGGGGCTGCGGGGGCTACTGAATACAGAGAAACCTGCAGCACACTCATACTCAGGTCCTGGGGTATGTCTTAGGGTGTTTTAGGCTTTTCCTGCTTTCCACCAAGTCGGAGTGAGCTGGGCTATGAGGCAGAGGTAATTGGCCTCTGACACAAAGAGGAATCCATGGTGGCACCTGGGTCTCCGGGTTCAGAATGAAGATCTTCCACCCTGACTGGGAACTGGTGTCCTCTTCCCACTGAGAGCTGGTCCTTTTAGGTTGGAAAAGACCTCTAAGGTCACTGAGTCCAGCCTCTAATCCAGCACTGCCAAATCCACCATCACACAGGCCAGGGGCTGCCTAGCCCACAGAGGATGGAAGGACATGCTTTAAGATGTCCCTCTACCACCCATACTTTTCTGTAAGTGATTCCTTACGTTCAGCCCAAACCAGCCACACATGGCCACCCTGCAGCTGAGGCTTGCTCCAGGTGAAATCCATCTCACCCATTCCCAGACTGCTCTGCCCAAGGGAGCTGCTCAGCTGGAGCTGTCAGGAATGATGCTTGAGGATTGTCAGCTCTGGGTGTCCCAAGGGCATCGAGCTGGAAAATGCTTCCTTTCCACTGCTGTTTCTGTGAGAATTACATTTGCTTTAAGAACAGGGATTCAGACTAAAATGTTAATTTTGCTTCCTTCCAAGAGGAGTCAATATTACAGAGTCTTTGTGATTCTGCTGGAATTACAATATGCGATTACTGGGGTTGAGATGCTGGTTAATTACCTGCTCACTTGTTGTAATGCTCCTGAATAGCTTGTGGAAGTGTGGCAAATGCATTGCTTCTGCTTTTAATGGCATCGACAAGGTTATTCATAGATAGTAAAAGATAAACAGTGTTCCATGTCACATTAGGGTGGTACAGCACTTTCCTGCTTCCCTGGGGGTCCTTCCTTTGCCTGGAGAAGACAGGAATTCATAGGTGAGATGAGGTAAGCACCTTGATGTCATTGATTTCACATCCAAGCTGATCGCATCACCTTGGATGTGGAGCCTGTCAAGCCCCATGGCCATGCCAGCAAGGTGGGATGGTCCAGCCTGCTGGGGAAACTGGTTGGAAGGAGCTCCTGCAGCGCTGCCAACCTTCCCGAGCCTTGTTGAGCCTGGTTGTCATGGCCTGTTGGTGCCAGGGAGTACGGGAAGGGCTTTTGTGGCCCAGGAGGGGGGTCAGCCTCCCCCCAGCCCCACTCCTGCTCCCTCCCAAGCACAGTGCCTGATTCCATGCCCACGAGAGCACACGTGTCAAGGAAATGTTTGCTCATACGAGTGCCTGTTTGCCCACACAGCTCATTTGGACATCTGGCTTGGCAGATTGGTGCACATGGAAAAATGGGCAAGGAAACACTGAGGCCTGGATGGCAAATTAGGTCTGGTTTTCCCATTCTTTTATTTTTTTGGCTTTTTTTGCCAAGGTGCTGCTTGCAGTTTCCTGGTTAGAGCTGCATTGAAATGTGCCCTTCATGAGAGCTTTGCCTTCCAGATATTGCACTCCAACCATCTAAATTTTGTCTCTGTCTGATGCAGCAGAACACCTAAAATATTTGCCAGCTTTTTAACCATGATGCTTTCTCGTGACCCTGTCATGGACTTTGTCTCTCAAGATGTGTCCCTCCTGCTCCCTTCCCCACACCACCCCAAAGCAAAGTGGTCTGTCAGCACCAGCCTGGAGAAACAAACTCGGGTCCTAGACCAAGCCTGGCATCTTCATGGGATGATGCCCTAAGGGATAGAGATTTAAACAAGCTGCTCTGCCCAGGGATACCAGGAGATTGCTTTAAGCTGCCAGTTACTTACTTGGTTGTGTGTCTGGACTCAAGGAGAGGAAACAAGGAGCATCTTCTCCAGCCTCACCGAGGGCCAGCAACAGAGACCTGGCAGGGCCAGCACTGCCTTAAAGGTGAGTGTTTCTGGACGTGGCTACTCCATTAAGGTTGAGGGAATTGTTCAGCCTGGAAAAGAGAAGGCCTCGGGGTGGCCTGATTGCAGCCTTGCAGTACCTGAGGAGAACTTACAGGAAAGATGGGGCAGCACTTTTTACAAGAGCATTCGGTGACAGGACAAGGGGGAGTGGGTTCACGTTGAGAAAGAGTAGGTTTAGACCGGATTTTAGGAAAAAATTCATTACTGTGAGGGTGGTGAGGCCCTGGCACCAGAGAAGCTGTCGCTGCCCCATCCCTGGAGGTGCTCAAGGCCAGGTTGGATGGAGCTTGGAGCAACCTGGCCTAGTGGAAGATGTCCCTGCCCATGGCAGGGAGTTGGAATGAGATGATCTTCAAGGTCCCCTTCCAACCCAAAATGTTTTATGATCTTGTAGTTCACCCTCTTTTAAGCAGAGATCCGAGGGTGCACAGATCTGTGGGTGGCAATGCCTGAGACAACACATGGATATCTAGGTGCAGCTCCCCATCCAATTTCCCAGCTCAGCAAAGATAGGCTTAAGGGATTATCCCAGCCTGGGGTGAAGGTTTTTAACCACAATGGCCATGAAAGTCTCCATTATTTATCTCCAAGCTGCTTAGCGATACAGTGGGTGGAGAAGGAAGCCACATTTCCTGCTCAAAGTGTGTGTGGGAATACCTTTTCAAATGTTAATTCCTCATGTTTTTCAAAAAGCTACCCAAAGGCACTGGTCAGAGCAAATCCTAGGAAAGCCTGTGCATATTCAAACCAACCAGGTTTTAAAAAGTCTGCGAAGATATTTGGAGTGAGGAGGGATCCAGGAGACTAAGAAGAAGCTCCAGGAAAAATCCCGCCACCATTTCCCCCACTTCAAAGTTAAAATTAGATTTGTGCATTTCCCTCTCCTCTGATGTGCCTCCCTCCAGGAAAATAAGTGATGAATGCAAAAGGCCAGAGGGAGCAGGATCAGCTGAGGGATTCCCCTCCAGCAATGCTAATGAAGGTCCAAATCCCAAATCCTTCCTGCCGTCATCAAACCCCAAACAGTGGCAACCAGGAAAAGCACCGGGCAGGGCTGATGTGGGCTGGTTTGGAACAAGTGCCAAAGGGATACAGCAAGCCACACATTCTCACTTCTGTTTTGCATCCAAGGCAATCTGGTTCCCCAATATTAAATCATCCCACTGTAAAATTCATCAGCTTCCATGGCTTTATGAGTGATAAAAACCCTTTCTGCGAGAGCTACCTGGGCAGTGTGTGGCTAATGGGCTGTTAACACACAGCCCTGGGTGTTCTGTTGTAGCTTTTGCTTTAAAAACAAAACAACAAAAAAAAAATCATACATGATTTTAATGCAGATTTGAAAGAAAAGGGGGAAAAAAATCTCCTGGGTCTGTACCCACCACAAGTTTTAAAGTGCAGAATCTGTGTCTGTTGTTGAATAAGAAATGTGTGCTGACTGCCAAATTTCAGCTTGAAAGCAGCCAGAAGCTATCTGGGAAAAAAACAAATGTTTTGCAAATATCTTTTGTAATGGTAAAAATAACATAATAATTAAAAAAAGAAACCCAAACCAGCAAGAATTCACCAGTTATTAAACCTTGAAAAATGTGGGATCTTGTATGACTCGGAGCCCAGAAGTGACATCTAAGCTTGAAAAAAACCACTGAAAACAGGGCTTTATAGCTTGTCTCTTATTCTTCATAGCCAAGCGGTTTTGTAACCAATGTCTCTTTATCCCAAGTGCTCCAGAAAGAACAGAAAATGCCTCAAGCTTGGCAGTAAAAGCGGGGAAGGGATACAGATCCTGCTGTCCATGAGTCCAAATTCCCTCATTTCTAAGGGTTTGGTTAGCTCTCATTTTGGCCAGCTGTGGAACAATATCTTTTCTTTGGTCAGGAATTTGTCACCATTGGCCATGAGGATTTCAAGAGGATCACCTGATGGTCTTTGCTTTTCTTTTGGCCACATTGTCCTGGGAAGAGATGGAGATTTTCCACAAAACACCTCCCTGCTTGCTGCTCCTTTCAGAGTGGATAAAGGAAAGGAGTTTGGGGTCCAGCAGACACCCTTTTCCTATTGCAGCACCCTGGGTGAACAGCTGGTGGTGACTTCAGGGTTGAATTTCCATCCCCAGCCTACTATCAAGCCACTTAGTGCATTAAAAAAAAAAAAAAAAAGCCTTTGTGATGCACAAAGCAAAGGAAATCATGAGGAAAAGCGTTTCAAAACCAACTTCTTTTACAGATCAAGAATTTCACGACTTGGTGGAAAGCACAAACAATACTGGGACAGAAATTCATAGTTGGTGGCTGGTTTGTGTAGCTACTGCAGCTAATATCTCAAATAAATACTTCTGTGACTAATCCCTTGGAAAGAAAAAACACAAAGAAAGAGGCTGTCACATGAAACAGGATGACTTTGATGTTTATTTTGTATTTCTAAACACAAATTCTGCCTCTTGAGCTGTGTAACATCCTTCATCTAAAACCCTGTTATTCTTTGGCTGGGTAAATATGTGTTTGTTTTCTGTCCTTATCCCATCCCTCTCTCCTCCCCCAAAATCTAAACATGGAGTCCTTATCCTCCTCTCTAGACTCCAGCAAAACTCTGCGTATTTTGATGAGGATCTAGAAACACCAAGTCTTAAATTCTAGAAATAATTGCAATTTCATTCTGTGTGATTAAACTACGGAAATTTTCTCCTTGGGATTTATATTTGCATAACAGCAAAAATAAAATCCCATAAAGAAAAAAAAAAAAAACCAACAAAACCTGTTGGCGTCATCAGAACCTAAAAATAACAGGAAGATGACTGCTGGTGCCAGAGTGATACCAAACAAAATCTATTATTGAATTAGATTCTTTCCAATTGGTGTTCTTAGGAATATATTTCCCTTTGCCCCTCAGGGTTCCTTTGGAGCCAAGGTATTCTGCCTGCCAGTGCCATTCCAGCACTCAAATTAACAAGAAGTGATGTCTTTTACAGTAAAAAAACAGTATCTATTAAAATATTGATGAAGACGAATAAGCTGAGGAGTTTGTGGTGTCTGGTTTCTTGCTGGCAGTCAGGGATAACTGTGAAGGGAGGGGAGAGCTGGACTTCATCGCCCTGCTGCCATGGCCAGGATGATCCTCCTGTTCCCAGAGGACAGAGCTGATATCCCAGGATCGAGCAGCCTGACTCCAGGGACTGATAGAGTGCCCAGAACACCCATCCCTCTTTCCTCCCTGCTTTTATCCCACTGCCAGCTCAGCAGTGCCTGTTTTCTCCCTGAAGTGCAATTTCACAGGCTGTGCTTGCTGGGCTTTGCTGTCCATTCATTTAAAGGGTTTCAGCTTTTATTTATTTAAGATGCCCCCATCTTTTCTTCTAATTAAGCACCTCTCAGTCTTGTTGTGTTGTAGCTGCACATCTCAGCAGCTGCAGGGCTTTGTGCTGTGCTGGAGAAGGGGCTTGGGCCATCAGGTCAGCTTTTACAGCTTCATCCACCCCTTTCCCCTGCTCTAGTACCTCAGTGTTATTTTAAGGGCCTCCTGCAGTCATCTGTCATCATTCCCCAGAGCATTTCTTGCTTGCTGGCACTGCTGGCCCAGCATTCCCATTCTCCTGGGCCGCAGGAATGAGCTGGTTGCTGACGCTGCAGTGTGGCCCTCCTGACACACAGGCTGTGCTTTCATCAGCTTAGAGCCATGCACTTCATCTGCAGTCCCACCCCAAATCCGTCTGACCGTGTCATCTCCACCTGTGAAGATTCCCTGGATGTTATGTTAATGCTGCTGGCACCCTGCTCTGGCTCCTGCTTTTCTTATGGCCCTCGAGAGACCTGGAGCACCTCCTCGACCACGAGCAAGCGCGGTCCTGCAGAGATGGTGATGCTGAACAGCATACCCGTAGCAAAGGCTGGAGGGGGCCTGGCTTCCACCCAGGACCACAAAAAGGCATCCACATGAAGCAAGTTCCTCCCTGGAGCTTTCTACACTGATGGGAGGAGTATGAGATGACCCAAAGCTGGCGCAGACCCGCAGTGCAGCCAGGGTGGTCCTCCTGGCAGCATTCACCTGCTCTACCCTGAGTGGGTTTTTTTCCAATAACCAGCGAGCACGTTGGATGTGATGCCTTCATCTCCATGATCCAGGCAAGCACTAAATCACACAATCCAGGCTGGAAGGAGCCATGTGTTTTCCCCTGCATGCAGCTCCCGCTGTGCTTCCAAACACGTCTCCCCTCTTTCCTTTTTCTGTACAGTAACTTTGCACACACAAACGTCAAACAGCAGCTGTTTGGCCAGCATTTCAAAAAAGCAACGAGTGATTGTAGCTGCCTTAATTCTGAAGCTAGGATTTCCACTCTGCATGGCAAAAAGGGCTTCTTTTTCCTTCTCAAGTAGTTGTAGATATTTTTACCTGTTTCTTTTGTAAATGTGTAAATGTGGAAACAGTCGGACCTTATCAGGAAGAAGCATCTTTGAGGTTTCCCCTTTCAGAAAGAAAATGTCATGGTGCTTGTCAGAGCCAGGTTACCCAGGGCTTCTCCTGCCTCAATTAAGCAGGAGCAAACCTGTGATGTGTCAGAGCCTGCACTAGGTAAGAAACATGCTGAATAATTTTGGAGGTCACTTCAATGCAGGGGTGGAAAACTTGAGCAGAAAGCTGTCCTGAGAAGGGTTTCTTCAAAAGTCTTTCTTTTCTGGCTGAGCCATCTCATGTCCAGAACCTTTGCTGGTGTTTTGGCCCTTCTTGTCTCAGGGTGGAGCTGGAATTAAAACAGACTCAAGCCATGAGTCAGATCAAAGCGTCGAATCCTTCAGTGTCCCAGGGAAGCCTGAAAATTGCACTGAAGGAATTGATTTTTAGGGTAGTGATTTCATCTGCTGCAGTTGAAAGGTCACTTGTTAATAGTTTGGATTTTTACTGTGGGCCCAGAACAGACCTCTGAGTTTGGAGTGCGGGGCTTTTTTTGGAGTGCAGCTTTTCCAGTAAGTGGTTAAGGGAAGGAGGGAATCAAACTCAACAGGTGTCCCTAAGGATTGAACTAGGAGTAGTTGGTGGATGAAGTGCTGTTTATTGTGGAAAACACCACTTGCTTTTTTTGTGTATGTCCTTATTTGATGACACAAAAGCAAAAAGTAGTATCTTTAACCAGAATTCCTGATGTAATTGCATGCAGAGATGGAACTGCAGCACCAAGTTAGCTGAGGACAGCTCTGCTGGTGTGCTCCCACAGTGTGTGGAAGAAGGGACAAGCTTTTGTGCTTCCCAAGGTCACGATAAAGCCACGGATCCCACCCCAGAGCACCTTCAAAGGGTTTTGTCGATACCCCAAAGCAGAGGAGAGGCTGGAGAGGTCCTGCACATTTTACCTGGAACAACCACCAGAACAAAGTGCTGCAGAGAAGAGCTCAGCTCCGTCTGTGGCCCCCTCCCACGGACAGAGGCAGCGACAGTGCAGTGTGAGGGTTTGCCTGTAAATCCCATTCATCACACTCCAAGCCTTCTCCTGCCTAATCCTCTCTTCTCCCACGCCTGGCTCAGTGATTTCCCTGCAGCGAGGCAGTTGTCCCTGATAACGTGATGGCAGGGGATGGCTTATGTCAAACCTCAGCAGAATAAATGTTAATTTATCCAGCCCTCAGAAATCTCATCTGGCTCATCCTTGCCTCTCAAACACCTCCTTTTGGTGGGGTGGACTTCAGCTGCTCAGGGGGTGCTTTGCCTGCCCTCAAAGTCCCATCCAGCCGAGCCTTGAACATTTCCAGGGACGTGGCATCCACAGCTTCTCCTGGAGATCTGATAACAGAACACACATTTGTAAAAATCCTGCTGACCACACATAGGGTGGGTAGGAGAAGGAGTAGGTTTCAACAACAGCAAAGCAGATGCAGTTTGAACACGACAGAGGAGCAAGAAGAAACCCGGTCCTGATGGGTGTAAGGTAAATGCTGGAGCAGATTGTAGGAGAGACTGCAGAGGCTGCAGCTGAAAAGGTTCTGTGTGGAGCTGTCAAAGCTCCCTCTTTGAAGCAAATTTAGTGTCGATGACCATATCCTAGGTGTTAAGAGGTGAACTGTCACATCTCTGCCCTTCACTTCAGCCCTATTTTGCTTTTTTTTTTTGTGGTACTGCTGCTACAGATCAGGAGGAATAAAAGAGAAAGTCTGTCTTCTCTTACATAACTAGAAGTAAATGCATAATGGAGCTTAATTGAAATTACTGACTTCCCCAGATAAGCTGGATGTAACTGGATCAACAGTGATCTGGTTAATATATAGAAAACCACTTTGTGACACCCAGTGCACATAGACTAGAGCACAGAGGATGGAGTAGGGAGACACCCAAACCAAATCTACCTGGTACAAGCCCGTGTAGATTTGCTGCTGTCTCAGTAAGGATAACTTGAGCAAAAGCAAAATCCAGTAGTTCAGCCCTAGAGCAGGAAAAAGAGGAGATGAGGAACTGGATTAATGGCACCACCTCTGGGGTTTTGGTTCTTTGCTGAGTTTCTTGAGCACTTCCCTGCTGTTCTGGACCTCAGATGAAGGTGTAGGATCAGTCTGATCTCTGAAGTTGTAGAAAAAAATCAAGTCATTTAAGAATATAATTTGAAAACACAACAAATCTATTGAGCTGAGTGCTTTGTCTTTGAGTTCAGCTGGAAACCTGTAACATTTGAGGGACACTCTGGAGGAAAAGAGGATTATTTAAGGAGCATCTGGAGAGATGGGCTTCAGCTGCCCTTTTCCCTATTTATGCTTATTAGAGATGAAATTGAAGTGCAGCATGATTAAATTATGCATATAGAGAAAAGCTTCCACAAACAAGAAAACATAAGCAATGTGGGAAGGAACAGAACTGCAAAGAGAACGAGAGGAGCAAAACCAAACAGGATGCCAAACTGCAAAAGACATTTCAACAGCACCTAATTAAAACTGTTCACATTTGCAACAGACAGAAGGTAAAGACATTCACTAAGAAACAGAAGAGAAGGGGCGGAAAAAACAAAACACTAAGAGAAGTGATTTAGTCAATCACAGGAGATTCTGGAAAAATAGAGAGCTTGAGCAAAGGCCAGTTGCAGAACGTGCAGTACATTTGGAGTTGGGGGGTTCTTTCCAGTTGTCTCCCGGCAGAGGTGACTCCAGCTGGCAGTAATGAGGAATGTGCCGTGCAGCAGCCCCTGCCCACAGCGCCGGCAGCCCGTGGGGATTGGCACTGCCACCTTTCACGCTCATCTCCATGCAGGATCTCAATAATATCACATAGCAACCAGCCCAGGACTGAGAAATCAACCCAGGTCCCACTCCAATAACTTCATCACGAGATTGTCTCCCAGCTTCTTTTGCTAATTAATGAATCTTTGCCTTTTGGCTTCAGAAACCATAGACAGAGCAGTAACAGAGAGGCTGGAAATCCAGCGTGGCACCTTTGTTAGCACAATGGACTAATAACACTCTTCCTCCTGTGACACTTTTCAAAGCTTGACATGTTCACCACGGGGTTTATCTGGTTTCTGACGTGTAGGAGAGCAGCACAAGCTCCAAAGCAGAATAATCAGGACAAAGGAGTTCTTAGCCATCCTTTAGAGGCCTAATAGAATCTTCTCTGGTGACAGAAACAAGAACGAGCTACATTGTATTTTCCTCATCTCTGTCTAAGCAAAATTATTTTCATAATTGGTGAACATGGGATGAAATAATATTTCAGTAAGGGAAAAAACTGTCGTGTATCATGTCTGAGAATAAATAGGGGAAGGTATTTTTCCTTCTTGTGGTAGAGTCTTTGCTTTCAGAAGGGGCTGGCTAGGAGAAAATAGCTTTCCAGCTAGAGAGAGGCTGATTGATGTGTGCACAAGAAATCTCTCTGTTCAGAGACAAGACACCTAAATGTTTTGTTAATGATGAAGTGGCAGGCAGAGCTGGAGGAAGAAGCTCTTCCTTAGGTAAGGCTGGAGCCCCGGGAGGCCTTTGGTAACCCCTCAGTCTGGATGCTGCCTGAATCCAGCCATCCTCTCCTCATCCACATGGAGACAGCACAAATCACTCGTACATTCCATGAAGAGCTGCCATCAGTCCAAAGGTGCTTGTTAAACAATCCCATTGCTAGGATGCTTGTGTGCATGGATAGGTCCCAAATGATTAGCTCTGTGGCTGACAGCCAGCAGGAATGTCTGAGCCCTCCTAATCGCAGAGAACGGGGGAGCCCACGGGGCTGGAAGTCCTGCTCAGGCCAGCCCAGGTTACCCTCTCATCTTTGGTGTGGCTGTGATGTGGCTGTGAGAGCCAGGACAAGGCAGCAGTGTTGTCCCCAGCCCTGACACAGAGAAATGAGCATCATCACAGAGGGACAAGTGGCACAGGCACGTGGCTGTCCTTGTTGACTCCTCAATAACATCATTTTTGCAGGAGCAACAGGAGGGGGAAGAGCAGAATCCCCACTGGACCACCTCCTTCGCAGGGAAGTGACTGATGAGCCTGGCAGCCTCTGAACAAATATTTCTGATGCAGAGAATTCACTTGTCAGCGTGGAGGAGCCCCGAGAGGAAATTTCCAAAGCAGATCTGTCGGAGATAATGACACCGCACAAGGAAGCCCTCCTTAGGAACGATGTCTCCTGAAGACGTGGAGTGTTTGAAAACATGATGCTTCTGTGTGTTCCTGTTGATGAGTTAAAATCCAAGCAGCCATGGCTGAATTTTTAATCTGGGAGCTCTAAGAGGTGAAGCACAAGGAGGCAGTGAGTCAGTTTTTAACCTTCCCTGATGCTGCCTTGGTCAGTCAAACCTTGTTTTCTTTCCAAATCAGAAGCCTCTCTTTAGGCCCGAGATAACACACTGTGTTCTGCCTCGTCCAGATTACAAACCAGGGAATTTCTGTGCATCTGCATGTTTGTGTAATTGCCTAACACCGTGAAACCTCATCTCAGCTGAAGCCTCTAAGCTCCACTGTTAGATAAAAAGCAATTAACAGCAACCATAACCAGAAACACTTTCAGTGTGAGGGCAGGCAGCAAATGGCAAATAGAGACATCAACAAATCTGGGTTTGCCTTGTACTTTGCTGTTTGCAGCCAATGGGTCATTAATTTTTATATGAGTATCACGGATTTATCAGCAATTTGGGAATCTTGAAGTTATTACCTACGACAGTGGCTTTGATTGTGTTGGCTGTTCTGTGTTGTCCCTGCTCCTTCAGTTTAAAAGTCACCCAAAAGGATGCAGCAGCCAGAATCCCACCCCAAGGCAATCCTGGGCACCCAAAGCCACTGGTTATTCCTTGCACTTGTTGAATCTCTTGAATTTGTTTCCTCAGGGCTGGATTTGTAGAGCCCTTTACCCCCTGAAAGCTCACCAACATTCACACGTCTCTAGCTCTCCTAAGTAGCTGTATTTTGTTCTGTCAAATATGAAACTGGCTTGGGTCAGGAATTTTGTGCTAAGCTAGTCAATCTTCAGGTTTTTCACTAATTAAATCTAGGCCAGATAGCCAATAGATTCCTCAGCTGAACAAGGACAACTATTTCAACCTCTCCTTTCCAGGTGTTTTCTGATCATTTTACATGTTCTGCTTCATTAGTTTGAGTTTCAGTTCTGTGGGGGGAAAAAAGAGTAGGGAATCCTGTATTTTACATGGCAAGTCAGTTGTTTTGTATAAATTAAGGTTCACTTTCTGTGCGGTCACAGAGGCACTTGAAGGTGTGTAAAGTGATGTGAGGAACCTTAGCTGGATTCATGAAAGTGGTGTTTTTTAATCTGAATAAATGCTGTTCTTCAAAAAAAAAAAAAAGCAGATGCAGAGGTGTCAAGGATGATTGCCTGTTACCTTACTCTGCTCTGGAGCTGTGCTTTGGCTGTCAGGTGTTTTTAAGCTCTCTCTCCTGGTTGGTTTGGTGTTAGCCTGTGTCTCCAGCTAATCCATCCATCCATCCATCCACCTGTTTAGTTTTATTGCACTCTTGTTGCTTTGTGCAGTCGCTCAGGAGTTCATTTGCTCCCACCTTGCAGACAGATTTAAATGTTAAGCTTGTTTTCCTCCCAGATGGAGAGGAGACGCCTCTATTTCAGGTAAGTGTTCTGTGAGCTCTCCCCAGCATGAGGAGAGGATCCTGTGCCTGTTACAGTTCAGGTCAGGAAGGCTGAAATACAAATCAAACCAGACCTCTCGTGCTGCTCAGGTTAGAGGGGCTTTGCTGAGTTCTTTCTGTGTTTAATACAATTTGGGTGTCCTCCTTGTGCAGTCAGTGGCTGCAGGCAGCACAAAGGGATTTTGCTGGAGCAGTTCAGCCTGGAAAACCCCATCCCTGGAAGTGTTCAAGGCCAGGCTGGATGGGGTTTGAACAACCTGGCCTAGTGCAAGGTGTCCCTGCAGCAAGGTGGGACCAGATGATTTTTAAGGTCTCCTCCAACCCAAACCATTCTATGATCTTTATGCCTTGACTCTTCCTGAAGATTCTGACAAAGAAAACTAAAACCAAGTCAGAAGAAAAGACGTTCATATAAATGTGCAAAGACCAGCACCTTGGTCATCCCAGAAATGACCAAAATATTCAGGGAAGGGGGATTCTACCCCTTTGTGAATGTAATTCCCAGCACAGTTCTGCAAGATCTTTTCCCCTTTACTTTTCTTGAAAAGGGTAAATCTCTGCTGTACAAGTTTCTCGAGCTGAATGCAAGCAGCCTGCTTGTCTTATCTCCATTTGCCCCCTTCTGTGCAAACATTTCAGTCACTTCCTGCAAATTTAATGTTTTTTCAACTCCTGATGTGTTCCTCATCTCCACTCTGCAATTACGAACCGATGTGCTGATGTTTTAAGTGTTTTGTTTTAAAATGTGTAACATCCAAATTTATAAAAAAAACAAACAAACCCAAACCAAAAAAGACAGATCCCTTCCCAAATTCTCTCTAATGCTAATTATAGAAATCTCAGCTCTCCAGCAGAAGCATCAGTCAGCAGAGGATTTGGTTCTTATCAGAGGCTGAAGCTTTGGAAAAATATACTGAGGAAGGAGCATAAAACTGGGGGATGTGGCAGGTATGTGCTGGAGGTGAATGCTGAGAGTTTGGAAATGCAAACCAGGATTTTCCAGTCCTCTTCTTCCCCCAACACCCGGAACATTGCACTGTTGGTTGGTCTTCATTTTTAAATCATCTGCTGTCAAGATACATGTGTTGTTTTCATAGAGTTGGCAGCGGAAGTTATTATTTTTTTCCAGCTCCGTTTAGAGAAGGGTAACAAATATTCTGGGTTTGCTCTGAAATCACTCCGGGAGGAGCTCCTAGGTTATACATCATGGTTGCTCCAGCAATGCAAGTGCACCTCTTCTGTCAAAATTTCAGCTTGATGATGAGTCTTTGGCTCTCAGGATGCAGCCCCACACTCTGTCCCCAGCACAAGAGAGGGTCAGAATCAGCTTGAAAACTCATTCCAGTGATGAATTTTATTAGGGAGCATTATTTACATACATTCTCCTCTTGCACAAGAAAGCTAGAGGAATTTTTTCCCCCTTCTAATGCATTTTAGAGGCGATCTGACATTTTCTAATGGCTCTCAGGTATGTATAATTTATCCTGCTCAATGTCTGCATTTTCCAAAATAACACTGGAGAATTATCTGAGCTCCTGCTTTTTTTGGCCAACCATTACTTTCCCTTTTCTCCAGGTTGACCTATAAATGCCCATATGCTGCAGGATAATTGCAGTAGGTGTAGGTTCCTTTGGAGACGCTCTTGTGTGGGAGACAATATGACAGCTCATCTGCATAGCACAGGCATCATTCCCCTGCCTTGATTTAGCAGAGTCCTGGATCTCGAGGCTTCTCCCATCTCTCCTGTATATTTAGGGATTGCTCACACACACTGTGCACTCCTGCTCTCCTGTGCAGTCATTTCTGCATTATCTGTGGGCAGCTCAGCTGCTTGGAGAAGTAGTCACAGAGTGCCACAAGCGTGGCAGAGCCTGGAATCGGGACATGGCCCCTGCTCTTGTATTTCCACACTGTATCCAGGCATCCTGAGCTGTTAAAAACCTGTGTTAACCTACAGCCGGAATATTTGGTGTGGAAAACTGCCTTAACTGTGGTAAGGTGGAAGTGATGTCCCAGGAGAGAGTCCAGTCTCCCAAATGCCATGACTTTTGATTGGGAACTACAGACAAGTTTGTCCCCAGACTTGCTCAACCTGTGTGACACTTTTGGGAGGGATTTAAAAAATCCTGAGAAGCTGGGATGTCGGGTTATCAGCAAGGAATCAGAATGAGTGTCAGGAAAAGCAGCTGTGTCAGCCCACACCTCAGCATTCCTTACCCTGCTGTAATTGGATGTCCATGATTTTCCCCTGGAATGTGAGGAGTCTGTGAGCATTCGAGTGTTTAATTTAAAGACTTGCAGGTGTGTTTTGGAGAGGGATTGAGCAGATGGGCTCAAACACACAGCGGACGTGGGGCACTTGTATTCCTTTTGGGGTTTTTTATGCCCTGACAAGGTGTGTTCCACGGCTGAGGACCCTGCGGTGGCTGTATCAGCCTCGCAGGAGTGTGACGGGATGGGGATGGTGCCAGCATGTCACTTACACTGGGGGTTGGAACAGGAGGTGGTCCCTGTCTGTGCCAGTCACACAGGTGTGCGTGACAGCAGCACAGCTTCAGCCTCAGTCACACTGCGAGAGTGACAGGGCTGGTCCCTGCCTGTGTCAGCCACGCTGGGCGTGTGACAGAGGGGATGCCTGGCAGTGTCACTCACACTGGGGGAGTGATGGGGTGGTCCCTGACGGCGTCAGCCACATTCGGGGTGTGACAGGGGCAGTCCGAACTGGTGTCAGTCACCCTGGGGGTGTGATGTGGGCAGTGCTACTCACACTGGGGGTGTGACAGAGGCGGTCCCTGCTGGGGTCGGTCCCGTTTGGGGTGTGCCAGGGGCGGTCCCCAGCTCTGTCAGTCGCACTGGGAGCGTGAAAGGGGAGGTTCCTGCCTGTGTCAGTCACACTGGAGGTGTGACAGGGGAGCTTTCTGTCCCTGTCAGTCACATTGGAGGTGTGACAAAGGATGTCCCTGGCAGTGTCAGTCACGCTGGAGGTGTTACAGGGGAGGTTTCTGTCCCTGTCAGTCACACGGGGGGTGTGACAAAGGACGTCCCTGGCAGTGTCAGTCACTCCGGAGGTGTGACAGGGGCCAGTCCCTAGCTGCGTCAGCCCTGCCGGGGGTGTGCCAGGGGCTTGTCCCCGGGAGTGCCAGAACCATGAGGGTGTGCCAGGGACTGTGGGTGTCACAGGGGGTGTGACAGGGGGCTGAGCCCTGGGTGTGACAGAGGCTGATCCCTGAGTGTGACAGAGGCTGATCCCTGGGTGTGGGTGTCACAGGGGGTGTGACAGGGGCTGAGCCCTGGGTGTGGGTGTCACAGGGGGTGTGACAGGGGCTGA
>VYXC01006392.1:320-52046 GCA_013397175.1 Platysteira castanea
TCTGGGGGGATGGGGTTGCCCCAGGTTATTTGTGCAGCTCTGGACAAAGGCTGAGCTGCTCAAGCGTGGCCGTTTGTCCAAACACCAGAGTTTGGGCTGCTGCTCAAGCCAGGAGCTTCCAGCACTCAAAAAACCCCCAAATGTTAATATTTGACTTCCCCACACTTGAAACAGAAGGAGTTTAACATTTCCTTCTGCCCCTTCCACCCTCCAAAGCCCCACTCTCCTCGGCCTGCTCCTGCCTTGGCTGGGAGCTTTTGCAGGAGGGACACTCCTGGTGGCAGAACCTCCTCGGATGGCTTTGTCACCTCTATGTCACCTCAGCTGGCTTTAGGTGAGTGACCACACGAGCCTGGCAGGGAAACTTGAAGAAATGCAATTTCCAGGCCCATGGCTGGCTCCTGGAGGGGCCAACAGCCGTGGTGTGGTGGCCAGCAAAGCTCCACGTGGAGCTGCTGGCCCAGCCTGCCCAGGCTCCCCACCAGGAACCTCTCCAGGCTCACCCTCTGGAGCCTGGACAGTGTGCTGAGGTTATTCCCCAAAATCTCCTTCCCTCTGGTACCCAAGAGCTTATTTCCAGCTGCTGGTTCCCACAGGGCTGCCTCACAGCAAAAAAGGACTTTTTTTGGTGTCTCAGGACCAACAAGGCTGATTTGGGACTTGCTGGCTTGGTAGGAGGAGGAGAACAACACCAAAGAGCCACTGGTCATTGAAAGAGGAGGATTAGTTGAGGTGATTGAAATTTTGGCACTTTGAAGAGCTGTTAGAGGTTCCTCAGTATAGGACAGGGGGTTCTGCCTGGAAATTTGGCTCTTGGAGGTGTCTTCAGATGTTTCTTCATGGTTTTATCTCTCTCTGTCCAGTTGGAAACACTTCAGCTTATTCAGAGTTCAAGAAATGCCTGGACATCGCTCTCAGGCACAGGGTGGGATTTTTGGGGTTGTCCTGTGCAGTGCCAGGAGTTGGACTCAATAAACCTTGGGATATTCCATGATTTATATCATCACCCATCACTTCTGGAAACTTTAACCTGTGTTTCTGTGCTTTTGACCAGTGAAGGGGTTCTGGTGCTTTGCAAAAAGTCAATTTACAACAGGAATCATCCAGACCCATCTTTTATCTCCAGGAAAATGTGTCCTTGGGGTAAAGGAGATGGGAGACTTCTGCAAGAAGGGGCATTAAACAGCAGCAAAACCAAGAAATCTGACTCATTTTAATCCCTTTTTTTAGCTCTGTTTGTACTCACAGGCAACATCAGCATTGTCCCTGGTGGTCCTGGCAATCCATCTGCTCCTGGGAGACCTGGGCGCCCAGGTGGGCCCTAAAATAAGAAGAAGAAATGAAAATGAACTTCTAAAATATCATTTTGGTTGCGTCCATACATCAGCAGCTGTGGTTATGTCACAATATTGTCATGACAGGGATCGGGCTTGTGGGCATCCCAATTTTTCTTAGATTTTCTTAATTTTTCTTAAATTTTCCTGGTTTTTTTCCCCTCCTCTTCCATCCTGCCCCTGCTATTCCCAGGGTCTGCCACGTGCAATTTTGGAGTGAGCAATCCAAGCCCCTGCAATGCTCCAAGTTAACGGAATCGATGTTTAGTTGGAGCTGTTAAAACCTTTTAAAAAACCCAAAAAAGATGAAACTTCCTAACTCAGGGTCAATGAGAGAGAAATGGAGGAGGAAAAATTCATCCCACACACTCTTCAATCAGCTGGGTCATTCCATTTTTCTCTCATCTCTCTTCTTTTTTAATATTTTAGTCCTTTGAGGCTCCTTCCACCTCCAAAGGAGGGATCCTGTCAGGGGCTGTAAATCCCCCAAATCCGTGGATCTCCGTGGAGCCGTGCTGATTAACACCAGTGGAGTCTCTTTACCTGGCACTACAGCAACGAGTGGGCAGTAAAAGATCTATTGATGGAGCCATAAATCATCAAATCTGGCCAATTTTCCCCAGGCAGCCCAGAGATTATCCAGGCACTTGGCAAAATATGAGGTTAACCCGGATTTAAACATCATTGCAGCGATCCCATATGCAAATGAGGGTGACAATAATGTGTTAATTGCAATCTGCACAGCAGTTCAAGGCAGCAGGGGCTTGACCACATCCCAGGAAAGCCAAGAAAAGCCCCAGGGTTCGTTTTGTGGCCAACAGCTCAAGATTGAGGGCTTGGGTACTCTTTTAGTTAGGAAACACCAATAAGAAATCAATTTGTAGAGAACCACCGCTCTTGGAAGGGCAAGCAATGAACATTTGTGTAGTTCTCGCTCTCCTCAACCTGCCTGCAGCCTGTTCAGACCCCTGAAAAAAATGCAAATACGAAATTCTGCCCCAAATCTCAGACCCGGGTGCACCAAAAAGCCTGGAAGTCGTAAGGCCACCCCACAAGGGAGGCGGATGAAGGTGGGAAAGGGAGGAGGGAAGGACAAATAGCTAACAAAGTGCCTAAAAACCTGAATATTTTAATAAAACAACCCCAAGATTTGGTGCATTATCCTCGCCCCACGCTCTTCCAGCAAGATCTCTCCACCTCACACCTCTCTGCTCCCTCTTCCCCCATGTCCAACTTCACCATTCCCTCGTTCCCTCCCCGTCCAGAAGGAACCCAAACCACTCACACCAAAGTTTTTGGCACTAAATTAGAGCCCAGCCCCGGTGGGCTGAGGAGCTGCCCCTGCCCCAGCCTGGCCGGGGCTGTGGTGTCCCCAGCTGTGGTGTCCCCAGCTGTGGTGTCCCCAGCTGTGGTGGCCCTGTCCCCAGCTGTGGTGGCCCTGTCCCCATTCCCCATTCCCACAAGGACAGGGCAGAGCCCGAGCCCAGCCCTGCACCGCCACCGGCCTGGAATGACAACGCTGCAGCAGCCAGGGATGGATCAGCAGAAAAACACCGGGAAGAATCCCAGCAGTGCCCGGGGGGACTGCAGAACTCTCCAGCACATCCATTTCTCCAGGCAGGCTCGTGCTGGGATGTCCAGCTCAGCCTGGCCCACACCGGAGTCCCCGACCCCGCCGAGACCCCGTCCCAGACCAGAAATGCCACAAATCATTTAGGCCAGGCTTGCTTTACATGATAAACTTTCTTTTCTCTCCCTCTCCTCCTCTAACTCCAGCCCTGCCTGTGATGGAGAGGGCTGAGCTTGTTTATCTCTCCTGACAAGTGTTGATGCAGTGCTTTTATGCATAAATGCCTCTTTTTTGTTCCAGGCTGGGTGTGGGAGGTCTTTTCCTGGTGGAATGGACCAGCAGGAGGGGTAGGGAGGGAAACAGAAAGGAGAAAAATCAAACCCATAAAGCACTTTGGGAATTTAAATTCATGAATGCCTGGAAGAAATGCAGCCTGCCAGGCTCGGGGTGTAAATCTGCGTGGCTCTCCTCTTGGAAATGGGGATTTGCTGATATACAGCAGCCAGGGATGGGGACTTCAGCCTGCATTTGGTGCAGTGCTCGAAAATGCCAGGCTGAGAGCAAACCCCGGGGCAGCATTTCCATGGAATTTGGTTAAACTGAAACCTGGGGGTGTTGGCGTGGGGGCTTCTCCAGTCGCAGGCAGCGAGAGTGGGACAGGCAGCCCACGGTGCTGAGCCTTGAAATTCACCCAGTGCCTCTCTCCCCCTGATTATTTCTCAGCCCTGGTCAGAAAATTACATAACAGGAGATGTTCCTTGCAGTTTTGGAGGTCTCCTAATTGAGGAAGCACGTGGGAAAAACAGCACCCTGGAAATATTCAGGAGCCAAATAATGACTTTTAGGGATCTTGTTGCACTTCTGAGGTGCAAAATTGTCCTCAGGGGAGTAAGTCCTTCAGGATTCAGGGACTGTATGGTCTCAGCAGGTGAAGATATTGTTTTGGGATTGGCCTTCCCCCGAGCTGACCCCCCCAGAGCACCCAGACACCCCGAATTTCCAAACAAACAGCGGGCTGGGGGAGGGAGCTGCAGCTTGCTCTAATGCTGCAGCTCATCTTCAAAACAACACATTTCCCACTTCCTTCCTCCCAGTCTGGAGCCCCCATGGAACAGCTCTCTGCTCTCCTCAGTGCCATATTTCCCTCTTCCCACTGCTCCAGGAAAGCTGCCTAAGCCATCCCAAAGCATCCTTCCCCCTGGAACCTCCCACAGCCAGGCTGCTCCTCAGCCCTGCCGCCGACACCAACTCCCCTGAGCCTCCTGCCATCGCTGGGATCGAGGAAGGAGCCTCAGATAAATAAAGCTCTTTGCTTTTTAGAATGAATAAACCAGAGCTAAATGAGCGTTGGCCAGTATTAACAGAGCTGGCTGTTGTTGGGCTATTAATTCATTGCACCTGCCTGATTGCAGATAAAAATGTCTCTCCATCAGATGCAGGCAGAGGGAACGTTCCTCACTGTACACAGGGAAGGTCATGTAAATTCATGAGCTGCACTCAGGGTTAATAATAAACAAATTAAAAGAGGAGCTGCTCTAATTGAAAAGGAGTGTTTTAATACAGTGGCAGCTCCCAGCCCTGCGAGTTCATCACTTATCTCTGCAGGATGTGCTGTGTTACACTCTGTTCTGGACACTGGCAAAAGCAGGACGTGCAGCCTGTGCTGGAATGCAAATGATTCCTTTCACTGGAGGGTGGGGAGCAGCAGCATCAGGGACAGAGTGTCTGCTGCTGCTGCTGCTGGGCTTTGCAGGGCTGCTCCCCAGGAGCCTGGCCAGCAAATATCTGCATCTGCCTGGACAAATGACAGGAGGAGAGTGCCTTGCCTCCAGGGTCAGCATCCAGCCTGCCAGGAATGCAGGAGGGGGTGGGAGAGCTGGGCATCACGTAGGGCTGGTGTGGGATGGAGGCCACCAAGACAGGGATGAAGCCACCGGGCTCTTTTGGCTCACCCTGGACCACTGAGAGGTGCAAACCACGCCCAGCTCACCCACCCTCGGTGAGTTCTGACATTCTGAGGCTGCAGAGCTCCTGTGCTGGGGCAGGAGTGCAGTGCCACAAGGGTTAAGCCCGGCCCAGGAGCAGTGGCCCTGGATTGACTTTCTGAGCTGGCAGGCAGCGATCGATGGAGCGCAGGCAGGGCCCCTCGCCCTCAATCATGTCACAGCCACCAGAAATGTTATTGCTGCTCCATCAAAGCCCACAGCAAACGAGGGGAGGGTCATTCCAGCACTGCTCCTGGGGAAAAGTGGGAGTGCAGCAGCCACGGGGCTCCAGCCAAGTCCCCAGGGACCAAGGAGGCAACAGAGAACCTCAGCTAAAAAATACGCAGTGCCCAGGTTGGGGACATTAGCACAGGAGTGCCCCAACACCTCAGGGATCTCCTCAAATGCATCTTAAAACCTCAGGAGACACCCCCAGCGCAGGCCAGCAGTGATTTTCTCTCTCTCTGGGGTCATATTTGGCAATGTGGGTACATCAGAAGGAAAAGGGGACACAGACATGGCCACTGCAGAGGAAGCCACAGCAGATCTCTGTCACCACTGCAGCATTTAGAACAAGGCCAAGGGGAGATCTTTGGGAGCACAGAGATCCTGGTCTGATCTCCTGCAGCGGAGTGAATTCTCCCTTCTACTCGTTCTGAGTCTTAGGTTATCTAATTAAAAAAATATATATAACCAAGGCCACAAACACTGAGCTGCATTTCCAACAACAACCAGCTGTGTGAAGACACACCAGGCCAGCACCACACCCCTTGTCCAGCCACACCTTCCCATCTGGACTTGGCCATTGCCTTTTTTCCCACCTCGTCCAAGCCAAAATATCTGCCAGGAGAGTGGGAAGCCCTACAAACACACCGAGCCTGTGTCTGGCAACCCCAGCTTCTTCTTCTGGGTGCCCAGGATGCAGACATGGTGGTTCCCCATCTGGGAATCAGCTGTTGGAGCCACGGAGGATCAACAGCCTGCCACGGGCAGGGAGCTGCCTTATCTGCCAGGAAAACTGCTCAGCACCTCGGGGATCAGATTAGGGAAGTGTTTGCTGATAAGAGCTGCCTTCCTCGGGGAGGTGTTTTGCATTTGCTGGCTGACAGCAGTGACAGCAGTGACAGCAGTGACAGCAGTGACAGCAGCGGGATGTTGTGTGTTCTGGAGCATCTCCCGGGATCTGCGGCACCGCTGCTCCCTCCCTCCTGTGCTTTCCAGGGAAAACACCCCCCAAACCAAGCCTGCCTGCAGGAACACACCTGTAGGAACGTGGTTTGGCCCTTCTGGGTGCAGCCTGGCACTAGGGCTGCTGGAAACCCCATTCCCAGATGGAGCAGGAGCGCTCCCGGGGCTGTTCTGGACACAGACCCGACTGCCCTCCACACTGAGATGCACCCAAACCCCAAACTCTGCTCGTTTTGCTCCACAATCAGGCTGAAATCCGTGGATTTACTCCTGTGGGATGACTGCCCTGTGCCAGCTGCACCCCCCTGCAGCCCTGCTCGGACCCTGCCAGCTCTGCCCGGTTCTGGAGCTCCATCCCCCAAACCCAGCGTGGCTCAAGGGCACTGGGCGTGCCTCTGTGCTCAGGGCCTTGTCTGTGCTAGGCTGAGTTTTCCATGAGATGTCCGGCCAAAATTCCTGCTGGAGAAGGTTTGGGAGCAGTGGGCAGCCTGCTGCCCACCCACCCAGAGCCCTGCCCACCTGGCTGCCTCTGCCAGGGGGGAGGAACAGGCTGGAACAGTGCCAGGCTCATTTCAGACACTCAGCTCAGGGAGTGAGGACAGTGGGGTTTGATTTTTGGCATTTCCAAGGACGTGGATTGGTGCTGGAATGCTGCTCCTGCACTCCTGCACCCGAGGCTCGAGTGCAGCAGCTCCCAAAACACAGATCACTGCTGATCCCAGGCACATGACCCTGACAGAAATGCAGTGCTCAAGTGTGGGCCTCGGGGTCACAATTCCCAAAATTACTTGGGAGCAGCTCCTCTGAGGAGACATCCCCGAGCTGGAGGCTCTGCAGCAGCAGCTCACAAAGCAGAGGCTGCCAGGGGCAAGGCTGATTTACAGCAGCATCCCAAGCTGAGTTATGGCACTGCTAAAGAACATAAATCAGTGCCTGGTGCTGGCTGGGACAGACCAATAACCCACCTAGAGAAGAGGTGAAGTGCTGCTCAAGAGCTCCTGTCCCTCTGGGAGCAGCCTGGGACACGGAAAGGCCACAGGCAAAGATCCTGGCGTGACCCCAGGACCAGCCTGGGCCCAAGCAAAGCCAAACTCTCTGCCAGGACTCACAAGAATGAGGGTGCAGAATCCCAGCCGAGCTCCCTTTCCCTGTGCTGATGACTCTTTGTGTGTTTGTTCCTCCTGTTTGCCCAGTGCCACGCTGGGAGGAGCAACCAAAGGGCACAGGCAGAGAGCAGGGGGGTTGCAGCCTTAATATTGGTTTTAACTTGGAGAATGGCTTCCTGCTTTTGAGTAACGAGGCTGTTTCCCAACCCTTTTTCCCCCTGGATGCACAGCTTTGCCCTGTACCCCACCATGGACTCCTCTGGGAATTGCTCTTACAGGATGAACAGGATTTTAACAGGATTTCAAGGCTCCAGGGATACCCCACAGCCCCACTTTGCCCACACAAACCCACCCAAAACTCCAGCAAAGAGGAGAAAACCACGGGCACTCACCCTCTCCCCTGGGTCACCCATTAATCCCACGGGTCCAGTTGGTCCTGGAGGTCCTGGAAGGCCCTGGCAGAGAAAAAGGGGAAAAAAAGCGAAGACACAAAAATATGCTATTATTGCAGCAGATTTCTACAATGAGCAGGAAAAGATTTGCAGCTCTCTGTTTATTTTTGCACCACAAAATCCACCCCAAAGCTCTCTCGGTGCACGTGTGTGGCAGATGGGAGCAGTGGAGCCCGGGGACAGGGGGAAAGTGCCACTTACTGCTGGGCCTTCGGGACCAGGGGGGCCTTCCACCAGCATTCCCTGGGCAAGAGGAAGGAAAAAAAGGTAATTAGACACATCCTCAAAGTTGTTTTTCCCACAGGGAAAATCCCAGTGCTTGATCTGTTCTTAAATATTTCAGCTCTTGCTGCTGCACCGAGACATCCCAGAGCTGGAGGGTTTCCACTCCCTCTGGATGACTTCTCCCCGAGGTGCAGAGGATCCTGGAAAAGCCAAATAATGTGTATTTAAATCCCCCAGTGCTCAGCAGAACAGCCCTGACCCCCAGCATCAGCCCCAGCACGGGGTCACCTTCCCCACCACAACCTCGTCCCTGTGCTCAGATCCAGGGAAAAGGAAAATCCTGGAGCTTGTCCAGCCCTGATGGTGCTGGAGCTTCAGCAAAAAGCTGTTCCTAGCCCTAAACAGCTTAACAAGAAGTTAGCAATCAAACTGCAAGGTGATTTTTAAACGATTTTTTCCAGCAGAATGCACGCTGTCATTTCTTCTGTGAACGTAGGAAATCACTGTGTGGGAAAAATGCTGGAATATTGTTCCTCCAGCCCCTTCAATCTAAATATTTTGTCACCGCTTTAGATCAGATCTGTCACGCACTCAGGAAAATTGAGGTTCGGGGTTGTTTTTTCCCTCATGAGTGCGTAAGAGGCAGGAAAGAAACCTCCCGATCCACCTGGAAAATGCTTCCCAAGAGGCACACATCAGGGTGATGTTTTGGGAAGAGCTCTGTCCCTTTTATCTCTGGATCACAGATAAAGCAGCACCTAGGTTGAAGCAGCAATTCCCAGCTCACCTGTAGGCAAACAGGGAAATTCCTCCCCAGGGATGAAATCCCATAAAAATCTGTGGATGCGCAGCTGGTTCCTGTGGGAGCAGTCATGCAGGGGCTGATTTGGGGTCACCCTGAACTGTTCTCAGGCATCAGGGTGATGTTTTGGGAAGAGCTCTGTCCCTTTTATCTCTGGATCACAGATAAAGCAGCACCTAGGTTGAGGCAGCAATTCCCAGCCCACCTGTAGGCAAACAGGGAAATTCCTCCCCAGGGATGAAATCCCATAAAAATCTGTGGATGCGCAGCTGGTTCCTGTGGGAGCAGTCATGCAGGGGCTGATTTGGGGTCACCCTGAACTGTTCCCAGGCATCAGGGTGATGTTTTGGGAAGAGCTCTGTTCCTTTTATCTCTGGATCACAGATAAGGCAGCACCCAGGCTGAGGCAGCAATTCCCAGCCCACCTGTAGGTGAACAGGGAAATTCCTCCCCAGGGATGAAACCCCATAAAAACCTGTGGATGAGCAGCCGTGCAGGGGCTGCTTTGGGGTCACCCTGAACTGTTCTCAGGCTCTGGTGCCAAAAGCCTCAGCTGACCCCACTCCGACGGAGCCGAACGAATCGGAAATGTCTGCGGCAAAATCCAGGCATTCCTGCCCCCAAAGCCACACTCCCCAAGCCCAGAGCAGCCAAAAATAACCTACAACACCCTGCCACGGCCCAGCCCTGCTTCCATCAGGGTTTCTGCACCCCAAATGTGGGGCCAGCTCTGTTTTCTGCCTTTCCTGGTGCCCGTGGTGTTTAAAATTCCACTGAAGACCTGGCTCCCACTGCGGCTGGGTGTGTGAGGGGGAATTTGCTGCTGCCACCACAGGAGAGCCTCTGCAGGTCCTCACCACGGAGGAATTCAGGTCATGGGCTTCACCCCGCGCCCGTTTCGGGTTCTGCCGTGGAAACACTTCACTGGGTGGGAATTAGGGGTGAATTCCACGTGCCTGTCCTCTGATCTGCAGGGAAACCCCAGAATCCCAGCACGTGGACACCCCAAAATCCCTCCTTGTTGAGGTCCCAGCACATGGACACCCCAAAATCGTTCCTTGCTAAGGTCCCAGAACACGGACACCCCAAAATCCCTTCTTGTTGAGCTCCCAGCACATGGACACCCCAAAATCCATCCTTCTTGAGCTCCCAGCACATGAACACCCCCAAATTCCTCCTTGTTGAGCTCCCAGCACATGGACACCCCAAAATCCACCCTTTTTGGGACCAATGATGGCACGTTTTGGTGTGACAGGTTCTAAAACAGGAACTAATCAGACTGTAGAGAGCCCCAGCCCACACAGGAGGTTTTTGGGGTGCTGGTGTGAGCACGCACAGCACCAAGGCTCTAAATGGGAGTGATGGACTTCCCACGGGGAATGGTCTGGGATAATTAACCCATTTGGGATGCAAACATCCTTGGCGTCTTCCCACATTTATCTGCTGGTTTATGTCGAGCTCTGGCCTTGGGGGCAGCTGGAGATTCTCCTTGGCAAGAAACCTCCAGTGTTTCCATGGATGTTCATAAATGGGAGTGATGGAAGCCAGGGAGGGTTTTAGGGACAGCTCCAGCGGGGTGATCCCATTGAGGGGGGGCATCCCAACCGTGGATTTGGGATTGTCCCAGGGGAAAACAGGGCAAGGCTTCCACTTCAGACACCGCGCACAAGTGAAGCCAATATCCCCAAACCGGCCCAAAATCCTGCAGCAACGCAGAGGGGCTGAGGAAAGGTGAGCACCTGGGCCACCCCAAAAGGACAGAGGGCTCCGAGGAGGTGCCGGCAGCCTGATGGCCTCACAGCTGGGACATTTGGGATGGCTGCGTCCCTCCTCTCCATCCCTCCTGCCCCTGCCCTGCCCCGCCGCCTCCAGCAAGTGTCAGCACAGAGCAAGGATTGAAGGACAGCCCGGTTGGAACGGGAAGGAATTAAAAATCCAGCAGAAACCAACTCTGTGCTTGGGTTTTATTTCCCTTCTCCTGCAGATCCCATCAAAAATTTTAAAAAAACCAAAAAAACCCACAGCTAAAGAGTGCAGAAAATCCGAATTTCCCTGCTCTAGAGGAGCTGCACGGAGAGGGACAAGGCAGCATTTGGTCTTGTTTACTTTCTGGCAAAAGCCATCCATGCTCCAGTGTTTTGAAATAGCAAAGGCGGCCAAATTCTTTCTGGATGATTAAACTTAACTATTTTGTTCGCTTTGTAGCTTTGCAGGCTGGGTTTGTGCCATCATCTTCGTGGGGTTTGGCTGCCCCCCTTCCCTTCCCACCCCTCTGATAAGGAAATCGCTGGCTCCTCCCTTTGTTTGCAGAGTGAGAGACCCAGAAAGGAAGAGAAGGCAGGAAAGGTCAGAAATGTTTTTATAAGGGACTTAATTGGAGTTTTCAAGCCACGCTGCTGCACCCCGGCTTCTCCCTGGCCTCCCTTCCCTGCTACGTGCCGAAATTTCAGGTGGAAGAGGAAAAGGAGGAAAAATTAAAGGGAAAATAATGGCCTGAGAATGATGGGGAGTGCTGCTGCGAGGCTGGGTGCTGCGCTGGCCCTCTGCCAAGGAAAATGAGGTTAATTGAGCTGCTGGTGTGCGGCGAGCAGGAGCTCAGCCCGCGGGGACCCGGCTTGGGGCAGGTGGGTGCAAGGACTGGCCCCCAATTCCAGCCTGGGAGGAGCAGGAATGGGGGCATCCTGACACACAGAGAGGGGGGAAATATGGGAATCAACCTGATGCCTTAGGTTTTAATTTCTATATTTTTCAAATCCTGTACTGCCTAGTGTGTAGCTCTAAAGTTTCTTGTAGCTCGTGAGCTGCTCTCTTAGGCCAGACAGACACAACAAAGCCTCTCTGAGCTTGCTGTTCAAGGACACTCGGGCTGTCCTAGGCCCAAAAGATGTAAACTAGGACCATGAAAGAAGTGGAGAAGTTAGAAAAAGCTAAAGTTTTAATTGGTGAATTTATGCTGATATGCAAATGGACCAAACCTGTATCAGTGTCAAGAACTCGTGACCTGTGGTCCATCTTGGGCCCATTTTATGGCAGCAGCCTCTGGCTCCCCAGGGTGTGCCTTGAAGGCCTTCAAATAAATCCCTGCCTTTATCCCCTTACTCCTGTCTGGTCTCTGTTTTTAGGTGGTTGGGAGAAGGCATCAAACCAAGAGCCTCTTGCTCTGCTCACGGGAGCCCCTGAGCCAGCCCCAGCCATCCCCACCATGGGCTCCTTCCCCACCTCTGCGGGCTGGGTTGGGCACTCACAACTTTTGCAGAATGCAGAGGGCACAGGCAGCTTGGAACTGTTCATGAGAAAGCAAAACAACCCCCAAATCAGGCCAGGAATATAAAGGAAGAGTGCAGTGAGCTCCACCCTGGGGAGGACACAAAGGGAAAAGCTGGTGGGACCGTGGAGCTGGTGCAGGAGCAGACATCACCATCCCAGAGCTGCGTGCAGGGATTTGTTTTATATCCCTGTCATTCCCACAGGGATGAACCCGTTGGGGGCACAATTAGAGCCAGCCCCAAGCTGGGAGTTCAGGGCAGGATACGACCTGGATGCTCCCAAACTCCTGAGGGATGAGACCTGGCCCCTGCCCAGTGCTTCAGTCCTGGGTTTTATTTTGCTAAGTGAGAGATTTCACGGGAATTCTTGCACTTCCTTCACCATTTAGGTCGCTCCTCGAAGCTTTAAAAAAAATTACGTCATTACAGTGTTTTAGATTAAAAGGTTTTTAAATCAACCAAGGAATTATCTCATGGGAATTTTCCTCCCAGCTGTCCCACTGAGTACAAATCCTCTGCACCTTTTTCCATGGGGGGAAAAAACCAACAAAACCCCAAACTCGGGTGCTCCTTACCGGCTCAATAATGGCAGGTTCCCCCTTCTGTCCCTTCTCACCCCGGGGGCCACCAATCTGTGGGACACAGGGAAACACAGAGCCAGACAGTCAGAGAGGACATCACCACCATCATCACCATCACCATCATCATCATCATCATCATCATCATCACCACCAATCCCAGCAGGAACTGGAGATCCTGGGACAATCCTGCTGAGCTTCACACAGGAAAGACCCAGGCCAGCTCCTCCTTGCTTAAACACAAGTTGCAGGTGGGTGAATCCCTGTTTTTCACAGCGCTAATTCTGCTCTAAATCATGGAAGGACCAACATCTTGAAGCAGAGTTCTCCTGGATGGAGAAGAAAGCCTCTCACCCCCTCGTAGATGGTGTCCTGGTTGGCCGGCATGCCGGGGCCGATGTCGGGAGAGGCTGTCCGGTCGTAGTAATTGTCATAATAATTCCCATCATATTCCTTTATGGTCTCCTCAGTGAAATCCTTATCCAGCTCGTCCCCTCCTTGAGCAGCCTGGAGAGGAAAGAGCAGCAATGGGTCAGGCTGGAATCCTCTCCTGGCTGGAATATTCATGTGTTGTTACATTAAGCGGGGTGATTTTTTCAAGCGAAGGGTGGTTTATGATAATAGTGACAAGGGAAAAACCTGGGGAGAAGTTAAAATCTGGAGTTTTTAAGTCTCCAGTGACTTCTCCAGCAGCAGGAAGACAGATGGGAGAAGCTTCGTGTCAAGTATACATCCTGGCTTTCCCTGGGATTTCTTTGCTGATCCCCAATAAAACACTGTCAGTAGAAAAGCTGGAGTGAGGAAAACAAAACACGGCACAGAGCTCGTGTCAGGAGGATCCTGCAAACTCCAAATGCCTGGAGAAAGAGGTAATGGAAGTTTGGAGCTCCAAGTGCTCCTCACCCCTCACGGCCCCAGTGCTGGAGACGCTGAAATATCGAGCCTGAGGAGCCCCACATCCATTCCCAGATTTCAGATGCACACCAAACCCACCACGGGTCACTGTGAGCGTCCAAATACAGCAGGAAACGTGGAAAAATCCAAGTTCACTTCCGTGAAAACCTCCCGTTTGTTTAGTCTGGGATCTAATCCGGGCTTGTCCGAGGAGCGGCAGAAGAGATTTGTAACAACAGAAGTTGTGACAAACCCGGTGCCTTAATCCCCAGATCCTCTCTGAATCCTTTCACCCGCAGCTGCCGTGGAGCACAGCAAGGACCTCCAGACAAGGCTCAGAATTTCCTTGCTGCTCTCCACATCCCTGTGCTTCCAGCAGCCTGGCAGGCACAGGCCCTTGGCACCCCTGAGCAGCCCTGCAAAGAACAGCCTGTGCTGCTGAGATGGAGTTTGTTTCTTCCCTATCCAGGTAATGACCAAAATAGTCCAGAAGTTGAATTACTTCCAGTGCTTCCTGGAGAGATATCTGCTCACTACTAAGAATTCAAAGTTGCTTCAGTGCCATCACCACTTCCAGACTTTTGTCTGTGCCAGAACTGCTCAGAACCCATAAGCACAAGCATCATCTGGGTCTAAATTCAAGAGATTTTAAATTAAGACTAAGCCTAGAACTAAGGCAATCATCACCCCAACTTCTCTTACCTCTGCAAACACCAACCAGCCTTGGCAGAAATTTTCAGTTTGGCAATTACTCAGTTAGAAAACTTGGAAAAGTCAGAATTGTTTTTCCTTTGTGCTGGTTCAAACAGATCTGGTGCTATCACACACCCCTTTTTAGTTGGTTTTGCACTTTGAAACCTTAAAACCCTAATCTAAAAAATCTTATCTGGCTCTAAGGGGCTGGGGATAGCAGCAAATTGCATGTCTTGAAATGAATATCAGAGAAGCCTGGTTTGATATTTTAATTGAGGTCCCCAGGTCTGTTTGCACGGACAGATGATATTTGGAATAACTGGGCACTTCCCTACCTGAACTTTCCTCCTCTATTTCCTTTTCCTAACAACTAAAGTGGCCCTTGAAGCCTCCTACTTCCTCCTCCACTTTTTTATTTAAGGCCCCTCTATCCAATCTTTAATTCCTCTCTCTTAGAAAGCCCAAGCTTGGCCAAAGATTTCTGGCTCTTGGTCAGGAAACAAAACTTTCCCAGCCATGGGTTCCCTCAGGTTGGCTCCCTCGATTTTCCTGTTCTCCCTGGGTATCATTTTGGGCTGTCCAACCTCCTCCACCACATTTTGGCTGGGCTGGATCACCTCCTTCCCTCAGATCTGCACCTGCCTCGCTCCAGCTGCTCAGATCTTTGCCTGGACGCTTTCCCTCACAGCTTTTCCCTCAAACTTAGCACTCCAGGGATCCTGGCCAACTTCTGCTGTCTCTTTTGCCACCCTGAAAGCCTCGAATTTTGACAGCCCCTCAACAAGTGATTCTCCTCCACTGGAGAAACCACCCCTAAGCTCTTCCTGGGAATTAGGAAGGGGTTTGGAAGCATTATAGAACCATGGAATGCTGTGGGTTGGAAGCACCTTGAAGCTCACCCAGTTCCAAACCCTTGCCATGGGCAGGGACATCCTGCACTAGAGCAGAACAATTCTGTGTTATCCCACCATTGATTCCCTTGCTGGTGCTCATGGATAATGAAGAATTTGCCCACTTAATGTCATCATTTCCTTGCTTTGTGAACAGCCACAGCTCCCAAAAATCCATCCCAGTCTCACCAACATTCACCTATTTTGAGCACCACAATAAACAGCAAGAACTGGGCAAGTGTTAAGCACAGGAGAGTCCTGAGTGCAGCATCTCAGCTGAGGGACACTGAAGTGTGAGAAGGTAAAAGTTTAAATATTCCAACAGAATCAGCACTGGGATCTGGGCTGATCCCAGCTCCGAGCAGATCCAAGCACAGAACAAAGGGGTTCACACCAGGTGGACCCAGCAGTTTTGGAACCAAGGCTTTGTCCCAGTGTTGAAATGTTGTTTTTTTAAAACAAGAGTAAACTGAAAAACATAAAGATGCTTTCCAGTGGGAATGGTGAAATGAAAAATATTGATGCTCTCCAGCAAATCAACATTTTAAGGATTTATATTAATAACGTTGGGATAAAAGGCTTTTACTGAGATTTTAACAGCAGCCCTCATTTCTCTTCTTGTCAGACAACCACTTCACCCGAGGAAATGCAGATGTCAATACGAGCAGTTTTTTCCAGGGAATAATCCTTAACCAAATTCTAACTATCTGTGTTCCCCACCCTGAACTATCTGGAATGAAAATATTTTACAGGAAACTTCCTCTCCCGGCAGCTGCCTGAACCCCTTATGGATTTCCCATCTGGCTGCTCCCGTCTCCTTTGCTTCCAGGGCTGTGAAACAGCAGAATTACTTTAAAAAAAAAAGAGGAAAAATTAAAATTAATGAAGTTAAATTACATCAGTCTCATTGTAGGTGACGACAGTGCTGGTGGGGAGCTCAGCTTCCACAGCATTTTCAGTGAGGCCACCCTGGGGATCGATTTCCTCGTTGTAGTTGAGATCCTCGTAGGGCATCGGGGTGAAATACTCCTCGTTGATGGTCTCGTAGTTGTACTCATCAACGAGGGGATCCTCCACTGCTCCATCCTCCTTGGGCTGCTTCCCGGGGTTCCCTCTCTCAGGGGGTGCTGTGGGAGCTGGATAATCCTGTTGCAGGTGGAAAATAAAACACCACAATCAGAGAAACAGCAACAACCTGCAGCATCCTCCCCTTTTATAAAGGTTTATCACCCTCACCCCTGCCAGGACCTGCCCTGGTACCTGCTTGGTTTCGGGTCTCTCTCCTGCAGCCACTTCAGGAGGGCCGGGTTTGGTGGTGGGGGCTTCTGGTTTGACAGCTTCATCCACATCCTCGTAGTAGGGGTACTCATAGTAGTAGGTGTCACCTTCTCCCTCCCCGTCCGTGTACTGCAAGGAGAGGGGGAGAAGCAGGGAGTGAGGTGGCAGCACCCAGCGTGTCCCTCCTTGGACATCACGGGTTCAAACTGCCAGAGGGCAGGGTTAGATGGGAAATTGGGAACAAATTCTTCCCTGGGAAGGTGGAGAGGCCCTGGAATGGGGCAACCAGAGCAGCTGTGGCTGCCCCATCCCTGGAATTGTCCAAGGCCAGGTTGGACAGGGCTTGGAGCAACCTGGGATGGTGGAAGGTGTCCCTGCCCATGGAATTAGATACGCTTTAAGATCCTTCCAACCCAAACCAGTGACTCTGTGATATTTTTTAACCCTGGACTGCTGAGGCCTCCCAGCTCTGCCACACCTGACACCCCACGAGAGGGGCAGAGAGCCCTTGAGCCCCGCGGCCGCTCCGACGCCGCTCCTGCGCCAACAGCATCCGTGAGACTTCCCACCCACCCCCGGCCTGCAGGCAGGAGGCCTTGGAAAAGCAGATCTTAGCAGCCTTTTCCACAAGGCGTCAGTCATTCTTCAGCAAGGAACCCAAACAAAGCCGCTGGTTCCAGCCGGGCACGGCTCCGCTCCTCGCCAGCCCAGCCCTCCCTGGCAGCGGCGGCCGGCGCGTGGAGGAGTTGTTCCTACATGGAGCAGCACAGCCTCGGGACAAGCCAGCTCTTGTTGGGCTGCTGGCTCCAAAAGGAGAGGTTTATTTTCCTGCTGCCACAGATTTCGACCGGAGCGCTGTTTTATTTGTCTTATTTATTGTTCCTCCAGGAGCGCTGGTGGAGCGGCCGCGGCGCTTCCCTGGGGCTGCGCCTCACCGTGAGCGTCCCAAAGCCCTGCTTAGGTGCTGGATTAATTTAATCCCAAAGATAAACTGGGAGGGCTGATGGCATTACTGGTTCATGGGGATTCCCTGACCCTGCAGGTCTGGGCTCAGCTGAAAGCAGATCAGCCCAAGAGAGTGGCTGAGGATGCCAGACAGCAACTGCTGTGAGCTGAGACCTCCTAAAAAAGGCCAAAATTCAGGTGATGCTCACTGGAAATCAGCCACACGCAGATATTTCTAATTGGGCAGCAAAAATACAAATGGATCCTGCATCAGCCTTTTTTTATTGTGCTTCCTTTTTTTTTAAAGAAAAGACCTGGGGTGAACCCTTCATACAAAAAGTACTGGGGACAGCAGCTCCTGGGGATGACTTAGGAGCATTTCTGCCAAAATGAACTTCAAAGCAAATCCAGGGGCAAAAACGTTTGTCCTTCCTTTAACACGTGTTGTTCCACAGACTATTGAGAAAGAGCTGTTTAATCCTTCTAAAGGTTCAACAGTGTAATTCAAAATTTAGAAACAGGTGCCTGTTCTGGACAGGACTGGAGCTGCCAGGGAAGGTCAACATCCCACACTTGGCTCACGCTGTCTCTCCTGTGTTTCTGAGCTCCAAGTGAATGTTCCTTTCAGTCTCTGGAAATGGGAGGAGCTCAGAAAGAAGGGAAACTCCCAAGAGCCCAAACCCAGAACCTGCGAATCCTAAAACCAAGCCCTGTCTGGGATGTTGGAGACGAGCTGTGAGGAAGCTGAGCAGGAGGAAGGAGCCACGTGTTTGCAAGAGTGGTACAGACCCAAATATTGGTGATTGTGCCCCAAAACATCCCGAGAGACTCACGTATTCGTCCTGGTTGGGGTCCTGGGACTGGGGGGAGTCGGGGACGGCGGTGTCACAGTCGGGGCTGTAGTGTTCACAGTACTCGAGGGCTGCCCGCGGGTCCGCCACGATCAGCAGCTGCTGGATGTCACCCTGCAGGGAGGGAGCACAGAGGGTCAGGGATGGATGGGGCTCGTGGAGACACCAGCCCGAGGCTGCAATCAAAGCCACGAACACAAAGAAATCAAAAGCAGAACACGTGGTGGGGTCACCTCCCCGACATGGGCACATCCCCTGAGATGAGCCAGGGGAAAACCTCCATGTCCAGGGATTGGCTGCTCCACGAGGTGGGAACCCACTGTGCTTCATCCCCAGCCCCAAATCCACCTCCCCAAGAGACAAATCACCCAGAACAACAGCACCACAACAGCACCAACAGCCCCCGACAAGGCAGGTGCAGGAAAAATAAGGGACAAGAACTCTGTACCCCCAAATCAGCAGCATCCTGGAGACCATCAAACAACTCCTTTCCACCCGGTCCTGTGCAGCTCTGCAGGGCTGCAGGGTCACCCTGCCCAGTCCTAAAAGCTCCTTATTGGCCTCAAAACTTCTCTGCTTCTCCTCACAAAAGGCATCACTCCCCCTGTTCTATGTTTTGCCTCACCTTGATGTTCCACCCGCAACAGACACAGACAGAGAGAGATTAGAAACGCATCTGATAAACCCAGAAAAGAGCCAAAGGGAGGCTCTTTTCCCTAAAAACCAGGTGCAGAGGAAGCTCATTAGGCACCAGGGCTGCTTAATGGAGCAGCTGCTGCCTGAAGCCCGACACAGCCACAGCCCGAAGGTCAGAGCAGAAATTGCTCTTGGGTTTCCTGAAGAGCCACCACGCTGCTCAGCCACGATGCCAAAATCCAGTTCATTCAGCAGACAGTTACATAAGAGTTCACTACTTGGATGCTTAGAGCTGATACTTTCATTAGGGGAGGAAAAAAAACCTTATTTAATAATAGACAAACACGGCTAAAGCATCAGGGGGAAAAGCAGGAGCGTTACAGCAAAGCTGGGAGGATGATTTGGGCAGTAATAGGAACCAGAAGCTCCAAAGGGAGCCTGGCCAGGCTGGCAAAGAGCCCCGTGGAAAAGGATATTTTTGAAATTATGGGCCAAATCTGCCTTGGTGTCGCTGGATCACGGACATGTCCCTCTGACTTCCCCCCAAAAAAGGTGCTGCTCACATTTTGGGCAGGGATTCACGGGGAAAGGAGGTTCCCAGGAGCCCTGGGCACATCAGCACTGAGGGGAAGGTGAAGCTCAGAGCTGCCTGGAGTTCCCTCCTCCATTCCCAGGTTGTCACCTCGTCCCCGCAGCAGCTCAGGAACATCTGGGCACCCCTCAGACCTACCCGAGTTACCCTTCAGTGAGCGTTCACTGGAGCTCATCAGTCACTGTTTCCAGTCAATAACCTTTACAGAATTAACAGAAATGTCTGCAAAGTGCGTTGCAACTTTCCATTTTTAAAACGAGAAACATCTTTCCTCTCCTTTCCCTTTTCTTGTTTTTTTTATTTGAACAAATCCAGTCCTGCCATTCCCATTGCACCTTTTTTCTTTTGCGATGTAACCACCAAAGCTGGGCACAGAGTACTGGGAAAGCAGAAAACTCCAAGTTTTTGGCCTCGTAGAACATTTCCCTTTTCCAAGCAGCTCTGCCCACTACCTGCCAGTGGGACCCACGGGGGAACTGGGCTGTGATGTGACCTCCAGGACATCCCCCAGCGCTGAGCAGGGGGTGCTGGGGGTGTTAAAATATATTTTATATTACTATCCCTTCAGAGCTCCAAACCAGCCCGTTCCTTTGGAATTCCCTCCAGCAGGGAATGCCCAACCCGGCCAAGGAAATCTGTGGCTGGTGTGAAGACCCTCCCAGCTGCTATTTGTGCACACAGGACCTCAGCCACCCCTCCTGACACCCCAGCTGAGCCATTTGTGCCCTCCTCTCACTCAGGTGCTTAAAGCTTCCCTGTTTTCCATGGGAAGTGCCTGGCATTGTTGGGATAAGCTGAAATAAACCAGCCCCAAAGCAGAGCTGGTCCTTGTCTCCAAGAGGCAGGGGAGGCTGAAAAAGCTTTTTCTGCCCGATAAGGTTGGATTTACACCTCATGGAGAGCTGATAGGCTGCATCCCATCAGCGAGGAGGGCTGGAACTGCGTTTCCTCAAGGAGCAGATAAAGCAAGGAAAGGCATCTTGGCTGAACACGGTGCCAAAGGTTAAGCAGAAGAGAATTTGGTAAAGCTGGGTTTGTTTTTAGTCTCAGCTGATGGCAGCTCCTGAGCTGTGCATGGGGAGAAATCCCTGATCCCACATTGCTCCTCTGCAGGAGTTTGAGCATCCTCAGCCTTGGAGAATATGGAAAAAACAAAACCACCTGCAAGTGCCTGGAGCCACAGCAGAGAACTCAGCCTCAGCACACCACAGGGCAGTGTGAGCCCCTCCGTTTCTGCTGAGGGAGAGGGGGAGGCCGGACAGGGGACGCTTCCTGCTCCTTCTGGGTCAAGAACCTGGGAAAACCAGCGCGTACCTGAATAAATTTGGGATGCAGGGAGCACCAGGGAAAAGCATCAGACGGCTCCGGCAGAGCTCACCACGCTCCACCAGCACCCCTCCACAGGCTACTGCTTCCCCTTTTCCTCTCCAAACCCAATCAATCACCCTGCCCAAAGTTCTTCCTCCTCTCGTTCCAGCGTGCAAAACCCAGGAGAACCAAGTTTCACAAATTTGGGAGGGATGAGAGCCCCAGGGAGCACCCAAGCCCCAGCGCAGGGCAGGGGGCTGAGTAAATCAGGGGAGGGGGAAGGAGGAGAGCTCAGCCCATTCATCTTTGTTTCACTCCCAGCAAGTGCCCAGCACCGGGGGATACCCCGTGCTAGCACTTGTAAAAAGCAGACAGGAGTAAAAACCTTGTTAGCAAGATTCCCAGTCAATTGACCTCATCCCTCAGCGCCAAACAATAAAATGGGCTAATTTAGCCCGCAATAAAAGCCCCACTATCTGCACCTCACAAAAGCTGCACAAAGCTCTGCTGTCAAGAGCCCCATTTCTGTGATTTAAAAAGCCGACTTTAAATAGAGCGAGCCGCGCTGGGAGGTTCGGGAGCCTTTTGTGTCCTCTCGAGTGTGTTGCCGCTAATAAATTGTGCCCAGGGATCCGGGGATCCTGGCTGACAAAGGGGAGCCAGCCCTGCTCCCGTTCCTCCCTCAAGTGCCCGTTTGTTTCCCTGTTTTGGTCACGAGCCACCCAAAAATCCCCTTCCCAGTGGGGTTTTCGCAGCACTAACCAAGATTCCGTTAATCCACGCATGCAGCTCCATGTGGGACAGGGTTTTCCAGGAGAGACAACTTAGAAATGCACCAATAAAGTGATTTAAAGACCTGACCAGCCAAATCAAAGACTTATTTTCAAGTAATGAGTTATTTCAGTCAGAGAGTAAGACAGAAACGCTCTGGTGTTGCTTTGTAGAAGTCACCAGCGGCGTCCTCCAGCCACCCACACAGAGGGTAAAGCTCTTTTTTTGGCCTGGGAATAAGCTGGGCACAAGACTCAAGAAAGTTCTCCAGTGACTGGAGTACTTGGTAGTATCCAGAGGCTGAGCTCAGCTGTGTTTTTCTGGTTTAACCAAAGAAATTTTAAGCAGAGAATAAAAAAGTTGGGGGTTTTTTTCGCCCGCAAATAACCATGATTTCATCCATCAGGAGAGGCAGTGCTTAAAAAAGGGGGATAAATCACATTTTGGCCTTTCTTCCTAAAGCTTCTGGGGAAGAGGAAGAGGCAGGACAGCACATTTGTGGAAAGGACTGCGGATTGTGAGGGTTTTGTTTGCTCCACCAGGCAGATGGAAGTGCTAACTGTCAGGACCACTATGGATCTGCCTGACATTTATGGTAAAGCCATTTATGCCTGATGACTCATTTGCTTTATGGATTCAGTTCCATCAAAGCCAGTTCCACTCAACTCCCCAGCCAGCTCCCAGACAAGGCTGGAAAAGCTCTTTCTGGAGAATTTTTTAACACTTATTCTATATGCGTGCAAAAAATGTCACATTGCTTCCAATGACATCAACCTCAGGAACTCGGAGGAATCGTTGTGGTTCAAGGAAAAAAAAAAGAAACCAGCTGGAGAGGAGGATCAGAGTGACTTCATCTGGCACTGGAAGCAGCTCCCTAAATCCTGGGATTCTTCAGGGCTCCCACTGCAGTGCACTGATCACTCACTGGACTCCTGGGTTAGGGCATCACCCCAAAAGTTTGGGATTCAGCATCCCTACGAGTAAATCCTGCTGGATGTGCTTTTGGAAACTTCTGTGTTTAAACTGCATAAACACAGGCCCAGGGTAAATGATGGTAACATAAAACCTTCACAATTATTGGGAATAATGAGATTTATCCTGACAAACTCCCTGGCTCCACAACCCCAAACCCAGTCAGAGGATGAGGAGTGGCAGGGCTTCAGTGCAGCTCCAGGATGAAGTGGAAGCTCGGAGATCCCACGCTCCAGCGAGCCTCCAAAACCCCTAATCCCTGTCTTGGAGCCAGCCTGCCAGCCCTCAGATGTTCCACTTGATAAATCCTGTCACCAGCACTTCCCATGGATTCTCACTGCTGCCAACACAGCCCGGCTCCAGCCCGGAGCGGGAGTGGTGTTGGAGACACCCAGGAATCACCACGGCCCCACTCCTGTCAGCGTGGAAACCCCAAAAATCAGAGCTGCTGGAAGTGCTCAGAGCATGGCAGAGTCCCTCCTTTAAACACAGCAGCTCCAGAAAAGCAGCAAAAATGCAGCAATGGGGTCAAACAAAGCCTCACCACCCCCCCAGTCCCTGTCCCCGTGTCCTGAGCCCTCTCCTGGTCAGCCACACAGGAGTGACCCCACAGACACAGCAGACAGTGCCCAAAGAGCCTCCTTTGGGCTCTCAGAGCTTCTGCACTACAAAATGAGAAGGAAATTGTTCAACGTCTGGCTAAATAATAATAAATTTAAAAAAAAAAAAAAGGCTTGACTCGCACACAGCCGTGACTCAGCTACAAATTCCTGGTGGTTTGGCTCAACCCAGCCGGATGTTTGTGTCCCCATCCTGCTCGGCTGGGGCTGCTCTGCTGTTCCCCCTCTGGCTCCTGCTGCTTTGGGCACTCAGAGAGGAGCCTCTGCCTGGCCCTCTTTGGAAAAACCAGGTCTAATTAAGCAGAGCAGGGAGAGAAGTGCCACCAGAGCTAAATATGGCTCCAAACCCTCTCAAGGGCTGGTAAATTTTCTCTTTCTCAGGGCATCTCCACGTGGGGACCCCAAGAAACCCCTCAGCCCCAGAGCATCCCTGACACTGACCTCGCAGAACACAAACACAGCAATCATCTGGACAGCCCACGAGCCTCTTCCCCTGACCACAGCAGCAAGAGGAAAATCAGCCCTCGGGCTCGACTGTAATTAACCTCTCTGGTAATTTCTCAACCTTTCTATTTTACAATCCCAGGGAGGAACTCAATTTCCCATCGTGTGAGGATCCATGAACTCGCTGTGAGTCCTGGCTGCTGGATTTGAAGGAATAGGGCACGGAAGTGTGGTCCCCTCCTTGTCCTCTTCCCTGAACCCTGGGACTTCCCCCTGCTGTCCCCAACACCCAGCCCTGCCCCTGCAGAAGACCAAATCCTATTTCTTCCACTCATAACCGCTGGATCCTTGGATCAGCAGCCTCATGGCTGCTGCTTAAAAAGAAATTCAGACTCATGCCTTAAAATTCTGAGGCTTTTTGGAGCAAAGGGCTGCTTGCAGAGCCCACAAAACGCTGCAGGTCAGTCCGTGTGCTATCCCAAATCCAACTGTGGAGCAGTTCTGCAAGGACTCCTCAGTGGAAGGGAAGGACAGGCCATTCCCTCAGAGGAGAACAAAAGCCAGATGGCTTTGCTAATTCTGGAAAGCTCTCCTGAAGGAGCTGTCGCTGTGCCAGCACCCAAATACCAGTCAAGGACTCCGTGGCAGGGCAGGAGGTGCCAACACCGGGTTCATTTCCAGGTGGATACTTCCCACCCCAACCCCAGATAATCCCCAGAGCCAACAACCCCTGCCCTAAAGCAAACACTCCCCGGCAGGCACAACCCCAGGCACCCTCTGAGCAGCCGTGGAGGCAGAGTTTGTGCCAAAGTCCTTTTCTGTGAACTCAGAGCTCCTTCCCAAAGACAGCACACCCAGGATTCAGCCCAGTATGGATTATCTACACAGCAGTGCTCTCCAGGACCCAGCCACCTTCCACCTTCCCACCCTCAAAGATTTTCTTGCCTCTCTGAGTTTGTCAAACCCATTAATCATGGCTGGCTCCTTCCTGCCACTTTCCCTGGGATCCTCAGCAAACCCTGACAGCCCTTTGCTCTCTGCAGGTCCTGTAACAGCTTTGAATTCCCCTCTTCCTCAGCCCTCTGCACCCTGCTCCACTCAGCATCCCCTCCCACCCCACAGCTTCTCGTGGAGGGACCAGAGATGCCCTGGAGAGAACAGAAAAGCCTGAGAAGGCTCAAAAGGACATTTAATGATGGGGCAAGAACCCAAAGCAAGCTCCAGACTCCACACACATCCTCATCCTCCCTGCCCCAGCTCCCCATCCACTTCAACCTCGTCCACTTCACCTGAGGCCTCCATCCTTTCAGAGAGACATCCAATCACCCCTATAAAAACCCCAAAAGCTCTGGGGCTGCTTCAGGCTTTGGATTTCCCCTTACTCAGCCTTGCCCTGCCTGCCTGAGGGGCTGCAGTGCTGGGGTGGGGCGTTATGTGCCCACCACGCACTGCGTTCCCCTCACCCTCACCCAGAAATGAGCACAGCTTCCACAGCCAACCCATCTTCCCCAGCTCTCTGCCACTGCCCAGTCCTTGGAGAATGAGTTTTTGTCAGAAATTTACCAAAAGAGTGGGAAAAAAAATCCCCCAGCTCAGGCAAATTAGCAAATTGTCATTTAACTGAGATCCAGGAACTCTGGGGACACGGGGCAGGGAGTGAAACAATCCTTGAGGCAGAGGCAGCTCAGAAAACAGGTGGTGCTGGCAGGAGCACAGAAAACATCAAACCTACGAAGTATTTACTGCAAGGCCACCTCAGCAGTGCATTTCTCCAGGGTTTTTTTGGGTTTTCCAAGCTGGAAAAGGCACTGCGGGAAGGGCGCAGCGTCCCTCAGCAGGCCTGTCCTACACAGCCCGGCATGGGGGGGACAGGGCCAGGCTGCACGAGAGCCACAGCTGGGATTTCCTCCAGAAAATGGGAAGATTTAAGGTCGGGAACACCAGCAGGAAAAAGTAGAGTGAGGTTTGAGCGCCCTGTCCCTGCATCCTGGGCCAGGCAGGGGACGTGTCCATCTGTCCCCTGACTCCAGTTTGGGGCTCCAAACCACCAGGCACAGGCTGCGTGCTCCCCTTCAGAGCACAAAAGTGGTTTTTTAGTGTTTTTTAGTGTTGTCCTGGTTTTTGCTAAAGCCTTCTGTTTTAATCTTGGAGTCGGAATTCTTTCTCACACAGTTTCATGTAAATAATGGCCAATGTTTACTTAACGGTATTTTCTGGTTTTCATTCCTTTTGTGATAAGAGAACTTTGATGAGCATCTTTTTTCTCCAGTGGGATTGAGAAGGAAGTGACATGTCCTCCAATCCCTTGTGGAGTTCAGAATTCTATCAGAATGTGACATATGTAAATAAAGATGCTCGTTCCCCTCCTTTCTGCTGAAGCTGGCAGGTACGAGAGCATCTTTATTGTGTTTTCCCAGACACATTTTAGTGTTTTTCAGTGTTTGCTGCAGGGAATTCCACCAGGGAGCAGGGCCCACCCCAAGGAAAAATGATTCCTCAGCTTCTGGTTTTCCTCCCGCCTGATATCAGCCCTCAGAGCCTGCTGGCATCACCACTGCAGCGCTCTGGGACAAAATATTGGCAAGATTTGGGGTTTCACCTCCCTTTCAAGCTCTCTGCTCACTCAGGTCCTTCTTAAAACTGGATTTGTCTGCATTTCTCCTCAGCGACCCCACAACCTCCTCTATGGGATGGGGAGGGACATTTGGAGAAAAGCAGCCAAGCAGTGGGGACTGCAGGCAAGGGAAAAGGCAGCCAAGGTGCCTTAAAAAAAGAAAAAAGCAAAAAAAAAAAAGAAAAGGAAAAAAAAAGAAAAATAAAGCAAAAAAATAATAAAGAAAAAATAATAAAGCAAAGAAAGTAATAAAGCAAAAAAATAGGCAAAAACCAAATAAATCCAAAAAAAAAAGGCAAAAAAAAAAAAATCATAAAGCAAATACAAAGAACTGCTAAAAACACCCAGAGAGAAATATCCTTAAATCAACAACCTGCTCAGCCACTCTGCTTGGCTATTTTTATGTATTTATGTCTGTTAAACAAACCACAATTTATCTCCCGGGGTTTTTGGGTGCAAAACAATCAGTTCTGGCCATGGAAGGCGGGATGGGGCTGAATGGCTCCTGCAGTCCCAGTCTGGAAGGGTGGGTGGACTGGGAGAGGGGCTGCTGTGACAAAAGGCTGCTTTATATTCCCTCCTTCTCCACAGCCCGGCCAAGCACTGTGCTAACACAGGCAAAAATAATCTGAGAGGTTTCTGCAGCTCTTCTGCAAAGAGAGGAACAATAATGGCACAGCTCGGGCTTTTAAAGGGCAAAGAATAGAAAGAAAGACAAGAAGAAAGCCCCTGACAGCCCCACCTCTCTCCACCCAATAAAGAGAGAACATCACAATAGGAAAATGAAACTCGAGAGCAAAGTCAGTCTCTATATTTGCAAAACGAGCGTTTTTAGACTTTTCTTTTTTAACTGTGGGCTCTGAGCAGATGGTCTGAGCCCCCCCAGAGGATTAGAAACACATGTGAAGAACCAGGAACCTGAACCACAGGTTTTTTATTAAACTGCACCACTCCTAGTTCAAATTTCATCCCACTGAAGTGAATATTTCTCTCTAAGGCAGCAGCTGCTTGGTGGGTCACCCTCAGAGGTGCTTTATGAATGTCCTCACATGCAGCTGCCCAGACCTGGGTGTCCCCTGCGTGCTGATAACCCTGAGGGACCTCAGCCATGCCACCACCACGTGGCTGAGGCTGATTTTGGGTCTCTAAGCCTGGATATTTGTCCATGTGACACCCACAGAGGTCAAGCAGTGCTGACTTCAACCAGCTCCTCCACTGAGAGAGGAAAACCACCAGATTTGGGAACTTCTGGAAGATTTCTGTCACTCCTGCAGGGACACCTTCCCTGGGACTGAGCCAGCAGAGGTTCCCATTGCCCAGGGATGGAAACCTTGCACTGGATCTAATTTGGATCTAATTAACCCATGCCACAAACCAGGCTTGACTGGGAGAAATGACTCCTCTGCTGGCTTAGTTTGGAGCTGCTGGGCAAAGGTGTCCCTTCTATTTTGGGGGAAGAGTGAGGAAAAAAAGGTAAAAAAACCCAACTGCAGAAAACCCTTCCGAAGTGCCTCAGTTTCCTTTGGCTGCTCCCAAACTCCCGTGAACATGGCAAAGAGTCTGACTTGCTGTTCCCCCTGTCCAGTTTGGACTGAAAAGGAGGAAACTCAGCTCTGAGAAGAGCTGGAAGGAGAGGAAAGCGGGTTCAGGGTGTGCTTGGCACAGCCACAGCACTTCCCAGGGAACGGGGGATGTTCAGGTCACACCTGGGGCAGGTCCTCAGCAAATCTCTCCTGTCTTGGGCCTTCATGGGGCCTCCAGCCCCAACCAGTTCATTTTTAGCCCCAAGAAGCTCAGGCAGGACTGGGTCTTTCCCTGCAAGGATCAACTCAGAGGAAAGACTTGGAGTAGAGCTGTGGTAGGGCTTTACTAGAGGGAAACATCTCCACCAAAAGAACAACCCACTCTGTGTTTCCAGCTGTTCGTCCCTAAATATTCACCTCGTGGGCACCAGAAACCACACGGAGTGATTTCAGCTGAAGGTTTAAAGCCAGCCATGAGGAAGCTCTCTCCTCTAATGAATTCATTAAGACAGCACTGCATTTTTCTGGCTGCTTTCCCCCCAAAATCAAGCCCTGGGTGATCCCTTTGTGCAGCCGCAGGTGTGCCCGTCTATCCCAATAATTCTTCCATCTTTGATGGCTGATTTCAATCACTTGTGACAGGGAAAAGAGGCTCGGGATAATTAAACTGCTATAAATGTCATGGAAACAGACAGCTCAGGAAAAGAAATCATCCCAGAGCATTGTCTGTGGTGAGCTCTCATCCGATGGGATCCAGGCACGCACAAAACATCTCTTTAATGTCCCCACCACCCCTTTAATGTCCCTACCAGAAGCTGAGGCAACCACGAGACACAAATTAGAAGGAATCTAGGCCTGACTAATCTCAGAGCATCTCTGAGCTTCCCAATTCCCACAGCCGCTGGAAAAAGATGAGCTGAGGCACCACAAAATGAGCAGTTTGTGCCTATACATGGAAAAAAAACCCCGCTCTCCTCAATTTTCCAGCCCCAAGACAGATGGAGGAGGAAAGGGAGCGTGTCCAGGCCTCAGCTAAGCCAGACTCCCGAGGGATTTCACGGGACACAGCAGATCCCAAGGGTTTGTGGATACCTGTCAGCAGATTCAGGCTGGCACTGCCACCCAGACGACCCCAGATGGGCCCTTCCAGCGGCTGCTCCATCTGCACAACGCACTTGGAACCCTTCCTGCCTCTCCAAACACTCCTTGGAGTTATTTTTTCCCCTCCGTGACCACACGGCAGCCTGGCACTCTGTGATTTCTGCCTTCAAACTCCTCATTTGGTAGCTCGAAATCAGCATTTATGTCATCCTGCACACAAATTACAGCCCTGGGCCCTAAGAATAGAGGCCCCACAATCACCATGTGCTGTGTTGTCACAGCTTTTACATCCAGACCTTCGTGGTGTGGGCCCTGAACAGCTGTTTTTTCCTTCTCCCCCAGCCAGATGATAAATTCCTAGTGGAAACCTAGAGGATAACTTTGAAAGGAATGCTTTAAAAGCCGCTCCAAAGTGAGTTTTCAGGTATTTTTTAATCAAGGCACCCTCCACCTGTTTATGATATTAATCCCACCCCCTGAGAGGGACTTCCCAGCAAGAGAGCCCTCAGAACCCCCAAAGCCACCCCTCAGACAGCTCTCCAGAATTCAGACATGGGGGTTTTTACCCTTTTTTAAAAGTTATTCTCTATTCCAAAGCTTTCACAAAACCACCAGTGTGAAAAACCCCCTCAGCAGAAGCTTTTCCAGCAGTTCCTTCCCATTATTTTCCAACAGGAGCTGATTTGGCTCAGGTACATTCACACGGGGTGGCTTTGTTCCCTAATTGAAGCATCAAGTCAGATTATGCTTCTGAAGCAGCAAATGAGACTATTCACCAAAAAAAAAATCTCTTTATCCTTGCTCAAATCGTTTGCTTGCCTGGATATTCTTATGCAGGATAACTCAGGAAGCACCTAAAAATGGGATTTTGCAATTTTAGCCTGATCTTGACTGTCAGGAAAAGGAATTTGCATGCAGAGACAAAGCAATGGGATAGGGAGACACAGTGGTGCTGTCCCCGAGAGCCACCCCGAGTGTCCCATGTGCCAAGCAAGGCTCAATCCCACGGACAGCATCCCAAAAACCTCATTCAGACCCTCTGGAAAACTCATGGCCTGCACATTGTGGGAAGCATTCACATAAAGGAGCAGAGGGTCAGCCTGACCTTCAGTGTCCAGCGTGAAAATTTCAAAATAAAGAAAAGGGGAAAGAAAAATCCCACAAAAGCCCAGCCCAGGCCTCTGTGAACTGAATGGGGCAAAATGAATGGGTGGCATTGTGTGCCCTGCCGTGCCAGGCCTGTGGCTGGCAGTGAATAATGCCAGGCTGGGGAGAGGATGGGGCCACAAGCAATTCTGAAAGCATCCCCTGGTTTTGTGTGCGGGGTACCCCGAATACCGCTCACGCTCAGCGCCCTGCGCTCCACAGGACAGGCTCCAAAAGAGATTTTCTCCATTTTCCTCCTCCCATTCATTAGGAAGCCCTGGAAGAAACCCAAGGCCCCGTTTCCCCTTGTCCTCCACTGCTCTCTGAGCACCAGGTAGCCCAGGCCAGCCTGGGCTGTGCCACCACTGTCCAGGCCCTGCTGTCACCTTGCAAAGGTGATGTCTCCACTGCAGCAGGGCTCAAACAGCCCCACAACCCAGCTGGTGTCCCCATCCACATCCACAGAGTCATTATCCAGGCTTTTCCATAAGAAATTACAGAGCTTTCCTTGGAGAGGAGGTGCAGTCTCCAAAAACTCCATGTAATCCCAAATTTGAGGCCGCCAAAGGCTGCCCAGCCTTCGCTTTGCTTCTCCTTCCTGCAGAGCTGACCATTCCCCATTTCCTCCAGCTCCCCATTTCCTTCACCACTTTGCTCAGGGCTGCCCTTCTCCCACTGCAAACCCCATCCCCTGATGTCACCCCCTCACCCAGGCCCTGCTCGAGCTGTTCCAAGTTTCCCCTCTCCCTCCAAATCAAATAATCCGCCAATAACCCGGAGCTCCAGGGCTGGCTTCTTCCTGGAGGAGTTGTTTTGCCATGACATATGTGTGAACCATCAGGGATGGTTTAAAAACAGATTCCCCCTCATTACAAGCGCGGCACAAAGCTGCTCCTTTGTCTTCCCCCTCTGCACTGTTCCCTGGCTCTGGTTTCACGTTGATTTATTTCCCTCTCATCTCTGGAAAATTAGGAATTCTGCTGCCCGCGCCGCCCACGTGAGGATGGATACGCCAGGGGATTGTGAGGGGGTCTCTCTCACGGCGGAAAATATGGAGTAAAGCAAAGCTCTTGGCTTGAGTTACTCATTTGAGAACTCACCGAGCCAAAGTGGAGGCCCTTGTTTGGGTTTTAGTGTTAAAAAGGGGTCGCAGAGTCTGCCCGGGAGGTGTTGGTCCCCAAGATCCAGAGGGTTTCATTCCCACCTCCAGCCACGGCGGAGGTCGGGGGTGCAAAGGGAAGGAGAGGATTTGGGGAAGGTGGTGAACGAGAGCAACTGGAGGAGCAGCTGCTCTTTGTACAGAGAGGGAGGGGGCAGGAAAGAAATCCTGGGATCCCAGAAGGGCTTGGGATGGAGGGGACCTTAAAGGTCATCCAGTCCCACCTGGGCTCACTCCCAGTGCTGAAGTGTGGCTCTGGGATTCCAGAGCACATCAGGGCTTCCTCCTCCCACCCCACAGCAGCTGGAGCCTCCTGAGGTACCCAAACCTTGCTTTTACTCCATTTTTCCCCCTCATGGCCCAATTAACCTGGAAGCAGAGCTGCCGTTTCCTCGGCCCCACAGAGGATTTCCACCCCCAAGATCCACCCTGAGGTTTCCTCCACACCGAGGTGGCTCAGGATCAAGGGGGTTTTGTGTGCACAGAGGCTTTTAATCAGCACTTGGAATGTTTTCTGCCCCAGGAGGTGAACACAGAATCCAGGTTTTATGGATTAAAGGCAATGGGGGGAAAATAGACCTGGCTGCCAAAGTTATCTCGGGATAGAAGTGGGATTACACCCCTCGGCTTGGGGAGATCTGCTGACACACTCAGAAAATTGAACTTAACACCAAGTTTTGGTTGGAAAAGTATTTTCCTGCATCTGGCTGGCAACAATCACCCCACCATGGAACACGGACTTGCTGGGACCACCCGAGGAGGAGGCTTTGTGCAGGTTCCTGTTGCTAATTCCCACCATTCCTGGAAATTTGGCTGCTCGGGAAGGAGCTGGGGATGGAAAGCTGAGCTGGTGTGCAAACATAGGTGTGACACCTCTCGTCCACACACCTTTCTCTCTCATTTTCTGGGAAACTAAGATGTGTCCTTTGCTAACGTTCACACCCCAAAGTATTTTTTCAATGAGGTTTTTATTATTTGCCCATGAAATATGATTTGGGTTTCATTTATTCCTGCAGGACAATCTCCACTCATAATCTGCCACCTCAAATTCAGCACTAAAAAAAAAAATAAAAATCCTGCCTTGGAGCTGGACTTGGATGATCTCCGGTGGGTCCCTTCCAGCTTAGGGTATTTCATGATTTTTTAAGCATAAAATCTGCATAGTTCCATGGAATAGTGCCACAAATTTTCATCCTAAGGAAGGGAGCTGGGTTTGTACCTCTCCAGGCCTGAAAATCAGGTGTGAAATTCACCCCAGAAACGAGGTTCTCCAAAGGAAACCCATGAAGGAACAGGACTGGATGCAGTGTGGAGGTTGAGAATCCCCAGAGCTTGGATTTCCCCATTCTGAGCACCCCAAGACTTTGGATCTCACTGTTCTGAGCATCCCCAGCCTGGATTTCCCCGTTCTGAGCATCCCTAGAGTTTGGATTTCCCTGTTCTGAGCATCCTCAGCTCAGATTTCCCCATTGTGAGCACCCCCAGACTTTGGATCTCACTGTTCTGAGCATCCCCAGCCCAGATTTCCCCATTGCAAGCACCCCCAGAGTTCAGATCTCACTGTTCTGAGCATTCCCAGCCTGGATTTCACTGCTCTGAGCATCCCTGGAGTTCGGATCTCACTGTTCTGAGCATTCCCAGCCCAGATTTCACCACTCTGAGCAGCAAGCTGGGAGAAGGGCAAACAAAACCTGCAGATAAATTCCCTCCTGCGAGGCATCAACGCCTCAGGAAAACCTCGCAGCATTTGCAGCCACCCCAGGGCAGAGAACAGTGCCCAAAATTCACATTCAGCCCAAAATCCAACTCGATTTCCCCCACGCTTCTCCCTGCAGTGGCCAAAGCTCTGTTTGTTCAAGCAGGTCTGACCTCCTGAACCCCAGCCAGCTCTGGCTGCGTGTGCAGAACAACGAGCCCACGCTCGGGGACCTTTTTTTCCATGTTCTTGCAGGGGATACGAAACTCCCAGACACCCCAGTCCCCATCCAATCTTCTGCACAAATCATTAGGAATCCCCTCTTCCAGCTCCCATCCCGGGGGGATGTGTTCAGTGGGAATATTTCCATCCGAGCCCGCCCGGCTCTGTCAGAGTGAGCACTACACCTGCACGCTGGGGATGTCTGGAGTGGGCTTGGATTTTCCTTTGGGTTTTGGCAGGCAGCCCAGACTGCCTCCAAAAAAAAAAAAAAAAAGAAAAAAAGGAATAGAAAGACCTCACCATGTGTGAGGAACATGTGTTTCATTTGTTCGGGCCTGAGTGATGAGGGAAGGAGGTGAACACGGAGTCAGCCCAGAGGTTTTTGGGTTGGGATGGGTTTTTACTCTGTCCTGGTGCAGGAAAACCTCCCTGAGAGAAGTGGCAAAAGGCAGGAAAATAGCAAAAAAGGCTGAAATTCCAGAGAAACAGCAGCTTGAGCAGCAGCAGGCTGACAAGGACACAAAATCTGACCAGCTTCACATCCTTGTGCTCATCATCCTCCAGCTCCTGGGGTTTGGCTCAGATGAGCCTTTACTTCCCATAAATTCACTGCAACAATGCAAATCCATCACCCTTTTGTAAATAGAAGAGGATTTTTTCTTGTTTACAGGCTTCTGCTGCAAAAAATTCACTTTTATGCAAATAGGACTAATTGGTGAATAATCTCCCACGTAGAACAAGGTTTCCAAGTGAGCAGGGAAGGGAAACATGCCCTGGTTTGGGCCAGGGTTCTCTGTCACGCTCTGCTCCCAAAAATCCCTTTTCCATCTTGCTCAGGGATGCTGCCAAAAACGTTCAGCTGGAAACTTCTCCCCCAAAGCACCAGGATTTGGCTTTTCCCCCCTGCTCAAGCTGAGGAAAATCATCTTTCCCAAACACATCCATTTGCTGTTCCTTCCCCAATCCCTTTGTGGGGCCTTTTCTGTTCCTGAAACCCCATCCTCGTCCCTGCAGATCCCCCTTGTCCACACCAGCCCTGCAAACCTTGGAATGATGTCACTGGAGAGAGGAGCAGGTTTCCAGCATTACATCAGCCTGTCTGGGCCCAGCAATCAGCCTCCTGCTCCTCAGACTTTCCATGGAAGAAATTGAGCCCAAGGAGGGGGGAAACAAACTCCAAACAGAGCCAGGGCTGGAAGAGTAATGACCCTGCACCTCCGAGCATCCATCACCCCGAACGAGCCTGGGGCTGCTGCCTGCCAGCATTTAAACACAGAGCTCTGCCAGGGGGATGTCAGGAACAAGCAGACACGGCTCCCCAAATCCCACAGAGTTCCTGTGGGGGATGGAAATTGCTCCGAAGGATGAATTTTGCTTCCCAGAGATCACTCGGTTCTCCTCTGATTTTTTTTGCAAGAGGGACCCCAGGCCAGGAAAAGGGGACACGAGCTGCCTGTCCCCTCCAGAACAGCAGGGATGGAGAGCCCTGCAGCATCCCCACCCACGGCACATCCCAATTTCCCCTCAGCATCCCAGCCCATTCCCTTTGGAAAACGCTCCCCCAAACCAGCTCCCCTGTGGGAGTCCCTGGTACCCAACCATCAGGCTACAAAGTGCTTTTTTGAGGAATAATCACCAAAAAATTGTTGATTTTCCACTGGCACATCCCAGCTACAGTGACCAGGAGCAGCAGGGTGTCGGTGGTTCCTCAGACAGGGGTGAGGTTCCCTGTCCTCCCCCAGGAATCCCCAGAGAGCACCGACCCTGGATTTTGAGGCCCAAGTGCCCCACTTCCTCAGCATTTCCCACTCTTTACCAACAAAACCCTCAACAGCGCCATCCCGGGCCAAAAACTGCCCAAATCATGGAATTCCAGATGGGTTTGTGTTGGGAGGGACATTAAAATTCATCTTTTCCACCCCTGTCATGGGCCTAGACCAGAGGCCTCCTAAAACTGGGCCTTAAACCTGGCCAAACTCGAAGGAGCTCCAAGGCCACGCAGCTTCCTAAGGCTGATGTTTCACTTGGCACTCTGCAAAGATAAATGATAGACTGCAGGAGTGTTTTAAACATCAATAAAAGCACTTTTATGATCTGTTTGAACAATAAAGTGCTTTGTAAGCTATCGGAGGCCCGCAGGCATTTGATACCAGCAAGCTGCACTAATTATCCACACACGCCAATGCAGTTGCTTTTTGCAGTTTATGAAATGGAATTTACCAATGACCAAACCAAAAAAAAACAACAAAACCAAACCGAAACAAAACAAAACGACAACAAAAAAAACCCCACAGAAAAACCAAGAAAAAAATCAAAAAAAGAGTGTATTTTGTAATCATGACTAGCAAAGCTCCATCATTACAGGCAAGCCTGACCCAGTCACCAAGCTTGACTGCAGGCCAGATGGCTGAACCTGCAATTACCCAGCAGATCTAAATGAAAAACAAGAGTTTCAGCAGAGTGTATGCAAACAATCCAGCTGATGTTTCCACCCAGGCTCTCACTTTCCTCGCTGGCACCTGGCAGCGAGGGGTCAGAGGAGCCAGCGCCAGTTTGGGGTGGAAATGAAAGCCCAGAGTCACTTTTACAAGCTGGTTTGCAATTCTTATTCTGGCCCAGGTGCTGCCCCTCCCTCCCTGATAAAACCAGATGACGTCCCTGGGCACCTGTGTAAGGTGATGCTGTGGCTGAGGAGTTGCCAAATGGGGCCAAATTTCACATTTTTGATCAGATCAACTGCACTGCTCAGACTCTGGCACCAAAGCCCTCCCCGTTAATTGCAAACCCATCCAGAGGCATAATCCTCAATAATTGCAGACATTTTCTAGGCAGCACTGCTCTCCTGGAAGAGCCCAGAGCTGTGATTTAATCCATATGTCTCAAGTGCACCATTTTAAAAGAGGATCTTTTGGAAAAAAAAAAAGAAAAAAACTTAAAAAAAAAAAGAAGGCAAAGCAGAAGGAATGACGAGAAAAGCAGCGAGCAAATGGAGAATTATTAGGAGACTGGGGAAAGCTACAGACATCTTCAATAAAGATCCCTAAATGCTGGCTCAGGAGGTTTTACTTTCCATCCTCTCACACCGTGTATATGGTGGTGGTGTAAAACATCCCCTCTTTGCACTCCCTGAAAGACTCCGCAGCAAAGGAGGTGAAATCAGATTTGGCAGGGCCAGCAGAGCAGGCAGCCAGCTCTGTAAATTACCTGCTCCCAGCAGCCTGCCAAGGCAGGGGAGAAGAAATGGGAACATGGATCCGTGGTGCATCCTGACAGACAAATCCAGGTTAGTCAAAAACGCTCATTTTTAAAAATGTTTTTTTCGAAGTTTAACAAAAACTGCATAAATTGGAGCTTTCCCCAGCTCCTTCCTGAGCCTCTGGGCTGAGCCCAGACCTGCAGGACGTGATGGGTCCAACTCTGAGCTCATGAGGAGCCTCACTGAGCTCAGGGGAGCTGCTGGGATGCTGCTGGTTTGGAGATCACAGAATCCCAGGATTATTTAGCTGGGAAAAGGCTCCAAGATCGAGTCTGAGCTGTGCCTGATCCCCACCTTGTCACAAACCAGGGCCCTGAGTGCCACATCCACGAGTTTCTTGGACACCTCCAGGGATGGGGACACCAAACCTCCCTGGGCAGCCCCTTCCCAATGTCTGACCACCCCTTCCATGAAGAAATTCCTCCTGAACTGGGGAATTTCTTGCTTCCCCTCTATAAAAGTGTTCCCCCTCACCTTTCCACTGCTGTTGATGTTTGCACAGGACCCTGCTGCCACCAGGAACAGCCAAGACAGAGGTGCTGAGGCAAAATTGAGTCTGGATGTGAATCAGAAGTGGATTTAGACCCGAGGCTTCCACGGTTTGTCCCTGGGAGCTGAGGAAGTCTAACCTAAATTACCACCAATTTCTCCAAGTTTGCTGCACCCCAGCACATCAATCCTGGGAGTAGAGAGAGAGTAAATCTCCTCCTGGAGTAAGCAGAGCTGTTTGATGTGTTGGGAGCAGATCTGCCTGCAAGAGGAGGCTCTGAAACTTCTCCATCCTCAAAACCAGCAAAAACCACCCTAAAATGCACCCTCATGTACAAAAATGTACTTTCATTTCTACCCCTTCCACTGGAGCAGAAGCTTTTGATCCAACATTGCAAGCTCAGAGTAAAATAACCTACAAAACCTTAAAAACAAGAGCCCTTTCCAGAGATGAAAACACCACAGCCGAGAGCATGGGAAGGGAAGGAGAAAGCCCTGGCGAGAGTGAAATGAAATCTGGGATTATCAAGTGCAGGGATAATTGGGTTTTTTTAAGTGTAAACAAGGCCCAAGATGAAAAGAGAGGTGGCATTTCAACCCCAGGAGCACCTGAAGGGCCCCAATGTCTGGGCTGGGAGCATTGATGTGTCTGTCCTGCTTTGTCCTGTGGTGCCTTGGAACTCTCAGCAGCCCTAAGAGCACCTCTGGCACCCTGCCCGGCCTCTCTGGCTCATCCCAAATTGCTCTCCCTCCATTTCTGATGTCTTGATTTCACTCGTGGTCTTCAAAAAAAAAAAAAGTCAAAAAAACACAAAGGAGGAGAGGAAATCAAAAGCAGCATCTTTCAGCATCCTCCAGGGCGCTCTGTCCCATCCCAGGACAGGCTTTGGCACAATTTTTGTCAGCCCCTCCTGGCCACAGGTGGTTGAGATCAGAGGAATCCAATTTTTTGGGTTTTACAGCACCAGCTACACCACTGAGACACAGTTATGGCACTCAGCTGCACAAAACAACCTCCTCTTGTCTCTAAAACAGCCAAAAGTGGCCTTAAAAAGCAATATATTTGTGCCCTGAGCTTTTCCACACATGGGAAAAGTCACTTCAGCCACTCCAGGCACTGCTGCAAACCAAGAGGGTCAAAACCCCACTTAACTTGTGGGACAAGGCCGCAAAATTTTGCACAGATGAACCAAAAATAATTGGCAGCAAAAGCAGTCACTTGCTCCTAGGCTGTCCCTCAGCAGTTTGGCCAAAACCTACTCGATTTTTTACTCATGTCCACACCACAATTTAATGATGCCAACTCCAGCTCTGGAGCCAGGGGCTGTACAAGACTTTTATCAGCACACAACAGCCCCTGACTGGCAAACCAGAAGGCAAAATGGGAAATCCAGCAGGAAAATGAAACAGCGAGGTCAGAGCAAAGCTCATTTTGCTCATCGGGCCATCACTGGAGTAACACAGAGCTGAAAAATGGGGCTGGGCCCCTCCCCACTGCAGAAACCAAATTCCTCATTAAACTCCTTACCTGAGATGCCTCCAAACATCTTTTTTTTTCTGCAAAAGAGTCTCTCCCAAGCTTCGCCCTCTCTCTGTTCCTACACTCAACCACCAGGACTTGGTTTTAATTCATGTTTAAAGAAAAAGCACATTAAAAGGAGCAGTTTTCCCCTCTAAAACTGAGGCACATTCACACATCTTGAGTTCCCCCAGTGCTGCTGCACCGCAGGAACAGCTCTGCCTGCAGCAGAGGAAGTGTTTATCCTCCACCACGGGCTGCTTTTTAGTCCTTCCCTCTCTCCCTGCAAAAAAAAAACCCTTTGCAGTCTCACCCCAGCATCCCCTCAGGCACAGCTTGAAACTCCCCAACCCCACCAGAGCCTGTCCTGCCGTTTGTAAGCTCCTGTTCTGAACAGCAAACCCAGCACAAAACTCACCTTGTACAACCTGGGCTCGGGGCTTGGCCCCTTTTCAACCCTGCCCAGTGCTCGTACAGAGACCCCCACAGCCTCCCAGCTAATTGAATTTTAATGAGAGGAAGTCATTTTTCCACTGGAAGAATGTTTTGCTAGGGAAATATTTGGAAACTCCTCTAACCTTTCCTGCCAGGCTTTTTAAATTGCTTTTTTTTTTGCAGCAGAACACGAGTGAGGAAGTTCCCATCCGGGCTCTTGAGCTGCTCCCCTCACAAACCCCAGCCAGGCCCAGCCCCTCAATAATTACAACTTTCAAAACAAGAAGTGTTTGGGGTTGGTTTGATTTCAGTCCTGACAGGGAGGATGTGAATTCCCACTGCTTTACAGCTCTTGTGCTGAGACACAGCCAGCCCCAGCCGTCCCCAGCGCTGCCTCCAATCCCACTCCCACCTCACGGGGTTATTTTAATTTCCAGCAGAAGCGACAAACACACCACGGCTTCAGAAAACCCTGTTAGCTGGGGGGTTTGCAGATCAGCTGCCCATGGCACAGCAGCAGCTTCATCTCCTGCATGTGCTCCAGAAATCCTCAGCTTTCCAGGAATACATAAATTTAACAGCTTACACCCTGTCCCCATTGTTCTGAGGCACAGCTCTGCCTGCACACTTTCTGCTTAGCCTTGCAGAAAGGAGAAAGGAGGGGCCAAAGGAAATGAAGTTGCTGATATATGAAGGAAATTAGGTTCTAGCCCACTGCCTTCAGATAAACCTATTCCACCCCAGTGAAAGCTGCTGGAGTCTTGAAGGCTGTGTGAGGAGGGTGACCAAAAAAAAAAGGATAAATATCAGAACTAGAGGGGGTTTATATCCATGTTGTATAATATCAGTACATGTAAGACAAAGAAAGAGAAGTATTTTCTAATTATCTAGCTCTCATCAGTGCCAGCAAGATCTTGTAGCTGCAGCTCAGGGCCAGAACAGGCAAGAGGATCCTTTCCACCCCAAAACCAAGGAGCCCACAGCCCCTCGGAGTTTGAGACCTTTTCAGCAAGGGAGCCATGGCCATGGAAAGGGCTGAGAGAGGAGCAGGGAGAGCACTTCCACCCATCAACACCTGGATTCAGTTCCCTTCCTGGCACAGGAATCAGCCATCCCAAAGCCAGGTGAGCCCTGACGGCCACCTGGGAATACCCCAACTCTCAGGGGCAGCTATGGAAATTCTGTTATTTCACAAAATAAACGTGCAGGTTTTTCATCCAGCCTGGAGGTGACAGCAGTTCCTTTAACAGGATCTGCTGGACCTGAGCTGCAGAAGAGCTCACCACTATATGTGACAGCTCAAAACACAGCATCCAGTGCTGAAATATTTGGCAGAAAGTCCAGCACTTGCAAAAGACACTCCGGTGCCCATTAAACCCAGCTTTTACTTTCCATTTTAATTGTTCGACTTCCCAGGGAACGTCTCTTAATTTAATACAATTCCGAGACCCAGCCCTCACTCTGTAACTGGGATTTTGGCAGATATATTCAGCCCGTGCATTCCTGCTCTGTTTACAGCAGCTCCCAAATGTTGGTAATATTAAACAAACTGGAACTTTCCCTCTGAGTGACAGCAAAACTGAGACAAGAACTGGCTTTGCTATGGCTCTAATCAGCCATGGATAGGAGATATTCCCATCCCTTGCTGGGCTGAGGAGGCCCTGGAGATCCAGCTCTTCCTCCACTTAAATTCCATAAAAATAAGGAGCTGGAGATCGATAGGGCTTTGTTTACACCCCATTGCACTCAGTGGTGATTTTAGGAAGCAATTCCAGCTCGCAAGAAGGATCAGGAACGGGATTCTCATCCCCAGGAAAGCCTCACAAGTGCAGCAGAGCGCAGAAGTTGATTTTGCCAGGGAAATGCATGCATTAAACAAGCTGCTGAACTATGGGAAAAAGCTTCTCCCATCTGTAGCTTGTCTATAAATAATGCTCTGTCTCTCTGCTTCCATCACAGGAGCTCATGGGAACATCCCACCCCTCAGGATTTTGCTTTGCCTTTGGAAGCAGAGTGTGGGAGGTGGCAGGGCTGCCACCCAAGCTGTCAAGGAGAGTCCCCTCGTGTCATGGAGCAAAAGAACCAAGAATCCATGGCTAATGAGTGAGAAAAGAGCAAATTCCTACAGCCCCAGCATGAACTGGGACTTGGGAGGGAGCTGCTTCCCTCAGCCTTCATTCCCTGCCCCTGCAGCTCTAAATCCCAGCACGGGGATGAATGAAAACCTTGTGAGCCCTTCCCAGGTTAAATGTGCCAAGAGCTACAAAATCCCAGTGCAGAGAGGGCCTAGAACCCCAGCAAGGGCTTGAAACCAGAGAACCAGGGGAGCTCACTCCACCAAGGTCACCCAGCCCCCAATTTTCATCATTACTGCGAAAAGTCAAAAATAAAACCTTCAAGATTATGAACAACAGTAAAAAACTGTAAAAACCCAACAGAAATTTCAAAAGTGAGCTGGAAGTCTCCCATCATCCCCGTGGAACACCTCCAGAGCTGCTCCTTGCCACGGCTCACCTCAAAGACCTCCTCATCCAATATCCTGGTGCCGAACACGATGATGCCGTTGACGTCGATGATGGGATGCTCGCTGCGGTCCAGGAATTTGGTGATCTTCTTTTTACAGTCCAGGATCAAGGTGACGTTCTTCTTCTGCACACTCAGAGCCACCCGGTGCCACCTGGGAGAACACAGCCCGCAGACGGGTCAGGCAGAGCCCTGGGCTTTGCAGAACAAGGCAATGATTGCATACAAATGAAACTTTCAGGAGCTGACGTTCTGCAAACCTTCATGGAAATCCTCCTTGGGCAGAGCCTAAGGGGTTCACTGGCAAGAGAAATGCTGAGTGACAGCTCTCATCCCTCCAGATCAGGCAGGAGAGGGCCAGTCCTGGCTTCAGCAAGAAGCAGGGACAAACACCACACAGAGGACTCCCTTTTCCACCCTCTTTTTAAGCCCTGCACAAGCCTCAGCGGGGGTTTTGCACAATAAACTGGGGTTTTTTTAAGGCCCTTCGCAGCGAAATCAATGCTCCTCTCCCCACAAGTACCAGACAGCAGCACTGACTGCTCATTTACAACTCTTACAGATGCAAAATTAATTCACCAAAGGCCAAAAGGACGGGCTGGCAGCAGCCAGGGGTGTGCAAACACATTTCTACAGGCACAACTGGTATTTTACACAACGTTCAACATGCTGGCATCCATACAAACAATGAACTGTTTTTTCCTTGGTGCACAAAATGTCACTTACTTGCCATCTGCTAGGTTAATGCCTCTAAAGAGAGGATAGTCTTCTGGGCCTGGCTTTCCTGTATGGTCTTCATACAGGAATACAGGAGATCTACCCAACTCCACACCAATTTGCTGGATCCCTTGCTCATTGTAAATTGAGATCAAGAAGGACTGACCTCCTTTCTTCGCTTTTACAGTGGTTAGAATGGAGAAGTCCTCTGGGAAGGGGGAAGCTGGAGTGGAAAAGCAAAGAGGTTAGTGAGGTTTCCTCAAAAATCAGTCCCTACACAGTCAACAACATCAGCAACATTAGCAGCCCAAAAAATTTGTTTAGGGCCAGATGAAGATCTGGCTTTTCCCCAGATATTCTGGGGTGAAACCCCTGTGCTGGGGAAACAGAAGTTCTACAGAAGTTGTTGCCTTGAATTTGTGTTATTTGCACCCAACCCTTCCTCAAGAAGTTCCCCTAAAGCTTTTTAGGAGACAAGGAAAAAACTTCCATGGGGGGCTCCAAATGAATTTGAAATGTCAAAGGAACAGAAGAAATCAAGCATCAACACAATCTTGAAGGGTTTTATTTAAGGGAGTTGGGATTGCATCAGAATTTGTCCATTCCAGATGAGAACAGAGGAATTTGTGGGTTTGGCTTTCAGAGTTGCTGCAGACACACACAAAAAAATCTGAGAAAGGAAACAAATCTGGCAATCAGTAGAAAATGCTAATTTGTCTGCTTCTTAAACAGCATCTCATCTCCTGGCTCCTTCTCCTCTCAGGAAAGAGCTGGGTCTGATCACAGGTGATTTCTGTCATTATTTCTGCAAGGTTTGGAGGATTAAAGCCATCAAATCCTGTCAGTACAGGGGCAATCTGCAAGGCCAGACAAACACATTTAAAGTTTCGAGTCAATCTGGGCATCACCCTCGTGCAGAAACCCAAATTCCTCCCCTCTCTGGGTTTCTCTGCCAGTCAGACTGAAAACAGTGAGCCCAAACTGAAAATCCTGGATGCACATCCCAAACAGAGCAGCTTAAAAACCACCAGGAGCATTCATAAAGAAGATTTCTGGATCAAATCATACACGCAACCCCCTCAGATGCTGCATTTCAGAGCATGGGGCTTGCAGGGAACCTCCCTTTGGAGGTCCAGGCTCTCCAAAACAAGGATTGCTTTGTACCTCTGGAGAAATCTTCAACCCCAGCAGGGCAGAGCAGAGTGGGGCAGCCCCAGCGTGGGGTTTGTGACACGTGTGGCACTGGTGGCACCCAGGGGACACAGGGATCCTGTTTAAACTGCAGATGTGCAGCCAAAGAAACCACAAAAAGCATCAAGCTCAGTGCCCAGAAGCTTCAAATAGATTTTCTCCACTAGTTTAGACTTTTCCTAGATGGCATCCCAGGGGGTTTTGACCCAGGGAGGGGATGAGGAACGTGGCACTGGGGAGTTCTTGGCACCACAGCAAAGCTGGAGCTTAACCACAGAGGCCCTGAGCTCATCCTATTCCTCTTCTGCCTGGAGGTGCTTTAATTGTTAGGAACAAAGTGTTTTAAATGGATTTCTCTGCCTTCAGCAGGGCAGGGGATGAGGCAGGAGCTGCATCAAAACCAGAACTGCTACAGAGCAAAGGGAGATAACTGAGGATACCTTCCCAGCAAGTTACTCCCCCTCACCTTGGGTAAGTAACACTTGGGAAGCAGCAGAAAGCAGCACTCTGCAGAGAGGCCTCACAGTCAGGAATGAAATGCCATTCTAGCCCGATTTATCCCAGGACACAGCCCCAGAAATTTGGCAAATTCTGGTGGCTCCCCCAGGATGCCCTGAGCTCTGTCCTCCTCCTCTGTGCACAAACCCTCCTGGAGCACTGAGTCAGGACCGTGCGCCTTCCTGGCTCCAATTACAGCCCCCAGATTTGGGCCTTTTATGTAAAATAGTTCATGTCCAAAATTTCATTAGGAACCCACAATACAGTACCTTTCAACTCGGACAAGCTGCCAACTCATTAAAAAGCTGCTTTTAATTTTTTTTTTCATTATTATCAAAATGTCTCCATGGTGATGCGAGTTTCTCAACCCAAATAATCATAATGGATGAATTATAGCTGACATTACTCTGTTACTGCTCTGCTGTCCTGGCAAAATAACAATGCCTGCACTGTCAGAGCCAGAAAAGAGCCGGGCTGCTGCACGGTGGCTGAAAACACATCCCCACACACCCCAATACTGACAAATACATCGTCGTAAATACACCAAGCACGGAGAAACTGACCCAAATCCCTCCAAAACAATGGAGACACCCCCTCCAACAAAGGCTTTGGGATGGAGTCCTCGTCTTTGATTCACTCCTCAAACGAGCTCACGCTGGGAGATGCTGCGCATCCATCGCCGCACCAGCGCCGGCTCGGGCTCGGCTGCCTCCTCCCACCCCGTGGCCAAAGCCTTTCCAAATTGCTCCGTGGGACCTCCTGCAAGGCAGCAGCACGGGGGGAGCCCCCAGTCCTGCTGAAGATGAAGGAACTGCAGGGTGGGCAGGGTTGAACCTGTGGGATGCTCCAAGGGGTGAGCTGGAGTCAGGCTGAGCCTCTTCCTTCTCGAGCACCATGGTTAAAGGTTGTTGTACAACCTCGTGGGCTTCCAAACAGGGCAAGCTGTGACCTTCCTCCTAATCCAGGTGTACCCAAACACAGCCTAAACCAGAGCCCTGCCCCTGACCTGGGAAGGGCACAAAAGCTTGAGCTGCTGGATAGCAAACACCAGGAGAAGCAGCGAGCTGATCCCGTTCCTGGCACAAACACGAAGCAAGAAGCTGGCATTTCCAGGGCCTTTACACCTTTCCTCTTCAAAGGAAAGCTGTTTGCCAGCGGTGTCAGCAATTTCTGGCCTTTTCCTTCATCTGAGGAGACTCAACTGTGCAATGACTTGTTTTTCTCAGGGGTGACTGCTCAAGCTCTAGCAGAGATTTCTGAGAAGGCAAATGACAATTGCAAACTTGATGGGAGCACACCAATGACATTTTGCTGGCTGCCACTGAAACCCTGGCCTTTCTTGATTCTCCTGGAAGAGCACAGATTTTGTTGGGAAGCAGGACTTCTTTAGGGAGCCAGGACAAAAAGCATCTCAGCAGATTTTTCTCACTCTTTTGAGCTTGAAAAAACAAGTTTTATATATATATACACACACACATACATCTCGCTTTGCTGGCTGTGGCAGCAGAATGCAAAGCCCATGAAATTACATCTTAGAAAAGCTGCAACTTCTAATTAGCACAAAATATTCTGTGCAGAGCTGGTTTTCCAAGGGTGCTCTGGAGCAGAGAGGGAAAGTTCTGCTCCAACCCACCCTCCTGGTGACACAAAAGCCCTAAAACCACATTCTCCCGGGACGCTGCCCTGCAATTACTTTGTTATCTTTATCCCCTCTCTCATTTGGGGGTGGGAGCCGAAGTCACATCTTGTGAAGGAGGTGAGGAAACATCTGTGGATCTGCTGGAAAACATTGGGAGTTCTTCACTTGGCTCTTCCCTGTCTCCTGACCCAGCAGCAGAGAAGCCTCAGTGATTTTGGAAGTTTTCAGAGGGACTGAGCTGCTTCAAACACCCCGTGGTTGTTCGGGTGATGAAATGATGCAAAAGTTGCTCCATAAATCCATACAGATCTTCTCACCCAAGGAAGATGCAAACCAAGAACCCAGTGAGGGTGAGGATATAAAAGTACCAAGGTAAGAGACAACCAAGAAAATCTTCTACAATGCTGAGCTCTCTGCTGGGACCAGAATTCAGTTCTCTCCAGGGACCAGGATCCAGTTCTCCATGCTTGTGTTCCCTAGCTCAGAACTGCTGTGATCCAATCCCCTTGTTAAATAATCAGCCAGAATGTTCCAGCCTTGTTTTCACACCTTCAGTTCAGCACCGTCTGCTGGTTTCTGTTACATAAAATGACCAGGCAGGACTTCACAGTGGCTACAGGAACTGCTGGCAGGCTCTCAGATCCACTCCAGCTGGATATTCCAAACTGGAACCACTTCCTTTGAACACTTTTGAGCTTGTAGACACCAGGCCTAAAACCTTAAGTCATTTCAGGAACGTGACATGAAGGGACAGGAAGGCACAACCTGTGCAGCTGTGAAATTATCTGTGATCAGAAAGAACTTCCTTGCCCTGGGCAGCAATAAAGACAAATTTAGGGTCTGGTTTGCCCTTCATCAGACATTTAAACCCAGCTTTAGGCCAGGCTGAGCAGCTCCTTGGCTAAGGGTTGGCCATGCAACGATGCAACGATGTCCAGCCTGTCACACGTTGCTCTCCTCTATCCCCATGCCAGGCTCAGTTTTTAGGTGAGACACAGCCTGTGCTCCTGCTCACCACGGATTAAATACAATTATTGTCACAGCAGGATAATAACGAAGGCTGAAAATAACCTCAGCACCGAGGGAAGCACAGGAGGGGAGGGCTGGAAGCACATCCCCAGCCCAGCCTCGAAGTCTTCATTTGTGCCTCTGCCAGGCCGGGGCTGATGGATGCCCTGGTTAATTAAGAAGCATTGCTGGTGGCACAGCCCATTAGCTCTGATTTAGCCAATCCATTCATCCCCTCCCAAGCGCTGAGGGAGGACGTGTGTGCCTGCTTTGCTGAAATCCCCTCCTGCCTCCCACACTGGGCACGAGCAGCTTCTTCCTGCCTCCTGCCAGTCCTGCCTCAGCAAAAGCACTTTCCTCACCAAACCAAGTGCTGCCATGCCCGATTCCAGCACCCCAGCATTCCCCCAGCTGAAACAGGGAGACCTGGATGGCTTGGGGAGGAAGGATTCTGGTGGTGAATCTCTCAGGCAGGGAGGAGTTTGGGTGCATAACTTCTTCCTACAAACACATTTGAATCTGGTAATTATGCCTCGGCCTGGAAAATTCAACTCAGGCAGCAATAAAATGGCCAGTGCTCTTCAGGGGCTTTGTGCCTTCCTCAAACGAGCCTCCCATCCCTTCACACAACTTTCCTCGGGACATCTGTTCCTGTGGGATGGCCTGTTCTGTTTATGTGGTGATTATTTGTGTTAGGAGAGACAGCACAGCCGCAGAACCAGACCCCACTGTGCTTGGCACTCCCCAGGCACTGAACAAAACACAGCCCGAGCTCCTCTGCCTCCTCCAGGCCCCTGTCCCCAGCTGGGTGTCACCGTGTGAGAGCGAGGGAGGAGGAACTCCCCGGCCTGGGAGGGAGCAGATGCGGGACAGTGACAGCCACCACCTCCTGCAGACACAGGGATAATGTGATGGCTGGAAATCTGCAGCCCCCAGGGACAGCACAGCCACTGCAAACGCCCTGGGGAGATGCAGGAATTGCAGAGAGAAAAGGATCAGGCGCTTCCACGGGACAAATAAAAAGCTGGACTCACCAGGATACAGCTGCTTTGTCGGGGCACTGAGCTGAGCATCTTTTGTTACTCTGTAAGCAACGTCTGCTTCTTTTGAAGATCTTCTGCTTGTGCAAAACCCTGTGGTTTTTGTGATACCATCAGGTAAATTATGAAAATCTAACACCTTCAAGAGGTCTGCAGGTTCGGCTGCGAAGAGAGAAGGAGAAGGAAGAATTAGGAGACAACAGGAGTGGCACTGCTCGGCCCCACATCAGCCCTGCAACACACAAATCAATCCTCACAGCCTTAAACCCAGCTGAAATCTGCTTTCAGTACAAGGTTAATGCCAGCTTCAGAGCTGGGCCACGGTCAAAGGCACTAATTCAGGGCAGGGAGGAGCAGCAGAGCAGCTGTCTGCACCAGGGCAGGGGGCAGAATGCACTGCCCTGTTTGTCCCAGGAGCTGGATTTTCCTGGATGTCTTCACCCAGCCACCATCACTCAAGTATATCCTGAAGATTAAGCACCAGGCAGGAAATTCCTGATCTGAGGGAAAGGTTTCAAACCAAGCAGTTCCCACCACACCAATACAAACCTTCCCATTCTTCTGGCTTAAGGTGGTTGAGGCAAAAATTTATTTGGAAGCAAACACCTGAGCGAGATTCCCTGAGGGACAGAGACCAGGCAAAATAACCACACGTGAGCTCAAACTTCCTGGGATGAGAGGGAAACCCACAAGCAATGTTTTGGGATATGAAGCAAGGTGAGGAAGCAAAGATGCTGCACAAGTTCTCCTCAGGCAGCTCAAGCCCAGAAAATTCCCACCAAGTCATTCCCCAGGTATTCCATGACACCAGGATTCCTGCACAGCCACTGAACGTGCAGCTGGATGGCCAAAACCTCACACGTGCTTCTCAAAAAAGGGAAAAAATCCAAGTTTTGACTAATGGCATGCAGTAAAAGGCTCCTTTCCTCACTCACACCCCGTTAGGCTCCAGTCCTGAGGTTTTAATAAATGAGGAGACCTTGCCTGACATCCCACACCAGCACAGGCAGGGCTGCTTCACCTGCAGATGTTCAGGTCTCTGGGACATCAATTAAGTCATGCAAGTGAAGCATCTCATTAACTTCCTAATCTGCATCTCGTTAACTTCCTAATCTGCTCTCGCTCACCTCAGGAGAGGTGGAGGCTCCAGAAGTGGAACTTCCAGACCTGACTTTAAACTCCGAAATGAAATTATTTTGAATTTTGACTCGGTTGTTGGAGCCAAGTAGTGTCAGAAACACAAACCAGCCCAGCAGGGCCCAAAGCAAACTGGGCTGTGCTGGTTTTGGCTGGGACAGGGTTAAATCTCATCCCAGCAGCTGATACGGGGCTGCATTTGGGATTTGGGCTGAACGTGGGGCTGATAACACCAGGGTGCTTTCCTTACTGCTGGGCAGGGCTTGCCCAGAGCCAAAGGCTGTTCTGCTCCTCTTCCACCAGGCTGGGGGTGCACACGGAGCTGGGAGGGGACACTGACCCAAGGGACATTCCATGCCCTAGGGAATCACGTCCAGCACGGTGGGGAGTGGGAAAAAGGGGGGGGATACTTGAACTGCTGGTGTTTGTCCTCCCAAAAAAATCATTCTCCCTGATGAAGCCCTGCTTTCCATGCCCATGGGGAGCAGGAAGAATTCCTTGCTTTATTTTCCTTGCTTTATTTTCCTTGCTTTACCTATTAAACTATCTTTATCTCTACCCACAATTATTTTTTCCCCCACTTTTTCTGATTCTCTTGCTTTACCTATGAAACTATCTTTAGCTCAATGCACAATTATTTTTTTTAACACTTTTTCAGCGTCTCTTCCCCATCCCACCAGGCTGCATCCATGGGGCAGGGCTGCCCCGTGTCCCTCAGCACCGAGCACAAACAGCAGTGGCAAGAAAGAGCACAGACAGAGCTTTTATCGTACCAGAAATTTTGGTTACCAAGAAGCTCAGCCCAACGACTGCACGGAAAATTGATGTCCATTGTTGGGCAGCTTTCAAAAGTTTCCACAATCCTGAGAAACTGGGCCCTCAGTGAGAGATTACAAACATATGGCAGAGCTGAGTGCAGATAATAAAGGAGCTGAGGGAGCCTGGCCTGAGCAGCAAACAGCTGGAATATTTCCTCATCCCTCATCCTCATCAGACACTGGATGCACGACACGTTTGTCTGAGCTGTCCTTGCCACTTGGATCTTCCCCCTGCCTCCAATCCCGCTTTATTCCGCATAAAATAGCGGCACATCTACAGCCCAAGTTGTGTTCAGGCAACCAAAATGCAGTAAAACTCCATCCCTGCTTCCAGTCACATCCCTGTGCTCCAAGAGCTGCAGAGCAGCCAGCTCCTAAGCTGCCTCCAACATTTATTTAGGGAGGAGAAGGGGGGAAAAGGCACAGGCAAGGGGGAAGGGATGCGAATTCCAGACTCCTGACATCAGCTGGGTCCCCGTGCCAGGTGTGGGGGGTTGGAGCTCTGTGTGCACATCCAGAGGTGCTTGCAGGAATGAGAACATCTGCAGAGGAACAGATCCTCTGCGTGGATCCATCTGTGGGGACAGAAGTGTCCCTGCAGCGGTCACAGGGAGGTGATGGAGCCTCGGGAACGGGGCTGAACCCCCTCCAGGAGCCAGCAGCCACAGGTTTGGAGCTCCAGCCCCTGCCTGGAGCCCTCTGAGCAACCCCAACCCACCCCCAGTGCCTTGGTACTGCACTTCTCATCCCTAAAGGATGATCCAGGCACCTGCACCGCCTCCAAACTCTGCAATTCATCTTCATTCCCCAGCAAGATCCTCTGTGCCTCCAGAACGATGATGAATTAGGCCAGAGCGAGGTATGAAAGCAGAAAACCAGCCTGGTGCTGCCCAAACCAACTGCACAGCAGGCAGGTGACCAGCAGGAGAGGGAATCCTCTGCTCCCAGTGTCCCCCCTCTCCTGGAAATCAGAGAGGAGGTGAGGAGCCAGCCAAAGCCCCTCGGCCCCCTCACCACTGAGCAGGATTTCAGCAGCAGGAAAAGCCCCAGCTCTGCCCACAAAGAGGAGCTGCACACAGCAGCAGCTCTCATTCCTGCCCAGCCAAGCAGTTTAACGATTTCCACAGGATTCTTCAGCCCAATCCAAGCTCAGCAATCTCCTGTGCGTGCACAGGAGGACAGAGACCTGACTGACCAAATTCCAGGGGATTTCTGACAGGTTTGCTCTGGGCTTGGCCTCCATCCGAGAGCTGAACGAGCCGTGGCTTTATGAAAGCTTCCTTTTCACTCTCCATGTCCTGAATAACATCCCTGTGCAGCATCTCACACAGGATCATTCTCTGCTCGACGTGCACAGGGCTCCCAAAGGCACCAGCTTGGCCCCTGATGGGTCAGCAGGCCCAGCACACAGAGAGACAAACCCTAAAGACCCCAAATTCTACCAAAATCAGACCAGAGGCTGCCCCAAAAACCTGCAAAGCTGTTAAATAAAACCAAAAAGGAGCTTGACTTCTCATTTTAACTCAGCAGAGATGGCAGGGCCTGAACGTGCTCTGCAATGCCCGGAGAAGAAATAATGGTGCAGAGCACTGGAGGAAGGGACAGACGGATAAAAATTAGTGCCAGAAGTTTGGCTTTTTTTTCATTTCCAGAGAAATGTGGAATAAAGTGATTGTCCCATCCCTGGAACTGTCCCATCCCAAGGCCAGGTCGGACAGAGCTTGGAGCCACCTGGGCTGGTGGAAGGTGGCCCTGCCCATGGGACCCTCACCACTCCACGATTTGATGATTCTGTGAGTGATTTGATGAAGAACCAACAGTGGCAAAAGGAGGAATTAAATCCCCAATTCCTCCACCACCACAGCTACCCACAATCTTCCTGTGATCACCTGACCCCCAATTCCTGTTAAAACCTGGATCAGAGGCTGCTGATATTCAGTTTATCACTCTGCCCTCACCCAGCAGTGGCCAACGGAGGCTTCTTCTTTCTCCCACCTCAATATTAGAGCAAACCAAGCAGGATTCTTTGACACAAGCCCCTGCCTGGACATCCACCTGCCACCACCACGGCCAAACCACCCTCCTGGACTCTGCCAGGAGCAGAAAAGTCCCCCCAGAACTCCAAAGAAAACCAGAATTTAAGCCAGCATTAACATCCACCAGTGAATATCTGAGCAACCAAACCCCCCCCGCCCAGGGGCCAACTCCATTCCCAACTCTCCTTCCCCTGACTGTTCTTTCAGACAAATTTTTAGAGGAAAAGATGCCCTAAGCCCTGCTGATCCTTCAGGACATATGCAATAACAAACAAGGGTTTTATTTCAACCCATTACACCCGTCAGTCACAGAGCACAGCACAACCAGCCCTGCTGCAGCCACTGCAGGGAAGGGCAGGGCAACACTTTCTCCACTCAACCATTCTCCAAAAGTTAAATAATTTCATTTCCCGTCCTAATTTTTGGGTTTTCCTCCTAATTCCATCTTCCCTGGCCAAGGCATCCCGCAGGGAATGCTGCCCTGAAAGGGCTCATGGGGTCAGCCCAAGGAGGGCATACATCGGCTTGATGCTCTTAAAAGGGGGATGGAGCAGCAGGA
>VYXC01006393.1:0-184710 GCA_013397175.1 Platysteira castanea
AAAAGGAAGGCAAAACTGGTGATGAAGGGGTGGTCAATAGCTAACTCATGTAAGCACAGTTAACTGTTAGGAGACAGCAAATGTTAGTTCTGACAGCAAACGTTAATTACAAAACCTTAGAAGTCGGATTCGCTCTAATCTTGTCAAGATAGAGGGGACAAGGATCATCTCAGAAACGACTCAAAGGACTATGCGTGCCCCAGGGAGAAAGGTGAAAAGTGCATCGTGAGGAAGACTACTTATCTTCATCAGAAAGACCCCCGAGGAAGAGGAGAAGACTTCCTCAGTGCAACCACTAAGACACACAGTGCATGCATGGCATGTATGCTAACGATATTACTGACTTCTGAGAAATAATTTGTATAACCATGCCTGTCCCAAGGAATGTGATGAATATTCATAATTTAACCCATAATACTGTGTTGGAGGNATACTGTGTTGGAGGAAATACCGGTGTGTGTGTTTGGAGGAGCAATCCCCCATGCATCCAGCGCCAAATAAAGCAAATACCCACTTCTCTGAGTCTGTCTCTGAAGTGTCTGTTGGCGTGGCTTGGGGCAATTCACTGGTACAAAACGTGGAGGGGAAAGCAAGGGGCAGAATCCCAGACCTTCGTCTTTCCCCTCCACCACCATCGCCTGCTGCGGGACACTGTGAGGCCTCTGGGAGCAGGAGGAGAGAACCCCCCGACCCTGCCCCCGCCAGACTGAAACCCCAAGTGAGCTGTGGAACCCCTACCCCTGCTCCTGCGTCGCGTGTGGGAGCGCGAGCGGCCGAGGTTCAGCTGCAGCCACCGGGCACCACGCCTGCATCTCGGAGGAGGGGCCACCACACCCCACCCAAACTGCTCCAGAGATCGGAGAAGGCAGGTAAGACGCTTCAAACAGCAGGAAAAAAAGGCAAAAATTGCTCGGTTCCCCCCACCCCATCTCAGCAGCAATAAAGGTAGAACAGTGTGGTGGTGATGATACAGAGGAGTTTAGGATTTAAGGGTTAATTGCTTATTGTGAGCATTAGTGGTATTGCTAAATTTTACAGCTGCTTGTTAGACAGCGTATATTGCTTGCTTGATACTAACCATGCTTGCCAAGCAGAAGGGGGAGGATGTAAGGCCATTGATAAGGGGTAGAGACCGCAACTCCAGGTCCTGGTTTCAGATCCTGGAACCAGCTAGAACCAGCCCTGGAGTTTGGACTTGGACCAGAAACCTAGAGAGCATGCACAAAGAAGAGGGATAAGAAGTTCAAGCCCGAGGAAGACCTTTACTTCGTCCCAGAGACCCCAGCCCACGACCACCAGGCGGCAGTGCGCAGGCGCATTAAAATGCTAATGACTTTTGAGCTAATTATAATACAAAGCGGGAATAGATAATGAATATGTATAGGCATATTGTGTAATTTAATGCATATGTAACTTGTAACCAGATATATTTCAAGCCAAGTGCTGTTGAGGCTGTGCATGCCTTTGGAGGAACGATCCCCCATGCACCTCGGCCGATTAAACATATCAACTTTACAACTTTAATTAGTTGTGGAGTCTGAATTCCGCGCATCAGTGACCCATCCCACGCTTTTTAAAGTAACCGTAGCTTTTTCTAAGTTTTCTCTACTTTTCTCTTTCTTTCTCTTTGCCTCTCCTACTATCAAATAAAAATATATCAATTTTTGACATCAACATTTAATCTCATTTGGTTTTTATCTCAGTTTTTTGGGGAACATCTTGAACCTTCAAAGTTCTTTCTGTTTTATTCACAGAGCCTTCATTTCCTTTGCTCTTCCATGTTTAAACTAGTTTCTAACAACTACTAAAAAGAGATGGTTGACAAGTTGAACAGGGAAGACAAAAGGTGGCTGGGAAAGGAGCAGTTTTACAGGGCTATGCAGTGCTTCCTCAAATTTGTTATTAGGTGTTTTAGTCTAAGTACCTGACTAAATACCATTCCTCAGTGTTTACAGACCAGGTTAAGATGTTAGGGAAACCTGTCTGTCTGACCATCCAGCCACCTGGGTAGGACTGAGGCCCTCGCAGTGGCAGCTGTGGACAGTGGACGGGTCCCCACTTGGCTCCCCACATTCACAGTCACACCAGGCTGGTGACACACAGTCACCAGCCCAACCCCGGCTTTCCCATGGCAGAGACTCAGACGTCCAGATTGTTAGGAAATGATATAAAATTTAATTTTTTTGTAACTTTAGTCAGTCTTGTTTGCCTTTGCCCTGGGGGAAAGGAATTTTAAGTTTCTTTTCAAAGGACTGTTTCATCACCCAAGGTGTGATGAGCCCTCTCAACAGACTGGGAGTAGCACAGAAGATACACAAAAGATAACGACCATCAGCTCCAAACATCACCTTTGGCATGGTTGGAGACACCTGGTCCAGGAAAGACTGATAAGAGAGAAAAATGAGGACATCAGAGGCGAAGAAATTAACATCAGAGGCGAAGAAATCCGTAACCAGTAGAAAACCAAACACTAAGAACTGCGTAACTTGGGATCATTTGATGAACATTCAACCATGAGTTCAATGGATTTTGACTGCATCTGAAAAATCTAGTAGAGTTATGTGTCATGGAATGATTTTCTCTGAACACCCGGGCTATGTGTGGATGAAATTAATTCTGTTGCACATCCTGGCCAGAATAAAGGTGATTCTCTAACACTAAAAATGTTGTTGGAAACTTTTTCTATTTCTCCTGCAGTTTCAATGACAGAAGGACATCACAATTTTGGCACTTGATCTAACATTGTCCTTAATAAACCAGGAGGCTTTTTAGACTCTCCTGATGATTACAGAAGACAGATATTTTTTTTTTTTATAACCAAGCACAGTACATGCTTTGTTTTTAGATAGATATAATACAGATATAACTGAAAATTGTAGCTAACCACTCAATTCAGTCATTTCAACCTTTCCTGTGTATTAGACTCAATGTCAAACGTATATCAGTGCTTGCTAAATGAACTAATGAAATACAGATACACTTTCTCCTGTAAAAAAAACCAAAACAAAAAAACCAAACCAAACAAAAACCCCCACACCAAACACAACAACAACCTTAATCCAAATCATCTAGAGCCAGATTGTTGCTAACTTCATTCAGACAGAGTGATATCTTAATTCACATGTACTCCCTTTATCTGTATTTTTGATACAATTTAATCAATCAGTCTACAGAAATTCTATTTTACTATTATGTTAGCACTTGCCAATTATTAAGTAGCCACTAATGTCACCCTCCTTCAGGGAGCTGACTGAAAACTTACAAAAACATTGGCAAAGCAACAGTTCCAAAGCCAACTGTTCCACAGAGTAACACTGAACAATCTGCATGGCTGGCCCAAAGCAGCTGCTTTGTACATGGAGAGAAAATTCTCCCTTCTATATTGGATGAATTCCTGGCTTGTACAACATGAAGTCTACAGTGTGAATGGCTCTCTAACTGTTGCTGAAACCACGCCAAAACACATTTCTTACCATGGAAAACAGTAGGACACCCAGTCTGAACAGCTACCAGCTTCATTCAGAGGAGCCAAACAGTGTATTTAGGATGGCTGCAAAGTACAAGACATGTTCAGCATTTGTAGCCATCTTTCTTGATTTTGTCACAAGAACTGTGTGGTACTCAGCATTCAATTCAGATTTATGGCCTCCAGAGGCATGCAATTACATCAGGTATCTTTCCTTAGATGAAGTATGCTTTAAAATAGGATCCAGTTTTCATAAAGGCTCTGAAACCAAAATGAAAATGCAAACTGAAACCAAAACTCTCAGAACAGGCAGCATTGGCAGCATTCATCCGTCTGTTTGTACAAGCATTAAATGAGAGGCTGGGAGAAGAGGATTGCAGTTTTGAATAGCACCTGTCTTAATAGCTGTCCTTTTGTAAAACTGTAATTTATTTTCAATTATTTCTGTGAATAAGCTTTCAAAAATATGTCTTGATACTTTAAGATATTTAATTAACTAATAATAAGAGAAGTCATAAGCAATCAGATATATTTTTTCAACAATTTATCACTTGAATTAGTGCTCAGCTTCTTTGAAATATTTTCATGATTTTCCAAGTTTCTTTTACTCAAATGCTGCACCAAGTTACATCCTTTCTTAAATCTGATATTTTATCTCCAGCTTAAAACTTTCCATCTTTTCCAGAACAAACTGGCAAAGGGAGCAAACCAGTGAAGAGATCAGCAGTGAAAGTGTGATTTTCAAATTGATTTGTAAACAGCCATAATGCAAAGCAGGCATTAATTTATTGGTGCACTGTAAATCTCTGGCTAATTTATCAACCCAGGCACTGTGTAGTGCAGAAAGCACTTGGAAGGAAAGAGTCAGAGAGAGGTCAGTGCCTGAGCTGCAGCTCATTTCCACTGAGGCCCTGCACAGCCCACCGGCCCTGAGCAGCGCACACCAAGAAGAATTCCCTGGGCCTGCCTTTCCCAGCCGAATGTGGCAAACGACAGGCATTAATACAGACTTGAAAAGCCTTATACACATTCTATTCTATAGTTCACCCAATTTGCAGTATTTGAAGAGATTGCAAATAGGCTTCTGCTGCACCTGCAGACCTGAGCCAGCACCGTTACTGCTGTGAGGCAGGAGAGAACCCCTCAGTCAAATCTGTGTGGGCACCTCTGCTGGGAGCACTTACAGGCAGCTAAGTGCTTTGTGTCAGTTTTCCAGCCATGGTGCAAAACTCCTTACTGTACCTCACCTGGGAGCCTGTAAGACTTCAGTACAATTTGTTCAGAGTCCTTCAACAACCAAAATTTGAGCAAGCCTCCCAACACAGCCACTGCAACAGGTGGGGGAGCCCGTTCCCTGTGCTCCTCAGCCCCTGTGCATTCTGCAGGAACCTCCCCTCCCAGACTGCCACACCAAGGCAGGAGCTGTTCTGTTGATTAATATTTCACTTAAACAACAACATTCTTAACAGGATACTATCAATAAGGCCAAGGACTACATACAACAGTCAATCATCTCAAATATATTAAATCTGTATGAGCATGGAGGGAAAAGGCAACAGAAATGAGACAGGTTTTAGCTTCTGCTCATCTTGTCTTTTGCTACACTACTGCAATCACAGGAATTGCCAGCTTCTCTCTTCCACAAATCTATTGTGAGAGGTACATCTTTGTGATTAGAAAAGCTGCAAACCCAGCATTCTCTTAACCCAGCAAGTCTGTTTCTCAGGACAAAGACAAGTGCCTGTTTCCCAGCTTTGAGACAAACTTACTTCTCTCTTTTGATGAAAAAAGGATTTTCCCTGACCCTCAGAGGTTGCATGTTAACAGAAGCTATTTCTGCTCAATCAAGTGGCACAACAGGACCCCACTGCAGAGAAAAGAAAACTAGGGAAGTTCAAATGACTCAAGTCGGTATGCCAAGAAGATCTGTAGGAACCTCCATGCTGGCTTTTCTGCCTCCACCCCTCAGAAGGTGAAGGGTGAGTCAGAAAGGAGGCTTTACCAGGGGATTGTGCAGAGCATCCTCACCACAATCCCAGCCCAATGGCAGCAAATAGCATTGCTCAAATACTGAAGCACAGAAATGTAGAAAATACTATTTTTTTCAGATGATTAATGAAATTATATTTCAGGTTCATGACTTCTTAAAAGAATTTTTTTTCCTAGAAGTGTTTCTTTGGACTCAACTCATTAAGACAAAACAAACACGCTACCGTTTAGGAACCCAGGTGAAAAAGTTCTGATACTCCAACATTTGTTTCTACATCAGTGTCATGGATTAAAAAGGAATGAAAATTATTAATATCTGTAAATATATTCAACTGAAGTTGATTTCTGTTTTAAAATATCAGTGTATCTTGTATAGCTTCTGAGATGGCAAAAAAACCCAATGCATACATTTTTGATCTGGGATTTAATTTTATATATTTAAGCACAATTTGTTGGCTTACAGCACTAGTTGGGTTAGAGCAAATATTACATTTTAAAACTTTATGGAACTAATTTATAGTGTAGGGCAGGCACAGACTTGATCTCCTGGCAGCAAAATTTTATGTTTCCATTTCAGCAATACTGCCTAACACAATAATATCAGGCCAGCAAATCTTAAATATAAGTTAAGCTAACATGATCCATTGCCTTATAAAGCAAAAGTACCCTGTGGAGTCATGCTGAATATGCCAAGTGATTTTTCAAAATTTAATCATCCTAAATGTCAGATAAAGGTGCTTTTGCTGTCATTCTTTAAAACTAGAAAAGAAATCTGAGTGTGCCTTCAAGTTATACAGAAAACTGTTCGAAAATAGCTATGTTAAAATATTAATCTGCTGTTTGCTAAATGTAAGGAAGGAAATATTGACGTGTTTTATTGAAAAATAAAGAATTGTATATTTTTCCCAATAAAGATCACCAGTTTTCATATCAATATAGATATTACTGTTTCCTTCTAAGGTCAATTTATCTTTTGCTGATGCTTCCACAGTAGATGTTGTACAACGACAGCAATAATATTCTGAAAAAAATTTCAGTATGCCTCTAATCAAACATGTGTTGACTGTAGCTCCTGAGCTGATCAAATAAATGTTGGAATGTTTCATAACCATGCTTTTAACTAGCCCCACTCATGGAATGGGATTGACATGAAGACTGTTCACTAGAAGGTTGCACAAGGAAATATGATATCACAGACTCAAGCTCCACGTGGCTGAACAGAAAGTAGGAGTTGAATTATACTGAAGAATTTGAATATTTGTAAAGTAAATTATGACTTATTCATAGCGCTTCCCCTAAGGCCACCTTATTGGGGTGAGGAAGAGAGGGTGTCCTGAATTATTTTTTGGAATTTCACCTTTAGAAAGGATACCATTACACAAAATTAAGTAAAATAAAATAACCAGCATATCATAACTGACACTAGAATATGTCAGAGAAAAAGAGAGATAAAGAAATATTATGGTTAGATAAATAATTAAGTTAATAACTATTTTAAACTATGGAGAACTGTGGATGGTGTCAATGGATTTCAATCCACTCATTCCCTTTTCTCTTTACACTAATATCACATATAAAATACTTCACATTTATGGTTTCTATGCTACCACATGGATCAAATCAGTTTGTAAAATGCTGCATGTGCTGCAGCACACGAGATTTAATTTTAAGATGATGTCAGACTTGGAATAAGCTTTGAGCCATCATCTGATCTTTCAAAATCTGTAACCTTGCTTGGCAATTTACACATACAAATGAAATGTGCATAATGAGTCACAGTCAAATCCAGGTAACACTCCCCTAAACAAGGCTGTGATGGAAAACCACAGCAGACATCAGGACTGCAGTATTCTGTCTGGCACACACTGTCTTGCATTCAGGAGCAGTGGAATGTTCAAACAAACAAACAAACCAGCCTCCCCCTCCCACCCACCCCTTAGAAAAACCCCAACACACAATCAAAGCAAACACCTAAACCAAACCAACAACAGAACACAAACACCCACAAAAACAACAAATGAACAACAAAAACAAAACAAAAACAAAACAAAAACCAAACAACCAAATCCACACAACATAAAACCCATCACACGCATCAAAAAACAACCTCCCCAAAAATTAACACAAAAAAACCCCAAGAAGACCTTAAGACAACAGAGGCAATACCTACATCTTGAAAGGTGCTCAGACTACCTCTGGCTCTGCATGCTGCAATGAAAGGTGAAGAGATACCAAGAACTCTGCCAAAAGATTTTCCTGAAAATTATCTTTATAAAACCCACTTTAAGAAAGAAATACCTTTTTGTACTGTGCATGCAATGCAGCCATGCTTTTGACAAATCCTTTTTATAGCAGCTCACTGATTATATAAATCTTTTTGTGTATATATGTCATTCTTTGCCCCAAGTGACATAAATTACGCTTATGACAAGGCCTCAAGTAGGTTTATAAACATGAAGACTAACACCTCTTGTCAGTGATACCCTGCCACAAGATTGGAGGCCTCTAGTGAGTGACTAATGAAACCACTGCCACTGTTCACCATTTCTACATTCAATAACTATGAACAAGGCACAAAAGGCAGCTCTGGAAACCTGGTGTTGTACACTCTAGACACGTGTTAGTCATCTGGAGGCTCCAAGTGTTCAGATGAACAGTGGCTGGAGCAGCCATTTAATCCTATTGACAATTTCCTGTACTTTAGCTAGGTGGGAAGTGGTGCCTTGGAAACAATTTTGCTACGACATTATTGCTTCTACAGCTCCAGGATGTCAGGAAACAGCACAGCCCAGCATCAAGAGCCAAGGAGATGCACAGCTTTAACTCTCTGTATTTCAGGTACTTCATCTATTTAATCAAACTATAATCATGCAGTCTGGATACAACCAATACCCTCCAAACACTCTGAAGTGCTATGCTGCGTGTGTGCTTGAATGGGTTAATTCAGAGACTGTTTGACTGGGACGTGGTCTGTACTGCCCTGTGAGGTGAAGCATTCACGGCCAGATTCCAGCAGCTGCTCTGGCTGTGGAGGGAAGCACCTCTCACCGCTGGGCTGGAGAGCTGGGCAGGGCGCAGCCGTGGGCTCAGGCAGCCCTGGCTGCTGGAAGAGCAGCCCAGGGACTGTCGGCAGCCAGGGCAATTGTGGGTAGCCATGCCTAATCTCCCGTAGAAGGGCTAACAAACCGTGAAAGGAGTAAAGCTATAGTAACCTGAACAGAGCTCACGCTCTTATCTACTTCTCTATTTCTTCATTTTCAAACATGACTAGATTATTCTCCGGCATGCCTGAAGCTTTTCCCTTGGGTGATCATCCTGTTTTATACACATACAACTGCATTGAAAGCACTGCAATAACATTAAGAAAATTATTTCTGTATATTGGTGAAATATAGGATGGGTTTTTTTAAATTTTCTTTATCAAAAATATGTAAAACAATACAATTGCCATAATGTAAAGGTCGCTGCCTTTTTGTTAATTCACTGAGGGAATATCAAAGTCCAGAGGATGAAAACCACCGAGCTATAGACTCTTAGAGGCTGTAATTGTCAGAATAAGCATTTTACTCTGCACGCGAAGAAAGGAGTTTATGCTTGACTGCATTTTCTACTAAACCCGCAAATTACTTGTCGGTTCATCTTGTTAAAAATTACAGTATTTATTTACTTTATTGCAACTACACTGCTTCTAATAGGGATTTACTTGTCCTAATCACTTGTGTCCATATAGCTTCTCATCTCCATCAATTTTATTTTTGTCATTGAAATTCCTCTCAGTTTTTCTTATTCAAAACAAGAGAAATCAGAAACATAAAATGGATTAAACACGTGTATTATATAACCACATCTCAGTCATTTTTACTTAACTTCTTGATTGTCACAATTCTATTATTTAGCATTCATTTCTCATTTAGCCAGTCAGTCCACGCTACTCATTCAGTTTTGGTGACCACCAGACTCTGATCCAAAAGTTTCTCATTCTTTTCTGATTACTGCAAGACAATCTACGTGCTCACAAGGTAGCAAGCCTATGAAATTACTATTTTTAAGGAAAGTGCTCCTACTAGCCACAAATAAAATCAGTTCCCAGCTGACTAGTAATGGATTTAAAAGCATTAAAAACATAAGAATAGCTTCAGTTTAGATACAAGTAATGGCATGAGTGAGAAAGATCAAATAATTTCTCCAATTAAACAATTTTTGACGAAATATACTGGAGATGGAAAGAATAGGAAATGTTTCTGAAGACATATTTATATAATTAACTTGTCCTACCAGACGCTACCTGAGTTTCACCTGGACTTTGCCTTAAGTTTTGCAATACAAGCCTGAAAGCTAAGCAACAAGACACTTGTAAAAGACTTGTAAACTGTCACATATATCTGTTCTTTTAAGGGTAGAAAAGATACAAAATATGATTTCAGATTTGTTAAGCAGCACAGCATAAATAAACAGTGCTGCTGACATTGAATTTTTAGAAATTTAAAGCAAGGCAAAAAGTTGATTAAAGGCTGACAAGAACTTGCTTTACACAGACAAAACCCCAAAACACATTAAGTACTTCATTTACCTTAAAACATAAACTTTTGTTTTGAAAAAACTAGTGAGAAGTCTTAAAAAAGACAAAACCACAAAAGAAAAAAAAAAGTGACATAGGGCAGAAAGAATAAGTCATGCCTCAGATTTTGTTGTTCTCTAAAGTATGAAAGATGAAGAACCAAGAAAAAGAAATAGAGAACTAAATGTTCATAAAAGCAACTAAGATTTGAGATTTTGCTTACATTAGGAACATAGAGTTGTCCTTAAACCAAGGTAAAAAACTTAAATGCTAAAAGCTTCATTTTTCTTAGCTGGAAGGACCTATTAATGTGACAGTCAATCAGATTCCAGATTGATGCAACCTGCAGCTCAAAGAATCATTCCTTCCGGGACAGGTGATCACATTCTCAACCATTTCATCAAGAAATGTCAAATACCCCAGGGCCTTCCAGTTTACAAATCATTCAGAATTCTCTCTCAGCCAGGTAACCTTGTGGGATTCCTTACTTGAGCTTAATCAGTGCAATGAGGTCTATAATGCCACTACTTAGCTTCACCTGGGACAAACTCCTACGATACTGCAATAAGGGCTTTAGGCAATAATCTAACAGATTTTGCAAAAAAATATTTTTTTAGAAGTATGTACTGCTGTTATTGCTACAAAAGACAAAATAAAAGTTTGTATTATTTTATTTTTTGCGGTTTTAGGTTTTTTTTCCTTAAAGCAAGACAACAACCCAAGTCAAACAAACTGCAATACAAAATGTAGGTGCTGTACTACAATATTCCTTTTTGGTAATATATTTATTTTCACAGCCACTTGCTCCAAGGTTTAGCAAATAATCTGGATATGGTTTGCAGAATTATCATCCTGCCTATTAAGCAGATGTAATATTAAGCACTGCAGGAGGCTGCCAAACTGGAATTCATTATGAGTAAATCTCATAATGAAAATTAATTCTTTAGAAGTCTATTAATTTGCATTAAATGCCAGTATGTATATATTACATCATGTAATATATTACAAAAATGTGTAGTAATGTGTATATGTAACACAGAGCATATATATATATATATATATAAAGCCTCTTCTTCCCTCTCTCTCAAATTTTTTCTGGGTTGGGAAAAAAAGAAAAGAAAGCTGGAGTAGCCACTGCGGATGACATATTTTTTCTATCAGCTTTGTGTCCTCTCTAGTTTTGCCATAGCAACTAAGCTAAATCTTCCTCACTTGGCATCATTAGCTTGATGCTTTGGCTGTGGAGAAAAGAAATTGTGATTTGAGAGGGTTCTGAAGGCATATGACCCCCTTCAGACTAGAATCTGTCATGAAATCCTTAGCTTAGGGTCAGTATCACCATCTCTGGCACACATCAGGCTCTCTCCTCTGAGGCACAAACATGGGCTGGCTGACCCCCAAACTCAATTTCCGTGCCTGCTGGGCTCTCTGCACCTCTGCAGTCAGCAGCCCACCTATCCACGGAATCAAGGGCTGAGCTTGTCCCTGAGCTGCCATGGCCATGGGGATGCTGCTGGGAGCAGCAGCCCCAGCACAGGAGCAGGAGTTGGATCACAAGGCCTGGGTTCCCAGAACCTGGACAGCTGGCACAGGGAGAGGGCAGACCCAGCCTAGACCTCTACTAACATGAGCTGTCACCAGCCCAGGTTATTATCCTGCTGGGATCTTCTTTCCCCCTTCAGCAGAGGATATGTTCTGTCAGAGCAGCTGTACAGGCTGGACCAGGATCTCTAAAAAGCCCAATACTGGGACCACTGAGTACCACTCTTTCAGCCTTGGTGACTAAACTACATAAAGGCTTCTATCCAATTCTACTGATTTTCTGCCGTACCATGGAATTGAAAGTTAGGGCAGCTTTATCTTAACTTTTAGCTAAATTCCAATACTTCCAATAAATTCTATTCGTAAACAAATATTTTAAGCACAATATGCCAAACATCCTAGAGATCAAAACAATTTCCCCGAGAATAGTTATTCTTTATTCACCCAGAAAAAAAGACTAAGATTATTTACTAAAGGATGATTAAAACAGAACATCATATTCACTGAAATAAACAGAAACCTCATATTTAACTCAAAATAGTTATGATTTGTGACAACATCAATAACACTAAGTGCAGCTTTAAACTATTCAATAAAAATTATTATGGTTTTAGTGAGGAGTATTTAAGAGAAGAAAGCTATATACTAAACAATAAGATTACACCATTTACACAAATAACTTCTGTGTTTCTCTCATAAAAGAAATCATGTCATGCATCAATATGCATAAGCCGTAAGAGCAGGATGATGAAGCAGTCCTAATAACAGAAAAGAAGACTACTTGCTAGCCATTTGGCAATTCTATTTCAAATAGCCCATTTCCCATCCTGAAGTCTGCTCTAGTTCCATTAATGAATATCATATTCACTACAGGAAAGAGCTGCAATTTCTTGCAAGGGCAAGAATTACCTATAAAAATGTCACTTGTTTATATGAAGCATGTCATCCATTTTCAAATGAAAAGTAGTGGAAATACCAGCAATTTTATATACTTCCAAGATAAAACTTCACAACTTTTCACTTCCAAATAGCATTCTGTCAAATTTAATTTTATAAAAATTAAAGAGTTAAAAAGAATTCTTCTCTGTCAAGTATTTATATTTTTTCCCTTCAAGTAGTAGTATTCAAAGTGCCTCTAAAAAAACCCACAAACTTGTTTCAGATTGATTTATTTTTCTTAATTTCTTTTTACTTTCCTTTTGTTTCAGCAGTCAAGCAAAAAAATCCATTATTTGCCTAGTTCTGCTCTGCTATACTTAATGTTCTTGCAGTGCTCTCAGAAGAGAACACAGGACAGCATACCAATCACTCTTGGCAGCACACTGGATAGTTTGCACATTTAAATCAGGGGAACCTCAGGCAGCTTTTGGGTTCACAGAAATCAGTCATGGCTGACCCACAGTCGAGACGGTTCTGTATGCTAAGCATTCCTAGCAGCAGTCCTTCTCAAAGGGATAAACTGTCTCATTATGACTGCAGCTGTATTCAGAATGGAGACTGAAATATACCAGGGTCCTTGAGGATTTGCAATGAAAGCTGTAGGTGTTATTCTCAGTATTCAACCTCTTTGACTCATTTTGCCTCATTCTGTCCACGAACTTTGAGGTTCTGCAGGTAATGATGAATACTTATGACCTATATTCAAAATATTTTGACTTGCTATTTGATCCATCTGACATGCCCAGGTGGTATTACTGATGGGCTTGTGCTCAGTGAGCCCAATAATATTGCTAAGCACTTTTTCCCTGTTTCTATACTTGATTTTTTACCCCATGTGTTGCACTGGGTTCCTTGGTTTTGCAGAGACCTGGATTAAGCTAAAGTCCTGTCATTTGATCTTGCATGTTTGCAACAGAAGATTTCCTCCTTGTCATCTTAGAGCAGGAGCTGATTAGTTGTACCTCCCCTTGGGGAACTATAAGGATAGGATTTTGGAATAAGAGTGGGGAATACTTCTATGCTTAGCATGTACGGAGACTGTTTCAAATTTGGACAATGAATCTTCATGTTGTAGTCTCCTGCTATCAGTTTGTAAATTAGCTCTCTGCATCGCAAATTTTATAAGACTATGAATGTTTTGTTAATTAAATGTCTATAAAGAACTCCATCCTTTAAATTTGACCATTAATATTCAGAAAAGAGCAAAACAGCACAACGTAACTTAAATCAACAGCATTCCAAAACAAAATATTTCAAAAAGTCAATCTCCATCATGATGATACAGCACCATGAGTCCCATCAAAATCATGAAAATATTTGCTCATAGGAAGTATAGTTCCACCCTTTTCTGCCTTTTCTTTGTTACTTTCATTTTTTGCCTTTTACCTTATTCCTTAATCTGAGATTGAAAACAGGCATTATTTGCATCTTACATTGTATCTCACATATACAAAGATGATTTACTTCAACTCTTCCTCAGCTAAAATTATTTATTACAGTTCAGATTCTACTATGTATTAGAAAGTTTTAAGCACAAGCCCCATAACTTTCTCAGACAAGAACTCTAGCATCTAATTCAGCTTTTTCTCAGAAATATAGTAGCCATTAATCACCACACAAAGCACATTTTTGTTGTCTCTAGGCAAAATGATTCTGTAGCACCACCTAGTGAGATGACATCACTGTGATGGAATTCTGAACTCACAATCAATATTGATTTGCCACTTCTGCTTTTGGAGAACGTAACTGGTTTCCAGATGGTAATTTGAATTCCAACCTGCAGTTCCTGATAAGCAGTGATACAAGGGGTCACGGGAACCCTTTTTTCCACATCCAGAACGGAACAAGTTCATTGCCTACTGTGGAGATGGAAGAGTGCCTTGGCCACCTCCCTCCCCTCTCCTTGAGGTGTCTGCTTGGAAAACACAGCAGTATCTGCCAGGTCTTCGGTATTCCTTTCTACCTCTACGTTACTGCAGCATTGGTCATTAAAAGCACATTCTGAGCTTCCTTCACTACCAAAGACTGTAAAAGTGATCTCCATGAAGGCCTGAAAACTCCATCGTATTACTGTGAAAAAGCAGAGGACTTGAGGAAGATGTCCAGGATTTGGTAATGAGATCTTTCAAATCCAAGAGTTTTCGTCTATTAGCAACTCATGAGGTCTACAGGGAAACTTAAGAACAGCAAGTTCTTTAGTGCCTAAATCCAAAGGAAACTTTCTCCTGAACTCCTGTGATGAACAGCATATTGGCATGAAGTATGAAATTTGATTATCCCTCTCTTAGCTTGCATAACTACAAAGTTTTATTCATAGTCTGAAAATACTATTTTACTGAAGGTTGTTTGATCCAACCCTCCAACTAAACCAATGAAGAGTCAGGCAAGAGCTGATTTTCCATTGCTTAAGATAGACAGTGTAGGGATACACCTTTTTAGGGAAGACATTTACTAAAAAGGGTACACAACATAAAATACTCCAAACATTTAAATGATTCTAATTACCCAGGAGCTCCTTGAGAGATCCACAAAATGAACACTGTTGCCCTGGGTTTTTTGCTAAAGCCTTGTTTTCTGTAAGCCTTCTGGTTTTAACCTTGGAGTCAAAGATTTTCTCACACAGTTATGTAAATAAAGCCAATGTTTACTTAAGTATTGAAATGTGTATAAAAATAATGTAGTGTCAATAAACCGTAGTCATTTGCTTCTTTCTGCTGAACCTGGCAGGTGTCAGAGCGTCTTATTGTGTCCCCGCGGACACAAACACTACTGGAATATACCATGAGAACCTGTAATGTCCTCCTTAGGCTGCTTAACAACTAAGAAACAGTGACAAACAGTTCTGACAAACAGTGGAACAGGTGCTGAGGGAGATGGTGTTGAGCCACCTTGGAGATTTTCACAACTCAACTGTTCCTGAGCAACCTGACCCTACCTTGGATTTGCTCATACCTCAAGATGAGGGCTGCGACCTGAGGAACCATAGCCTGGCAAAAATGAGTGCACGCTACTATTCAGTTTCCTTCTTCTCTTTGCCAGTCCCAAGACATCAAAGCAGCAGTCCCTGGGAGAGGTAGAGGAACAGAAACTGACTGCTATGAATGTAGAAATCAAAATATTATTAAATTTATATCCATCTTTTAACTTCTGAAAGCCAGCTATGACTTCCGACCAAAGCAGCGTCATGCTTTAACCAAATGTTAATGGTGGCAAAAAGAAGGCTGCTTTGTATGACTTTGGACAAGTAGCTCTCAGGGGAAATTACTACGCAGTATAGAAATTTAAAGAATCCAGCCCACACCTCACTTTTATATACTGTAATCAATTCTTTAATCAAAAACTTCTGCATTAACCAAAACTTCTGCTGTATTTTCTACAACTGAACTGAAACACAGCTTTAAATTACTTAATTTTACTTGGAAGCAGAGCATGCAGGTGTACACCAGTCATTAAAAGCACAATGCGATCAATTCATGCTTCTGTTCACCTCATGTTTGGATATTTTCTGCGCTGCTTCCCATTCGAGACTACACATGCCGAGTGCCTTTGCTTTCTTTTTGATGGATTTCTGACATTCTGCTCATGAGTCTATTATCTGGCTTGAGCTCCCTGGGCTCCCACTGCACAGCCACAAAGAAAACACCAAACTCTTTCCAGGCTTTCAGCCACATAAACAGTTTGTCCTGCACAGCGCTCTCACCCCATCAGCACTGCACTGACTCACTGAGACCACCCAGTCAACGAAAGGCTCCACAGAATGGTACTTCCTAACAATATATTCAAGCCTAAGCATTACATAATTTTAGGAACCTTTCCTAGAAAAAAATGAATAAAATATTCCTTATTCATGACAGAAAGGAGGATCCCAGTTGATATTTTGGAGGCAGCTAAGTTGTCTTTCTCCAGTTTTTCTCCAATCTGCTTAAGAACAGGCAGCTCCTAACAAGGGATTTGTTCCATGTTTAATACTCCTCTTGTAATTTTCAATATTTAATGTCATTTTCCTATTTCTATTTCATCATATAGCATTCCTCTCTGTTACCTGTGCCCATCTAAATATATTAAATATTTCCAACATGAAGGACTTGGCTACACTTCAATACAATGACAGGTTAATGTTTTCATGTCTTTGGAATCCATTTACTTGAAATATTGGAAAAGAATGAGATAACATTGCCATTTCTTTGTCCCTGTTATTTTAGAGTGTTTAAGTAAAAGTAATGTCTAAATACTTTACCAGTGAAGCTGATTTCTATTAGCACCATGATGGTGAGAGTGATCTAGACAAACACAAACTGAGAGCCAAAATGCACCAGGTAACTCTCAGCCAGGGCACACAGCCCCAGTGCTGTTGTCTTCTCCCTCCCTGAGAACAGGCAGCATCTGTACATGACAGCAGAGGACCATGAAACATCAAAAAATAAAAAAACCATCAGAAAAAGGGATAAAAAAGTATCTGGGAGGTGATTTTTGGTTTTCAAAAATTAGAAGATTTGTTCAAATTTTCAGTCTGTTAAAGCTATTTATGGGATGCAGCGAGAGTATGAGGAAAGAGCCTGCAGAAAGCATCCAGAATAAAACACTGCATAACATTTCCTGAGGCCACTCCTGGAGACAGCACACTGGGGCACAGGAGTCTACTGGTATGACCCAGGAACATATTCCCTGTGTTCTTCAAACTCTGTGATTGTGTCATGGTAATTATCTCCTGTGAAACAGGTGAATGAAATGACCAGCATCATGGCATCCACCTTCTATATTCTTCATTAAGTACATGGAATCTATTCAGTTAAAATCCCAGCCATTACTGAAGCAAAGCACATCTTTTAGTTCATGTATTCCGATTTCAGTTAAATGACAAGGTTTTTTTAAAAAATTATGTAGACACAGTAAGTAAAGGAATAAAAGCATAAAGATGTGCCTATGCTAACTTGGAAAAGTTATTCCAATGTGAAAGGCAGAAATACAATCCACTGGACCACTATAAATAGCAAGATAGTCACATTTTAATGTATATTCCTGAAAATAATAGCTAGAACTCTGTAAAATGAATAGATATATGCATTAAAAGTAGGTATTATACATGGAACTCTGATATGAAACTACTGTGATATTTCCACTGGAAAAATACCCAAACTCTCTATGTAAACTCATTTTAGAGAGCACATCTTCCTTAATTTTCTGAAAATAATCTGAATTCATTCAAAAAGAAAGAATTTCATGATTCACACAGTAAAGTTGTTTGGAAATGACCCTGGGTTGTAAGTGGTAGTTATGGGCTCTGACTTATATCAACAACTAAAATGAAATTTATGGTTTTTTGTATGGCTCATAATTTTTTAAATGGAGAAAGCTGAAGATTTGAAAATAAGAGGCTGATAGCTGCTGATGTTCTTGAGTCATAAACTATAAAATATAATTTAATCAGGTCAAACTTTATCTATAACACGTATTTTAGATGTTTGGTTGCTGTCCATTTTCTTTTATTTTTCATGAAAAGAAAAGCCTAAGATATCTATTGCAAATACAACACTGTATTATTTTAAGATTTCAGCTAAGTCTGAAATCTCTAGGCACAGAAAATAAATGTTTTTGCCAAGCTCTGTCCTTAGCTTCAGATAGCCTAAATTTTACCAGACTGCGCTTTAGATTATTCCCTTTTTTTTCAGAGACATTCTTCCATTTTCAAGTGTAAGAAATAGAAAAGATAAAAACAAAACTTTAGATCAAATTTAGTATGTCCAAAAAGCTCAAATTCCATCTGTGCCTAAATCTTCTGGCTGAAGTTTAAATAATTACAGTTTACAAGCATTTCATTAGGTTTATAAAGCAATCTAAAAGAAAATAAACATCCCTCAACAGCGCAGTGAGCACTGCTTAAGCAAAGAATCAGGTAAGGGCATATCAGAGTTTCATATGCAGCACTCAGAGACAAGCACAGGCCACTCAGTTTATGGTTCCTCATGTGTTTGTTACTACACGGCTGCTGAAACACAGCACTTGAGGTAAGTCTGTAAGCATATGCATCTTAACTGTGGTAGATTATTAAAACCTGTTTTATTAATAAAACAAACAAACAAACAAGTGATTTTCTTTTAAGCCTTAATGCCTGTACTTTGACTATCCAGAGCAAATGACCTTGCAGCACTCGAGCACAGCGGAGAAGGGAGCAGGTGAGCGAGCCACGCCTCTGCACCACACAGTCATTGCTGCCAGATCAGCAGTGCTGTTGGCCAGTTTGGAGATGCTCTATTCTGTCACTCTGGGCAGGCACCAAATCAATGACACAACCACCACAACCCCAAATCAGCAATTTAACTTGCAAGGCAAAATCTAGTATTACTTTGGGCACTGTCTTCCACTGCCTCTAGTGATCTTACCTGACATTATTATTTTGCGCTAGGGGAACAGGTTGGTTTTTTGTAAGTACACTCTTGGTACTTAATTCTGTTAAAAACTCATGCCTTAAGCTTCCTAACTGGCTTGAAAATTTTCACATTTACTTTGAACAGGTTACTTTACATTGTTGCTCTTTGAAGCACCATAGAAGAGTATTTGTCTAGACAAGAGCATTCTTAGTGTTATCCTACTACATGAAATATTCACTTTGATAGTTTATGAGACTTTCCTTTTTTGCATACATATACAGACAGTTAGCAGAGTTTTTTGAGGGTTATTGCCCTCAAAAAGCATAATTTTTGGCCAAAGGATGGAAGGCTTCACATTCATTAGCACACTTGCTACTCTAACAACCAAGAACTGACCTGAAACAAAAGTTTTGGCAGCTCTCACAAACCCCAACACCAGCTAGTGAGAACCCTTTAGAAAAGAGTCCCTGCACATTGCCCCTGCTGGGGAAAGTCTTCAGGAACAATTGAGGAGCATCAAGATTTTACTAGGAAACAAAAAAACCTCTTGGTTCTGCCAAGTTCACAAATCTGAATGAGCAGGATGAGTGACAGAAATGTCAGCATTTCATCAGCTATTTGACAACCTTCCCATTTCCTTCTTGGCAGGCAGCTTTTTGGGACAACCTCCAGAACCGGCTGCAGTGCCAGCTGTGGACCATAGCAAAGTCATCCTCCTCCCCAGCAATTTTCCTACATATTTGCCCAAACTGTGGCCTGGCTCACACTGGGAGCTGGACTTGAAGCTCAGACACTCCTGAGCAAAGGAAGTTATTCATGATTGTGCATCTGTTGCTAACAACTCACACACAATAACCAAAGCTGCCTGCGAGTGTGATCAGATAACGTGCTCTGAAGGCATTTGAAATGCAATTGACTGTGTCTGGTATTGATGAAACAATTATCACCTTCCAGTAATAACTCATGAGAAAATCTTATCATTTTTGGAAGATCAGCATATTTTGCTCAAGGAAGTTAAAAAATAAAAGGATGGGTTGACAGAAACAGGCATTCCAGTCAGATACCTCACCAACTGCTAGAGGCAAAATTAACTTCAGGCGTGATGCACAAATTGCGTGTTAAAATCCAAAAATGAGGTGACATTTCCACACCACCTTCTTTCAGAGAGTTATGGTTATGTCATTAGTGCAAAGTCTGGGGATAACTACTGTGCCCAGGGATAGCTAACTCACAAACACACAAACCACTTGCATGTGACCAGACAAGTTTGTCAAGGACAGCAGGATACTATTTACCTGCTTCCCACCTCACTGCACAAGTACAGGCTGCTCCCCAAGACCTACACATTTTGAACCCTTTACAGCAACTCCAGGACACTCCACTCCCTTTACTTTTTCGGGTTATTAGCTACCCAAATGCATCACAGTAAAACACAGAACCTCCACCTTTTGTTCCTGAAAAGCACGATGATGCCACCATTAATTCAATCTCAAAAAGAAACAGAAGAGGAGCAACTATTTATTCCCTTTTCCTGAGCTATTCGAACATTGCTGCTGGCATTTCTGTCACTGCCATTATGTTGCTGTTTTAAGTATCCTTGCAATCAGATCCGAACCTTACAACCAAGTCCTTATCTTTTAACCAGCTTTCTTCTCCTCTAGTAGAAAAGGAAACTGAAGATCTGTCCACAGAGAAAACAGAAAAGCACAAACAATAACAGTGAGGCTTCCTATTCCTGATCACTGTCTATGGTGTAATTCTGCTTTACAAATTGAACTATTTTTTTCAAAAAAAAAAATCTCATCTAGCTGATGATATATGGGGAATTTACCACCAGGCTCAAGGCAGTGCCTAGCAACAAAGTGCTCAGAGTACAATAATCACTAATAGTATTTCATAATAATTTCAGAAGAAAGAGCAAGAATCAAATGGATTTGATGCTTCCGTGTAGTGTCAAAACACTTTAGCACAGCAGTCAGGGACTGTGTTATATTTAAGTCCCACACCACACATGATTCCCATATTAAGTCTCTAGTACAGATTATCCTAAGCATTTTAATAACATTACATTGACTTCACATGATTAGAAACACCCAAACCACCTCATGATCCATTTGGCAGTCCCACTCTACCAAATTATTCTGCAAACATTCTTTCCCTGATCAGAATCATCTTCCTTTAAATGAACTCATTGTAATGTAGCATGCCTATGTACTTGGTAACACATAGTAGAGGGAGAATAATGGCTCTTTAAATGACATTCAAGTCCTGCAATTGAAATAAATGATAGAATAAAATATCAATTAGATGTTGATAATAAGATACTTTATGCAATTTTCTTCCCAAAGGATCAGAAATCAACAGTCACAGTGGTAGTGCAAGGTGCATTTGGGAAAGAGAACGCCCATAAAAATCTAAGTAATCTGATACACTTCACATAGGAAATAAGTCAAGCTGTTTCAGCTGTTTCTCATCTACATGAAAAAAGCTTTTCTGTCTCATTGAAATTACTGTCACAGTGATTCCCAAAGGCTTCAACAATAAACCTTTACTTTCTGTATTTCAAAGCTGTTGTGCATTGGGTGGGTTTTGCAGTTGTCTCTTTTTGGTTCCCCATGCCTACACACAGCAGTTTCTACTGACTACTTTATATTATTTATGTCCAATCTGGTCAATTCTAGGCAGTTCCTGCTGCAGAGAAATCATTGGAATTGTCAGATTGTCCACCCAGTATGTTAATCAACACATTTAAACACATAATTTGTTCTTATAAATTGGGCAATGCACAGCAGGAGCTGGAGTCTCTGGGATAGTCCAATATGAAGACCTGCTTATTTTTCTTTTTCCACTCTTTGCTGGGGCACAGGACAGACTTTTCAAGTTTTTTAAAAGTGATGCTCAGTAAAGCTCTGGCAGGGACAGATTCCATTTAGACCAGCAAAAAAACCTGCCCAGCCCAACTCCACCAACTGCCAAGTCCAGCTTATACCAACCTGCCCAGTCCAACTTATACCAACTCAGGTATAAGTTGGACTGAAACAGAATTAAATGTTCCATAGTGGACACTAGTGACAGTGAGAAAGAAAAAGGGAGATAAACCAAAGACCAACTCTCTCACTGGTGAAGAAAGTGGAATTTTACAAAACAGACAAGTTACTTGGACAGAAGCTGTTCTTTACAGATTGCCTTACAAATTCCAAATGGCAACGGCAAATGAGCTCTCAGCTCCTGTGACACTGCTGAAGTTGAACCAAATGCCACTCCGTCAAACATCGTAGATGGGGCGTCTTACATTTTGCTCTTGCTCTTTAATATAATGCTGCTGTCCTAGGGAAAAAATTGTTGACCACGAGCAAAACAAAAGTGTGTGAGGCAACCCAGTAAGCTGTCAATTAAATAAAGCCAGTGTTCTCATGATCAGATGTACTGTCCAGAAATCAGTTGCATTATTAATGTCTAACTTAAGTATCATCTATTACTTTAGAGCTGGCTAAGTTTTCTGCATTAACTGGAAACAAATACCCAGTGTGAAATGCCATTATTCACATTTTATGCTCAATTTGCTTACAATCTGGTAGAAGTATAATTTGTTCCTATTATAAACTTACATATTCTTTAAATCATTCCCCTGTGGAGTCTTGAAACTGAGATACTGATGGATTTGCATTGAATGCCTCCTCAAGCCTTCCAACCCTGTATTTTTGCTCTCTGGGTTTTTCCTCAACTTAGCTGCCTAAGGATTTTAGAAAATGTATAAAAAGGCTCCACAATAGTAACTTCTCCATATAAATATTTTGATTGCTGTTTAAAAGAGGGTGGGATTTGTTTTTCTGTGTTCCTAATTACTGCATCACTTGACTTATTTTTGAAGCACCTACTTAACAAGGCCAGACTTAATTGAATTGCTCATTAGAAGACAGACGAACTGCGAAATACAAGCATTTTTATTCTTTCATATCATACTGTTCATTTTCACACTTCACATCTTGTGAACCATACCTGATTTTACAGGTTTTTATGCTACAACTGCATGAACACTGCAAATTGCTTGCTATTCTAAATAAAGACTTTTCAAGACTGTCTGATGGCAATGCATGGAAATCACATTTGTGCCAAAGGAAGGCCTTTTGCCCTCTGAAAAATCAGAGAGCTTCACGACTTCCCTAGATTAACACTAAATTTTATAATATATTCTAAATTATATTAGAATATATTATATATTCTATATTATATATATATCTAAACTATTATTACAGTTGAGGTGGATGGACAGAAATAATAGTTCTTTTGAAGTACTTCTATAAATACCTTGTATTTTAAAATCAGAAAACAAAATAAAATTAATATTCAGGGATTTCTTTTATTTATATCAAATTTTGTATTTGCAAAGTGTGAGATTAGAGCACAAACCAATCTGAATAAACAGTAATACTGATGAAAGTCTATCCAAACCTGACCTCAGAGTGTTCATGTAAACCTGTTAGCCAGCATCCTTCACAATATTCCTGTCTTATATATAGCAATGATAGCATAGAGATTACATGATTTAAAAAATAAATATTTAAATAAAGGGATCCAAATAATTCCTTCCCATGAACAGTTATAGGTTTGCTGGTATGATGTCATTATGTTTGAAATGCACTTCAAGTTAATTCTTTCTGTTCAGCACCTATTAACTAGGTAATATACACTCTCCCTCTGGTGTCTTTCTGTCAATTTAGTAAATCATGTGAGTGAAGAAGCATTTAATTTTCTGCCCAGACAAATGAAGTCATCTGTTAAACTAATACAGGTAAAAAAACTTGAAGTTTGACCAGCCAGGTCCATCAATGTTTAAAGAGTTTTTTCCTCTCTGAAGTCTCCAACTAGTTTATAAAATGAAACTCCTGACAGTTTACTGAAGAACAGACATTTCTAACATGGACATGAAAAGAATCCAAGTTTAAGTAGTAAGAGTTGGGAGCAGAAGACTAGATATGCATGTGTGTGTTTATATTTATGTGTGCACACACCCAAAGATACTACTACAAGTCTCTTGGCCAAGAAAATGTAAACAGCACTACAAATTCTAATTTTATACACACAACTGCTTCCTAACTATGTCCTTCTCATCTAGAATAGTTTTGAGGGAAGCAGCTGGAAATCACTGCATTAAACAGGCCTGGACAGGGCTAAGATCCTTTCCAGAAAGCAACATCTACATCTTGTGATTGAGATGCACTGAGCACTGAGTCTTTGCTTTCCCTCTGTGAAAAATAAAGGGAACTTTATGAAAAACATTGCTATAGGCAGCTGTCAAGGAAAAAAGAAAATTAATCATTTCCATTCATTCTTTTAAGGGAATTTAACTGTACTACTTTTCAAAGTGAGTTTGGCCAGCCTGCCTTCCTGGAAGTAAAAGACAGCAAAGAGGATGGGAGTAAGACAGTAAATCTCTTACTTCTATTTAAAGTACCATGTTAACATGATTATTGCAGTAGAAAACTTTATAAAGGCTCATCTAGATACCTGCAGAACCCAAGTCTCTGCCAGCCATCAGCAGCTGACATTTTTACTCAAGTGTAGATCCAAATTTCAAACCTTAGCAAAACACCATTAAGGCAGAAGAGATCGATTGTCGCTTGATACAAGAGTACAGATCTTGTACAAACTAAGTGCTAAGGTAATGTTAAATGAGGCTGAAAAACTCAAAACATCCTTTTGTGACTAAGTGATGGAGGATGAAGTTTGTCGTGACAGGATGTTTAAAAATAAANGGCACAGGACAGACTTTTCAAGTTTTTTAAAAGTGATGCTCAGTAAAGCTCTGGCAGGGACAGATTCCATTTAGACCAGCAAAAAAACCTGCCCAGCCCAACTCCACCAACTGCCAAGTCCAGCTTATACCAACCTGCCCAGTCCAACTTATACCAACTCAGGTATAAGTTGGACTGAAACAGAATTAAATGTTCCATAGTGGACACTAGTGACAGTGAGAAAGAAAAAGGGAGATAAACCAAAGACCAACTCTCTCACTGGTGAAGAAAGTGGAATTTTACAAAACAGACAAGTTACTTGGACAGAAGCTGTTCTTTACAGATTGCCTTACAAATTCCAAATGGCAACGGCAAATGAGCTCTCAGCTCCTGTGACACTGCTGAAGTTGAACCAAATGCCACTCCGTCAAACATCGTAGATGGGGCGTCTTACATTTTGCTCTTGCTCTTTAATATAATGCTGCTGTCCTAGGGAAAAAATTGTTGACCACGAGCAAAACAAAAGTGTGTGAGGCAACCCAGTAAGCTGTCAATTAAATAAAGCCAGTGTTCTCATGATCAGATGTACTGTCCAGAAATCAGTTGCATTATTAATGTCTAACTTAAGTATCATCTATTACTTTAGAGCTGGCTAAGTTTTCTGCATTAACTGGAAACAAATACCCAGTGTGAAATGCCATTATTCACATTTTATGCTCAATTTGCTTACAATCTGGTAGAAGTATAATTTGTTCCTATTATAAACTTACATATTCTTTAAATCATTCCCCTGTGGAGTCTTGAAACTGAGATACTGATGGATTTGCATTGAATGCCTCCTCAAGCCTTCCAACCCTGTATTTTTGCTCTCTGGGTTTTTCCTCAACTTAGCTGCCTAAGGATTTTAGAAAATGTATAAAAAGGCTCCACAATAGTAACTTCTCCATATAAATATTTTGATTGCTGTTTAAAAGAGGGTGGGATTTGTTTTTCTGTGTTCCTAATTACTGCATCACTTGACTTATTTTTGAAGCACCTACTTAACAAGGCCAGACTTAATTGAATTGCTCATTAGAAGACAGACGAACTGCGAAATACAAGCATTTTTATTCTTTCATATCATACTGTTCATTTTCACACTTCACATCTTGTGAACCATACCTGATTTTACAGGTTTTTATGCTACAACTGCATGAACACTGCAAATTGCTTGCTATTCTAAATAAAGACTTTTCAAGACTGTCTGATGGCAATGCATGGAAATCACATTTGTGCCAAAGGAAGGCCTTTTGCCCTCTGAAAAATCAGAGAGCTTCACGACTTCCCTAGATTAACACTAAATTTTATAATATATTCTAAATTATATTAGAATATATTATATATTCTATATTATATATATATCTAAACTATTATTACAGTTGAGGTGGATGGACAGAAATAATAGTTCTTTTGAAGTACTTCTATAAATACCTTGTATTTTAAAATCAGAAAACAAAATAAAATTAATATTCAGGGATTTCTTTTATTTATATCAAATTTTGTATTTGCAAAGTGTGAGATTAGAGCACAAACCAATCTGAATAAACAGTAATACTGATGAAAGTCTATCCAAACCTGACCTCAGAGTGTTCATGTAAACCTGTTAGCCAGCATCCTTCACAATATTCCTGTCTTATATATAGCAATGATAGCATAGAGATTGCATGATTTAAAAAATAAATATTTAAATAAAGGGATCCAAATAATTCCTTCCCATGAACAGTTATAGGTTTGCTGGTATGATGTCATTATGTTTGAAATGCACTTCAAGTTAATTCTTTCTGTTCAGCACCTATTAACTAGGTAATATACACTCTCCCTCTGGTGTCTTTCTGTCAATTTAGTAAATCATGTGAGTGAAGAAGCATTTAATTTTCTGCCCAGACAAATGAAGTCATCTGTTAAACTAATACAGGTAAAAAAACTTGAAGTTTGACCAGCCAGGTCCATCAATGTTTAAAGAGTTTTTTCCTCTCTGAAGTCTCCAACTAGTTTATAAAATGAAACTCCTGACAGTTTACTGAAGAACAGACATTTCTAACATGGACATGAAAAGAATCCAAGTTTAAGTAGTAAGAGTTGGGAGCAGAAGACTAGATATGCATGTGTGTGTTTATATTTATGTGTGCACACACCCAAAGATACTACTACAAGTCTCTTGGCCAAGAAAATGTAAACAGCACTACAAATTCTAATTTTATACACACAACTGCTTCCTAACTATGTCCTTCTCATCTAGAATAGTTTTGAGGGAAGCAGCTGGAAATCACTGCATTAAACAGGCCTGGACAGGGCTAAGATCCTTTCCAGAAAGCAACATCTACATCTTGTGATTGAGATGCACTGAGCACTGAGTCTTTGCTTTCCCTCTGTGAAAAATAAAGGGAACTTTATGAAAAACATTGCTATAGGCAGCTGTCAAGGAAAAAAGAAAATTAATCATTTCCATTCATTCTTTTAAGGGAATTTAACTGTACTACTTTTCAAAGTGAGTTTGGCCAGCCTGCCTTCCTGGAAGTAAAAGACAGCAAAGAGGATGGGAGTAAGACAGTAAATCTCTTACTTCTATTTAAAGTACCATGTTAACATGATTATTGCAGTAGAAAACTTTATAAAGGCTCATCTAGATACCTGCAGAACCCAAGTCTCTGCCAGCCATCAGCAGCTGACATTTTTACTCAAGTGTAGATCCAAATTTCAAACCTTAGCAAAACACCATTAAGGCAGAAGAGATCGATTGTCGCTTGATACAAGAGTACAGATCTTGTACAAACTAAGTGCTAAGGTAATGTTAAATGAGGCTGAAAAACTCAAAACATCCTTTTGTGACTAAGTGATGGAGGATGAAGTTTGTCGTGACAGGATGTTTAAAAATAAAAGGGAATTTCAAAAAGTCAAGTTCACACAACTGTAACAGTAACACATAGTGCTAAAAAGCACATTGTGCTATTAAAAAAAAAAAAGAGCGTGCACAAACACATTGTTTGGTTTCAGCAAAGAGCAAACCCTTACAGATTGAAAAAATCCCACTGTGCTTCATGGTAGAAAGCCTGAATCAGAGACTTCTAAGTCAAACTATGTACTCTAGAAAGATGATCAGTAAGTTCCTTGATGGTGTCCTTTCAGAGAGGATGGCAATTCTAGGGCAGGAGGAGGGAAACAACTAGGTGGGGAGGGGGTAAAAAAAGAGAGTGAGTAAAAGAGACAGCACAAGAGGAATAAAGGAATTAGAGTGATCTCTCTGGTCCATCTCATTCCAGACCAACTGCTTCTGAAATGAAAACTAACATTAGAGACCCTACTGCTAAGATCCCAAACACTAAAAGAGAATAAATCTCAGAAGATATAAGAACTTTCCATTAAGATTTGTTATTACTTTGAAAAGGTCAACACCTTAAAGAACAAAATTCCTCACCATTTTCCAAAAAAATTGTCTTTTTCCCTGTTCCAATCTTCATACATCTATTAAATTGACTGCATTTACAGTAGGGCTAAATTTTAAATTTAGATTAAATTCTCAGTTGCCTTCAATTCAAACATCTAATATTTCTAACAAATTATTCATACATCCTCTTGGCAAGCCTACTTCAGCTATATCAACAGAAGAAAGTAGACACACAGAGGATTCCCCATTTACAGCATTAGACTACAAGAACAAGTCTCCTGAGCTGGAGAATGATACATACAAGTGTAAAGAAAGACCTCAATCACGGCTTTCATCTTGTAATGAAACAGTAGGACAGTGTTCTCACTCAGTGAAGTTACTCTGATTTACATAGCCAAGAATATAATCACATTTATCTAGCCCTGTTTCTTATAGTCTATAAAAGGAAGACCAAGAGTCATGCTGGAAAAAACAAAAGTGGACTCCACTTTAAGGGGGAAAAAAAAAAGAAGTATGTTTGTAAGCACCTCATACAAATATCTATCTGGCTCAGTGCTGGCAGTATACTAAGAACTCATTTTTCAGGGCCACTCATAAGGCCAGCTCAGCTACAATGAATCTCAGAACTAAAACTCATTAAAGCAGCAGAGATCACACTCTCTTCTACAAAGATTCTTACAGATCTTGGTCCTGCAACCATTAATCAGGAACAATTGCCTTAAAGGTTTGCCTGAGTAATGGTTCAGAGCTAAAGACTAATTACAGTCCTCTTCAATTTGGATGCCAAAAGCATATTATTTGGTTGTGTTAATACATGATTTTAGGGTACGAGTCAACTCCCATTATTTTTCAACATGGGAACATGGGTGTTTAGCTTAGATACGTCATCTGTGTATCTCCCTAGTCAAGGACGATAAGTGCACTCCGTCCTAGAAATGGTCTTTCCGTAGGGGATGAACTGCCCTGTGGGGATCCTTGCCCTCTCCACTGACTAGAGAAAGAGTCTGGGGTAGTGGCTCAGTTTTTCAGAGTGACATGATTAAGTTCCAAAGTCCCTTTTATCAGAGTGTTCAGTTTGTAAAAAAATTGGCTTCACAGCTGGACCTGACAAGGGTGACTACTTTCTTCAAATGTATTACGAAAGACACCATGACAATTTCCATGTTTAGATCATATTGAGAAAGTTAATTTAAAATATTCAAACATGGCTACTTCTTGCAAAAAAGTTTAAAAAACTTTGACAAACTCCAGCTACGTCAAGACTGAAAACTACTGCTAGGATAATTATTCCTGGAGACTTTGTGCTTTAGGAGGAAAAGTGAATAGAATAGAAATGGCATCTTTGTAAAATCATTGTTTCTGGTTTTAGTTCTCAAATAAAAACTTCCACCTGTCGAGGTCTCAGAAGGAAGCTGGGAGAATTATTTTTGACAAAAAGACAAGTAATAGGTAAAAAGTGTGGGATGACAGAGATAGTAAAAGTCTTCTCATCTCTGGTGACAGAGAACTATTTCTCTAAATTTTTGAGTAGTAAGTGAAATGCAGTAGCAGATGTTACTGGCACAATGTCTGAATATTAATAATAATTGTACCTGGCACTTCCGTGGGTATTGTGACTTCCATCAGAGAACTGCAAAACACTTTGAGTGCATTTCTCTTTCTGGAATGGTAGGATCTTACATGGCATTGAGTATCAAACAATAGAATTTGAGGGTGTACAGGACAACACTAGAAGTGCTTAACAGCCTGGAGAATTAAGTACTCTGGCTTCATTGCAACCTTAAAAGCAAAACAAGATAGTGATGTAAAGGGACTTTCAATAGCAACAACACAGTGCAAATGCAAAGACAACCAATGAGAGGTTCGGGGGGACATGTTGAAATGGCACAGACCTGACACTGACTTACATGAGCTGATTTTTCTTGTATCACTGCTGCTATCCTAACTGAACAAACTGCATTGTCCTAACTCCTCATCTCTAGAGCTCAAACAACTAGCTGTCTGGGACTCTCACATGAAGCTAACCTGAACCTAATACACAGAAATGTCTAAAGCCAGTAAAATATTGCCTTTTTAAAAACATGGCAACTTGGAGACTTGTTGGGCTATAAATGAGAACATTTTGTCAATGTGGAACAGCAACCATGGTCAGATTCTCCAGGTAAATGGAGAACTCTAAGTAATGTTCTTTTAATTTTATTTATTTCTTTTTGAAATTCTGAACTATTAGTTCATGGGATCTACTGATAGCTATTTAAATCTGTACGTTTCCAGGACCAACAAGAATACAAGTAATTTTGTCTGTAATTGTCTAATATACCTAGTCCCATACCAGTATTCCTGTAATAAACAAGACCAGTAACATTTTATGACTCATAAAAAACACAACCATCTCAGCCTATTTTACATTAACCTCTAGATGACATTAAACCTAAAACAAAAATGAAAGCTATGTGGTAGCCAAAAGTAATAGAAAAGCCAATCCCCGGAAGAAAGAAATCACAGAAGTCCTTGAGCCACACAGGAAAATTAATTCAAAACAACATGGAGAGAGAGATATATAGCAGGGGAAAGAAGATGTCTTAAGATGTGAACCCACGATTTGCTCTTAATCTCAAATTTGGGTCAGCCCTGTACTCCTCTGTTAATCTTATGAGGTCTGTGGCTGTATTCCTTCCCTCATATTCATCTCCACTAAGGACCACATGGTCCTGCTCTCCAGTGGCTGGTGTCCTCTCCTGCTCTTTGACTGCCACCTGCCTTTCGTTTCTGTATTTAAAGCATTACATAAGAAAGCCATACGATGAAGAGGAGTTAAATGCCTGTCTTGCCTCACCCTCATAAAAGTTATTTCTGTTATGGGGCTTTCTCCCTTTCCTTTCCTCATCTGGAAAATTCAGAATGACTTGACATTTTCCATTGTGATTCTGCGTGAGCAAATGGTAGTTTCTCAACAGGGAACTAGAAAGGGGGGAAAGAGGTTTCTAGATGAAGGCTACTAATTGTGGTGTAGCACCTGTGGCCAAACAGCAGCAAATGAGCCATGGTCTGCAGTGTTACACCACCAGCCCAGCCCAGCCAGGCTTCAGGCCAGTGCCGAGAGCCAGCCATGGCTGAAAAACAAGGATTGGGAATTAAAGCAGAATCGGGAGCAGAGAATGCCATGGAGAGACAGGACACTGGGCACCTGTAAGCCCAGGGAACCCGTGTTGCTCCCTATTGGGTTTCACAGTTCCAGGGACTCCCAGAGTAGCACAGTTACAGGTTCAGCACAAGGTAGAACTTAGCTCTTACTCCTTAGTCATTATGTACTCCTTCTTTAATAATTTTAGTTACTGTATTTCCTTCTGAGAAATTTAAATAAAAGAGGCAATCTTTGTCTCAATAGTGTAGCAGCACTGGCACTCACTGCATGTTTGTGGGGACAGCAGCAGCACAAGTGTCCCTACTCTCCCGTGTCCTTCCTGCACACATGGATGGCATCTGCTTCCATTTACAAATATTAATATCTGGAAGAGCCACCAAAATCTTTTGACACTTGTAACATGGAGAATTCTCCTCCATGAAGCAAATTGAAGCCATTAAGTCATTTCACACAGGCCATTGAAGCCAGCACGTACAAATGACTCTCAATCTATGGCAAATCAGGCAGACCTCAGTCAAATGACCTAGAGGTCAAAGCCCCCCCGTCTGCTATTATCTCTCCTGAAGTCAAAACATCCCACTTGATAGGAGTTCACTTGTACATAGACCTGGAACACTGAATCATCTCTTCAACAGAAATAGCTAACACTTTTGAAGTGGAATTTGCAAACACTTTTTTTTACTAATTTACCTGTTTCTGACAACAAGACATCTATATGTATTTGGGGAACAAGGGAACCTTTTCAAAAAGATTCAAAAATGTTACCCTGTAGCAAGGGAACAAACAAATTAGGCTTACTTTGAAAAAAAAAAAGGAGTACCAGGGTACCCTTGACATGACCAAAGTATGTGTAATTCCCCCTTACCACACAGGGGGCTGAGGTGCAGGCACCCCACGGAGTATCCCTCTGGAAGTTATATAGCTCCTGAGATAGGAAAGAGCAGTTTTACTTCAGCACTCCTACAAACATCAAAAGTAGCTCTGTTGAATTAAATAGCTCTAGCAAGATAAAATTAGTATGCAAAATATACAGACTGAATCAACTAGGTATGTCTATGCATAATTTCACTTACAATTCTCAAATATTAAAAAAATCTCTAAAGAAGCCATCCTAACAGAGCTTTATAAAATCTCCTCTTGGTCTTACAAGGTATGAGAAAGTAAACTATTGAAAAAGGCCAGAAACACTTCACAGCTAGAACTATGAGAAATATTCACAAGAAGCAACAGCAACTTTTTTATCCTGTTCAGTCTTGAAATATGTTTATCAGTGGAGAATCTGCAAAACAGAAATTTCCTGCATTCCACTACAACATTGCAACTCTTGATTCTTAATAGGTTGACCAGAGTTTACAAAACTTTCCATGAGAATACACCAAACTAGAGTATATTTGCATGGATGAGTCAAAATCATAAGGTACTCAGCGCAACGTGGGGCTTGACTGCACACTCCTGAAATGTTACTCATCTGACTTCTCACTTCCAGGTAAAATCTTGGATAACTTCCTCTAATTATCTTTTGTTCTAATACCACAGTTCAAATGTGAAATCTAGTGAAACAATGCTAACCGAAACACTTGAGTCAATTTTTCCAGTTCTTACCTACAATCTGCATGAGCTCCTACTACGTGGTGTCTGTAACCTGACTACATTAAGCATGGTGTCTGGGTCTAGCAAAGACAAAATGCTCCGTTGAAGTACAGGAGGATCCCATAGCGAAGCCATGATGATGATTTTTTGCTTTTTCATATACCCCTCTTATATACCCTTTCATACACCCTTTCATACAGCTTTTATGTATCCTCAGTGCTTTTAGCCTGCATACTTGTAATTCCCCAAGTCTGATAACTAGCTTTGACCCAAAGTTCCTTAAGCCAACAGGAACTGACCACCTTGGAAGCCTCGCAGTTGGGGGTCAGAACACCCCAGACACCAAGATCTTCTCCAGAACACATTCTGTAAAGCAAGACAGGCCCATCCAGGGGGAACATTCCTCAGGATGGGGGCTTCTCTCGAGCCTCTCACTGGGGAATCTGTGACAGATGTGCTGATGGGCAAGGTCTGGAACTGTATACACGAATCATCGCGTGGGTGCATTCTCTGGGGTGTGCATTCTGGGGGTGCATTTTCCGGGGAGACGCTTTCGGGTGTGCATTTTCGGTGTGCATTCGGGGGTGCATTCTACCTGGGTGTGGTGCACCTGAGGATCCTAAATAAATACCAAGGTAAAACCCTTTTTCCCCCCTCTAACCGTGTTTGGCTTTTAATTCCAATTTTAATTGGAAAGGCAACAACAGGAAGGCAACAGCCTGGTTTGCTCACACAAAGCAAAAACTAATAGGGAAAAATTCATAGTATTTTTTCAACCATTTCCACTTCTGTGTAAGTATGAGAAAATAAATACATTGTAAATACAGTCATGTTCTAGCTCTCTAAGAAACAATAAATAAAATTAGGAACCAAAAACTTGGAAGGCCTGTTGCTGTCTGGCTTTTCCGAGAACATTGTTGTTAGCAGCCAGGACTTCCCAATCACGTGATACCACAAAATGACGAACTTCAAGACTACAGAGAAGCTGAGTAGCCAAAGCTACTTTAATCTCTTACTCTCTTTAATGAATAACAGTATCAAAGCCAGAAAAATATGACAGCAGCTGACAGTGTGGGTGGTGATGCAGAAAAATATGGAGAAAAGTATTCTAAGTATTTTTTCCCCTAATATCCCATAATCCACATGTATATACCACATGTATTTAAAGGCTGGTGACCAAAATTAGTCAACATTGTAGCTCCCTACAACCTAACCAGGACATTTATAGAGTGGATCCTTGAAGAGACCAAAACCCCTGTCCTTGACTCTGCTTTACTATGCCCAAAATTAGGATTTCTAACCTTGCCAATAACACATGGGTTCTGCTGCTCAAAACCAATACCTTCATTTTTTTCTCTAAAAGACGTTTTTTTCTACATGCAAGAGAATGAGGAAATGCCTGTGCAGCCTCAATTTTGCTTTCTCATGACTACATATTATGACACATAGTGGAAACTTACTCATGGGATAATTCCATTCCGTTGTGCCCTAGGAGTCCCCTGCCTCATTCCTTGAGATACCAGCACCAGGGAGCAATGAAGAACTAATGTTACATTGAACAACTTGGGTATTCCCGTAACTGTTCAGGTGCATGTGTGTAAATGCATAAACACACACACAACAGCAGTTCTGAACCACAGCCATAAAAGTTGAGCCTTAGCAAGAATAATTTAGTCTCTAAAGTTACGAATCCATTATTTTTTAGTATTGATTTGGTGGCAATTTGTGTCTGGGGAGACACAATAAAAACGCTCTCACACCTGCCAGGTTCAGCAGAAAGGAGGGAATGAATGATCTTTATTGTTTACATTATTTCATTCTTATACACATCCCAACTCCACAAGGGATTGGAGAGCATGTCACTTCCTTCTCAATCCCACTGGAGAAGAAAGGTGCTCATCAAGGTTCTCTTATCACAAAAGGAATGAAAAACAGAAAATACCATTAAGTAAACATTGGCTATTATTTACATGAATCTGTGTGAAAGAATCTGACTCCAAGGTTAAAAACAGAAGGCTTACAAAAACCAGGGCAACGGCAATTAATTAAATGCTTACCAAAATTTGGTATGTACTTCATGAATCTCTGAATTAGACACATTTTTATAATGGTGGGCCATAAATACTGACTCCTTTAAAAGAATCCAGTGCTGTGTACACCAAATACAGGGCTATTACAGCGGTTTCAGGGTTAAGGTTTGCAAGAGGCAGGAGCTAACATGCAGGCAGAGCAGGTATTCAAACTGGGAAAACTTTGTCCCAAAGCATTTTGCTACATGCAAGCAACAATCAGGTTCAGTTATTATCATCAGAGCTTACAGAGCAAGCTCCCCATTCAGAACACTTATCCCTCAATTCACCTCAGCAGCTTCATTGTCACCCTCAATCTACCCACACCGTATGCACCACCATCAAATGGACAGCCAGGGGCCCACAAAACTATAAATATTAATAACTCTTTCAGAACACTTATTTAACTATGAAATCACATGATTATAAGCAGCATCATATTCTAAAGATTGCTTTTTTAAAAAGCTGTAGTAGTTTAAACACTCAAAGACAAGGCAAGAATCTGATAGAACTCCACAGCTGGATCTGATATCTTGAACACTCCATTCTATTTTGAAATTCGCTTTTCTTCCTCAAATTAAGTTCTCTGTTTATAAATGAGATCTAAACCCCTCTTGGAGTTAATCTAATAACCACAAAATAAAAACCAAGACAAGAAAAAGCACCTTCAAAGTTGGTATTTGCTCAAAACCTGGAGCAGTTGCCATGGAAATCATATTCTTTTGATCCATAAATATCGTCAAAATAGCATGAGTATTTGAACCAGGTCCAGCTAGTTTGAAATCAGAAAATAAGAGGGAAATGAAAATGACAGAAGAAAAAAAAAAATGGATAAGAATCTCATAAAAGTTACCTCCTCTTTTCAAGCTTTCTTCCTATGTCTGTGTTTTTCAAATACTCATTTTAATCATTATTTAAAGATAATTTAAAGTGCTGAACAGACAAAAGATTTAAACAAAGAGACTAAATAATGGGTAAGATTGTTAAATATTGCATAACATATTAGCAGTATGAATACTGTGCAGTTATTAGTTGTACATAGTCAAGAAAATATTATTTAACCCGCACACGTCTGCATTCAAACTTGTGAAGAGATAATTTAACTCGGAAGGATTAGTCATCTTTTTAAGTACTCAAGAATCTTTACCATAAAGTAAAGGCTACATCAAAGCTTCATAAGCCCCTTAGAAATCTAGGCATCACAGGGAAGAGTTCACAACACAACTCTGTTACACTCAACACCAGTAAGAGAGTTTTGTCTTACATGCAGAGATTTTCCTTCCGGTCTGGAAAAACTTCCCTCTCCACTCCATTTTGCACTTTAATTGCCTTAATTATGACCATGAGCCAGTTTAAGAATTTGCTGCACTTTTTTTGTTAATATAAATAAGATCATAACTGAGGAAAGTCAGCTTAAGTTAATCAATGCTGTATGTGGTACTATGGTGCTCTCCCCGTAAGAGTGCAGCAGTGCCCATAAGTGTGCCTCGAGGATTGGTCGTGTCTGTGTCCATGGCTAGGTGGTGGGGCAGAGCACCACGGCAAGGGGCACTACACTTGGGAACTGACAGAGATGATTGGAAATTTACCTCTATTCTAGGCTCAGTTTCTAGTGCTTACTCAGGTAAAACAAGTCCAGGAAACCTAGACTTTCTTCAGAATAACTCTCATTACTTCCTGTTTTCCTTCAAGAACTGAAACAATTAAGGTTACATTTCCTATCTCTGGATAGTAGTAAGAGATGAAGATGGCTCAAAAGAGCCAAATTTACATGCCTAGGGTTATTTGGAAATATACAGACTTGCACCTCGTGCTTCTCTCACCTCCTTACACCCCAGCTTCCTGCACAGGCAGAGCTTGAGGATAGCTTCAGAGTTTGCTGGATGCATTCTTGGAGAACACACTGTACAACAGCTACAGCGGCTCCTTCTCCAAGCAGAGCCTGAAGGCAGGAAGAGTTTTTTTTCTCCACATTGAAATCATACTTATAAAAATACTGTTCTGTGACCTGTTTCATCCTGCAATCTCCCAAGTTTCCTCAGAGACCTCTTCCAAAAGAACTTTGGGAATGAAATAGTTATTTTTCATTCACTGAACTGGCAATAGTGTAAGAGATGTTCTTTTTTTTCTGATGAAAGCTGCTGCTTACCAGGTCTTTTTTTATCTTACAAAATGGTGTTTCACTGGGATGAAATAAGATCAGTAACTGGTGCCTTACAGCGCAACCTACTAGAACAGGAAGGGGGTTGTGCAAAGCAAATACTTTTCTCTGTGCTGTACTAGAAGAGATATCTAAAAAACCTTTACCTCTAGTTGTATAATTTTTTTCTTTAAAGATACTGCCTTCAAAGCCAAAGAGCTGTGGTGATGAGCACAGTCAAAACAAAAAAAAAAAAACTTACATTGAAATATAAACTACTAAACTGTCCAATCCAAGGGGTAAAACAAACAAGTAAACTAACAGAAAACCCACACATTTTGCTCAACTACAAAAAAAAAATGATTAAACAGAAAATTATAAATAGCTACATGAAATAAAATGTATAAAAGCCCTGAGAACTGAAATGCAATGTAGCTATTTTACTGATGATGATGTATGGCATTGGTCAAGATGCTTAAAACCGCCTGGGCTGTATGAAATAATTTAAATAATATTTTTCAAGAGAAAGAGAAAAAAAAAAGTCAGACTTACAAAACAGATTTGTTAATAAACTCTCACTTGTCATCTAAGAATTTTTTTACAATATCATCTCCTCTTTATCTTATATCTGAGGTCAGTACAAGGAGAAAGCAGTCACCCCTCAAACAATGAGCTATGTAGAAGAGAAAATCATACTTTTCTTACTAAAAAACACCTACATTACAAAATATTCCAGATATTCCAGTGGAGGCCCAAGTATGTTAGACACTATTTATGATGTGTTCTCTTGCTCTAAGGAAGTCCTGGGTAAGACCTGAAAAACTGGAAATATACAGACTGCCACCTGGAAATATATAAAACTGCCACCATCTGTACACCTGGCTTTCCTTCCTGCATACCTTTGATAACATCCTTTCAGGCAGTCTCAAAGACTCAAAGGCACTTTCTGCTTCTTCAGTCACCAACAAGTACCTGGAGGCGTTGGGAGGCAGCACAGACAGGTAAGGCTGGACAGGCTGGAAGACGATTGGTACTGGGCTGATGGCTCAGCTGGGAGCAGCCATGCACAGACTGGCTCAAGGGCTCCTGCTGAGCTGCCACTGCCCATAAACCAAATTTATATTGGAGATCAGTGAGGAAAAAAAAGAAGGAAAAAAAGCCAGGATCCATATAAAACGTTATTTCAGGATTAGTCAAAGAAGCATCTGAATGCAAATTTAATGTCGTCAAGGACAGGACTTATTGCCGATGTCCATCAAAGGATGAGATGAAATGACTCCATAATAACTAAACAGTGAATAAAAATCTATTTAATACAACCAGATGTTTTTCCTATTATTTAAAGGTGAAATAATTCTTCTAAAATTCTGAAGCAATTTGCCCCCAGATCAATAAAGACAATGCATACTTGTGTCACAGTCCTGCAATCCAATATATATAAGAGCATATGTGTGGGAACACATTTTGTGTGCAAGTCTTTGCACACCAGGATCCTTTTTCAGCATTATTATCTCTATCCTGTAATTGTTTTACCTTCAAAACCACTAAAACTTATATACTAGTGTTCCAGGGCATGAATTATGTCTTTTTTGACTGGAAGGTCCTATGTGCAAATATGTTGCAAATAAAATCTGTTTGGTGCATTAGTGAGTGCTCCCTGTTGGCTTTCCATATTTTGACACTTCTTTTCAAAAAGGAATACAGAATAAAAAATTTTCAAAGGTATATGCCTCACAGAGTTCCTTGAGGCATCTGTTATCTCACTGCTACATATTCCTTGGCAAATGCTTCTTTTTTAATAAGAACTTTCTGAACAAACACAGTATCTTTTGTTCAGCAAAGGAAAAACAAATTATTCCCATTCCATTTACACTGTGACTGTTACGCAGAAAATCAGACTACAGCTTGCTTTCTTTCTAAAGAGAGGTAGGCCCAAAAAGCAGATCTGATTTGTTGTGCCAAGGAACACTATAGGTAGGTGTAAATTAGTCAGAAAATGGTTGCAGATGGTAGGGAACTGCAGAATATATGAGTCTATACACTGTAACCAAGAATTATGTATAAGGAAACATAGCTAAAGAATAGAAGTATAAATTAAAGGTGATCTGCAAAAGGTGTTTGCAGTTTTCTCTACACCTACAGCTTTCCCCCCACCCTCACAATGCACAGCTGGAGAAGGCTTGGAACAAGGCACTTAAGCAACACCATTCAGCTGCCTTCCACAAACTCCCTTCTCCGAAACCCGGCAGGCCTGGTATGTCTTTGCTCATTTAACATCCAAAAACATGCTAAGATTTTGCTTAGCACTCCCCCTACAATAGACCCCCATCATCTTTACTTACAAAAGGTGTATGGAAGATATTTTATTTTTTAAAGACACACAGGTACACACAACTGATCTAAATTGCTCCTGAGATGTTATCATTAGTCCTGCTTTAGTCTCACTTCAGTTTGCTCTTTCCCACTCAGTATTGCATTTCAAGTCCTGCCCAGTAAATGGTTCAAGGAAAGCTGCTGCTTCTTTCTGCTTTGCAGTGTCAAGCCCCCCTTCCCATGGTGCAGTAAAACAGCATATACTCAAAAGGTGCCTGACACTTCAATGGCCATCTTAATATTTCACCACCTAAAGCCTGGGGACCTGTTTGCTGCCGGCAAGACAGACAGCAGTAGGAATTCACCCCCAGGGAGCAGCACCAGAGGGTACAGAGAGGGAAGATTCCCTGGCTCACTCCATAGGATCACAGCAGAACAGCCAAGGCTGGCAGGGACCCCAGCCCAGCCTCCTGCTCAAAGCATGACACAGTTAACACACTCTTCCCAATGACCAAATTCTCTGCCTTGATAACTGGAAAACCCCAGCCATGCTGGCTTCCACAGAAGCAGACACATACAGATTTCTACACACTTCTGAGGTTTTCTTTTATTCATTTATTTATGAGGATAGGGAGAATTTGAAAGTATTCCAGACCAAATTCTTCTTTAATTTCCATTCCCTGCAAGCCTAATGATTTCAGTGTGGAATTTCCTGCAACTGTAATGAAATTAGTCCTTTCCTTTGGAGAAAAAAATCTGAGACTTCAACTAGGACTATAAAAAGAAAATAAACTATAAAAAGATTCAACACATCCCCAGCATAGCAAAGCAATGAATGTATGCACCCTGTGAACAGGCACTCCCCTATCTCCAAAATTGTTTTCAGATTTTCAGAAAAATAGGGATTGTTTTAATAAAATTGGTCCTGACAAAAGACTTTGAATTATGAATGGTCACAAAATCTTCAGTTATTTTTGAAAATCTGATACGAGTTTTCAAACTAGAAATCTTGTTATGTCAGAGATTACTTAACTGAACAGTATCAGTTTGAAACATCATTTTGAAGCAGATCTTTTAGTTCTATCATTAAGCTCTTCGGAGTATTGCTTAACAATATGGAAGAAAGAAAAATTCTAAGTAGAAATCATGAATTTAAAAATCAAAATCAGGTCTCATAGTGACTGAATGATACCATCACAGAAATGCTTGTTGGAATGGACCCCAAAAGGTTGTCTAGTCTAACCTTCCACTATGAACTCGAGCATAATCACCACCAAACCAGATCAGTCTCTTCACAATTGTCTTGAGAACCTCCAAGTAGACAGACTCATGAATGTCTGGATATTCTCTCCCTGAACTGCATTACTCCTCCAGCAAGTTTTATTTTAATCTCCCTACAGTCTACCTAAACCTCCCAAAACACAGTTTATAGCCATTATTCAACCCTGGTGAGACTGGATCTGTAGAGCATAGTTTTAGGTGGCCAAATTCAAAAAGAATTCTCAGAAGCTTGGGAAGGTGCATTGAAGCACCACCACTGCGGACAGGGACCTCCAGCACATGATCTAAAAGGAAAGGTTGAGGCACTTGAACTTAGTCTGCTTGAGAAGAAGGTAAGGAGGAATTCTAAAGTGACTCCAAGTTTTGATGGTAACATTAAAGATGGAGCTCAAACTTCCAGACAGAATCAAGGCCCAGAGGTCTCTTGCAACCAATATTTCTTTGACACTCCAACTAGGGTAAAAGTTGGCCTTTACTCTAAGTCCTGGGGCACTCTGCTCATGGCTGTCCACCAGCCCCTTCAGCCTGACAAGAGAGTCAGTTTTCAGCCCATCATTATCCAGTCCATGGTGCCCAAGTTCCTCACAGTCTTATCATTCTATTCTGAAATTAAAAAATTCTTCCAATTACTTACAAGTCCCAAAAGATGAATTAGCACAATGCTCCTGCCATCCCAAAGGTGTCAAATGCAAGAAACAGTACAAACAGGCATGAATTAAAAGCTGTGAGCTTTCACAGACCACATTTAGAAAAAATTTCATTGTGCATGATCAACCTTGCTTTATTAGGCCTTGTTATAGAATAGTTACATCACTTTGTGTTGTGCAAATACTAGAAAAAAAACCTCTAGAAAACCTTAAAAATAGGTCACTTGCATGATTTTCAAGTTTTATCATGGGAAAAATATAAAAATATCAGTCACACTAAGTGCTGTCTTTTTTTGTTTTAAATATGCCTGTAATGGTTCGAAGGTCTGTTTACTTCTTCTGAGAGTTCCAGGATGGCTTTTGTTAAAATAAGAGATTTAAACTTGTTCAGTAAATCTGTTATGATTGTCTGAGCACTGCTAAACAATTCATCATATTGGCAATAAACATTTGCAGCACACACTAAAATGGTTCCATGGGACTTTCTAATGGGATATGCTGAGCATACATATGAAGAATGCCACCAAAAGGAATCCCATTAGCTTAACAAATTGCAAAACCAACTACAATCACTTTTTTCTCTGTTGACATAATATTTTTTCCTAAAAACTAAGCAACTGCTTCACAAACATTTCCTTTAAAGAAACAAAAATATCTAGCAGCAAGCAAGTTCAGATATTTGGATGCACATCTCCTCTGTTACTCCTCAGGATGCAGGCTTCAAATTTGGGATATTTTGTGCTGTACATGGTGAAAAACAGTGAGACACAGATGGAGCTTCCCTGCCTGAACTCTATTCCCCTTTGATTTCTGGTCAGCATTTTCAGCATAAAGGGGAATAGATGAACTTTGTGGGCTCTGAAGATCTGCAGACTGTGCACCTTTGCATGTGAACGAGGGAGGCAGAGGAGGATGGGGGGGAACTACAACAGCCCATAAAACTAACTTCATCATGTGAATTATTTTTTTCTGGCACTATATACTTACTTCATCCTTCACCTGAGCTTTCCAAGGGCAATGTGAAAGGGCTGCTCCTATATTCAATGTATCTTTCCAACTTAAAATTATTTTTGCTATTTTTTGCGTATGGGGGTTTGTTATTGCTATTTATTGGCTGGGTTTTTTTGTTTTGTTTATACAGATGCAATCAGTACACTCCTGTTCTCATTTCCTTCCCCTCCCCTTTCTGCCCTCCCAAGGGATCTTCCTGTGTGTAATAGATACTTGATAACATTAGAATTGAATCAACTTTTGAATCCATAAAGGGCTTTAAATTGAAGTATAAGATTTTTCTCCTTTATAGAAAAATTTATAGAGTGTTACCAAAAGCAAAAGAAAATTCACAGGAGCCCCTTGATATTATTTTCTAAACAGCAGATTTCTTGTTCTGTTTATTTTGTATCTCTCAGGTACCAGATTAATTCCTGGAACAAGCAATGTGGTTTTTTGTCAAAGCAAGTCCCGGAAAATAAGAAGCTATGCAGAAATGTACAGTAATCTTTTGCTCCAGTAACCTTAAACATTTATTTTCAGGAAAGAATTAGAAACAATTAACAACAAGTAAGTGAAGCAGAAAGGTGCTGTGTATTTAATGTTTCTGCCATGAATTACAGTGGTTTCAAATGTTCCATGCACATTTCTGCTTCTCCCACACTGAAAACACATACCACTACAACTGATTTTATAAACTGCAGGGCCACAACAAGAACTAATTTCATCTTCACCTGGACATCAAAAAATTATCCTCCCATATAACAAAGTCAAAGCTCAATCCGGGTTCATCAATGCATTTCAAACACTAACAGTCTCCAAGCAATTCATGGCTTGAAAGTCACAACAACAATGAATGAAAAAGATCAATTAAAACAATAAGTACATCTCAGAAGATACATTATACTTTCATAGAAGATTTGTTAATAAGAAAAGAAGAGAAATTCATCATACAGGTTATCCACACTAAAATACTTGCTTAACTATTTAACTTTTCAGAAGTACAGCAGCTTGGATTCAAATGTCAGGCAGTTGCAGTGTATTAATACATATGAACACATATTTATCTTGAATGTATCATCTTCTATTTCTTTCCTTAAGACACATGAGCTTGTGACCTTACACACATTGTACTCTGGGACAGCAAAAAGATATAGAAGAGCTGTCATTCATACAGAGCACATGAAAACCACACCTTCTGTGTGAATATCCATACATCTGATATCCATACACAAGGCCACAGAGGGAGACTGGGGAGAAACGAGAAATCCATCCCTTCTGACCAAAAGAAATCCTAACCAAATGTACCAATAAGTACAGGAGAAGCTGTACAAGGTACTTTCACTGATTGGTCAGCCTTTGGAAAGGAGCATCCATCACAGAGTTGCATTTTGCATATTCTGTACTCACCTGGCAAAGGTTCTTTTGCTTAGTTTTGGGTGAAGGCAACCACTTGCCCTTCACATAATAGCTGTATTTTGAAGCACAGATCTCTAACATAACAAGAAACACTATTGTTTTCTAGAAAATGTATGTTTTCAAATACAATCTTTTCTATATTGTATTTGAAAATACAATATAGAAAATATTGTATTTTCAAATAAAACCTGTGGGACAACTAACAAAAATGTTATTTATGGACATAACTGAAGCAAATTGACAAATACTTCATTTATACATTTGGGGATAACTAAATTTTGAACTTCTGGCCATTACTTCAGCACAATTCCTCCAGATGAAAAGCTTTGCCTGTCCTAAGGTACATCAGAGATCAAATATTCATCCCAAGATGAATAATCTTCTAGTTAGCATATTTGCATTTTCTCATAAATAAGGCATGAATTATTCTTCAACTGACAGGGGACTTAATCTCTCAGCTTTGCTTGAAATTACATGTTTTAGTGTCTGAAATAAAAAAAAAGACTCCTTCAAGACTTAATTTAGTGTAAAAAGCTATTATCTTCTTCTTTCTTCCATATTTCTAAAGTGTAGAAGAGAAACTTCTGAATACAGTACAATTTTTTCACAAAATGGGTAGAGAATTAACATAAGCAACAAGAGTTTTATTAAAGCATTCTAGAAACATGCTAGAGAACTAAGAGAAGGCTGCACTACCGTTAATCCTAGCAGGGTTAAAGACAGAATTTTGTAGGTACTTTAGTTAGTTTAGATTTATAACTGCAGTGCTCATACTGGTTAAAGCACCAAGCCTTCCAGCTTTACAGAGTGGCAGCTGAGCTGTTTGGTGTACCCTGCATATCAGAGTGCCAGAAAGGATACTGAAATTGGTCCTTTAACAATATAGCCATGGGTTTTCTGACTCAAGCCCAACACAACTTTTCTGGTAACATGGCATTAAAATAAACATACACAGAGGCACAGGTTACCTCCAGAACTGCCAACTTCAAGGTCAACATCCAAAACTCCTTACCTTAGAAGAAGTGAAAATGCAGTGCCCTGAGTCTTTGTCCTCATTTTAAACACTTTGCACATTTTCTTTAACTTCTTGAGCAAGTAATGTGCAGTTCTGATTGTCTCCTACAGATTTTGCAGCTGATTTACATGAATTCAGGACACTGCCATTGTGTCTGTTCTTTAAAAAGTTGTATGAACACTAAAACATGTTACAGAAACCAAGAACAATTAAAAGAAAAACGATTTGAGTGATGAAGTTTTTATTGAGGGATGGTGAATCTTCTACTGCTCCTGAACAGCTCCATTCCAGCAGAGAAGACAACACAGAGTTATCCTATAAATTTTTGAATGCTACAAATCCACAAATGGACTATTTTGATGCTTCTAAAGGCTTTCAAATGATTTTACTTTCAGAAGTGTAAACTGATTCTTTGAAAACTGTTAGCAATAAGGCGCTTGAATTTTGACACAATCACTTAGTGCTTTTGAAACAACTACAACTTGCTACAAAGTCCTCAAACACGTTCTGAAGTTTGGCTCGAAAAATAATTACTTACAATTTCTCTATCAGTAAATTACAAGATAAACCAGCAATCTATTAATACCACAAAAATTAAAAATTTATGAGGCAGTTAACATTCAACCAGAAGAATGCAGTAACCTTTAGTTATTTTAGCTGGAAATGTAATTAGCTGAATCAAAACAAAATAATCATGGTCATTCACAAAGCACAGATAGATATTTAAGGCAATTTTTGCTTCAGACTTGGTATAAGAAAATTGGTTTGGCCCAAAAGGCATAACAATGTTTGTTGTCTAAGGTGTCTAAGCAGGAAGTTGCCCCAGGCTGGATACACTGCAAATGAAGAAAGCCAAGCAACCCTCAGAGGAAACCAAACCATTGACTGAACCACTTCCCACAGCAGCTGCTGCTGCTGCATTTACCATCAGCTCAAGTTAAGGTTGGATACAGCTCCAAAACCCACACCCTAGATCATCACCCAAAATTAGGAGGGCATACCTAGTTCATTGCATTTATGCAGCTGTGCATAGATACTGAATATATAGTAATTTGACTTTATTCTAAATATCACTCTTCCTAAAAATTACCTACATAATCTTAAAAAGGTCTAACCTTAAAAAGGTCTACCTCTACAGCTAAGCACACAGTTAGAGTCTAAACAGGGAGTCTTAAGTCATGTGCAGGGGGCACTGCTGCCCTATCCCGGGAATTTAGAGTGCCCCGGAACCCTTGGAAAGCTACAAAGATGCAGGAGATCCTTAACAGCCACAAACCTGCTTCTCCCCAGGAAAAGATTAATGGTGTACATGGAGAATGAAGGTGCTGCACTAGCTCACAACAGGGAAAAGAGCACTCACAAGTGACACAACAGTAATTCATTGTCACAAGCAGGGCATTCCTCCCAGCCCGGGAAGCTCCTGAAGGAGCAGCCACAGCTACAGTTACGAAAATGGGGAGTGTTAACAACGTAAAACAAAGAGTGAAAGCACACCCAACAGCACTTGAAAGAAATATTAGACAGCTGCCTACAAGCAATATTTTCTGTTTCAAGGGCCAAATCAATCTAGTCAGTCTCAGTCCACCTGAAGTTACCCAACTCATATTTGAAGCTTCCTAATGTTTTCAGTAATTATGCAAGAAGAACAATTAAAGCCACTTTTCCTTGCAAATATGCTTACAAAATCAGTTGTGTTATGCATGCAACCTCAAAAAGAAATTATTAGCAGTCTTGTATAACATCAAAAGTCACCTTACTAAAGAAGAGAGTCTAAAAGTATGGTGAAAATACGATTACAAAACTTAAATGTACACCTGTCAACAGCTACAATTTTATAGTTATGTTATGGCCATCAACTCAAGCTCCCACAGAATAAAAAAAATTATAAATATGGTAAGAAATGTGGCATTTCAAAGTACCATATTTTGCTTCATTATGTTCCTTAAATTTTATATAAATAGCAAAAAAAAGCCCCTTAAGACACAGGCCAACAATGTTTAGGTGGGCTAAATATTAAGATCCCTCTTCAGCTATTACATAACCATTATTACAAGCTTTTGATCCACTTCTTTAAAAGATTGTTATTTTATGATATAAGGCCATAATATTCTTAATTTTAAAACCAGCAAAAAAGTCTATATGCAGAAATCCTAACTTATAATAAATGTAAACATTTAATCAGTTGTCACAACTTTTACTGAAATTAATGCTTACACTTACTCAACTCTCAGGCATTCAGAGTTGTACTATTTGGGCACTTAGACAAACCCCCTGATGCCATGTTTTGTTTAGTCTGGCTGCACAGGACCATAGCAATCAATTATCACAAAGTTATGTACTCTGGATGAATAGTATATCGAAGAACACAGTCAAGCAATTACTGAAAACTAGAGAAGCAATAGATGTTGTTAAGTTATTAAATTAAATTTGCAAGAGAATGTATACGTATTTAATTAGAATCTGACAAAAGTGCTTATGCAGGGAAGTTACAGCTTCACAAAATATCAGTTAGTATTTTAGCAATAAATTGTTATCTTATTATCTTGCTTTAGTAGTTTTGTTAAATGCCATTTAAAAGAGTGCCATCTTTATAACCAGGGTAACAGTGGCAGCTCATTTGGAGAAAGAGCAGACTATTTCTACACCCACATTTAAGAACCACTCTTGTCTTTAATTGTAGCACACCTACTGCTGCAACTGCAGTCACAACTTACGCTCTTTGACTGAATTCTTCAATTCATGAGCCTTTCCTCCACACAAATTGAGGCAGATGACACTACTTAGACAATATCAGCTGCCACATTCGGATAGTTCTTGCTGCTGCTTTGCTTACCAGTGCTCCTTGAATTCTCAGGATGAATAAATGACAGGACAGGTGTGCCTGAGAGCTTGGATTGTGCCCTTTGCCTCGACTAACATGTACAAACATACACGATAGAAAGGTGAGGTGAAAACTCAGAAGAAAAACTCTAAGAACTTGAGCCTGAACGCCTACTTCCTTAGTAATAATTTCCCTTCTAGACCTTCCAGTACTCACATTCACTTTTTCTTTGTGACTTTCACAGTATTCCTCAATATCTTCTAGTTTCCCAAAAAACCTAGTGGTGCACATACAGTAACTTGAGCTTCTATCCAATTTGCACACATAACAAGTGCAGTTGAATATTCAGCTATTGTTTTCAGCAAACAAATGTGAAGAAAAAAAAGAAAATACAAACATTTTTGGCATGAACAGTTAAAACTCTCCTCAGTGAACAGTAACCAGGATCAATTTGGTGATATAATTCCTTTGTTCCCCAAAAACATAGCAAAAGCATAAGCATGGGGGTGAAAATAAACACATTTGAAGTGATTGCAATCATGACCATTACCTTCCAACATCCTTGAAAAAGAAATATTCATGGCACTAGTTAAGAATAAGTAGATCTCAGGAGGTGATTTTTTAAGCTACATCACTAATTCCAGCACAAAAAGGAAATAGACCTTAAAAATTAAGAGCAGCATAGAATAATTTAGCAGCACCTAGAGTGTTTGTTTCTTCTGTTATCAGCACTGTGTCTTTCTGCTATATCTTCATTTAACAACGGGTTTGTGGAGGAGTAGGTTAGTTTTGCCTGAGGTGATGGGTGAGGAGGACTGAGAAAAGTATCAAGAACATCATTTCCTCACTAACAAAGTCACAAGTTCGATTCTCTCGTCAATGCAGTTAGACATGCAGTCTTGCACGATGTGAGAGAGGAGGTGGTGTCATTTACACTTTTGCAGAATGTTGCCTTCAAAATGGAAAAAGCTGGCAATTTTTTGACTGAAAAACAGACCCAGAGTTGAGCACTGAATACAGAATAACACCACTACACTGTCTCATTAGCTTCCAACTGAGCAGTTTAGACTGCAGACATGGTTTGCAGGCATACTAATTACAAAGAGACAACACAATGAGTTTACCTCACTGAGTATCCTGAACCAAGAGAAAAGTGCCTTAAGGATGGCAGTGAATTGCTTACAGGGCCCAGAAATCAAACAGCAATAGACAAAACTAATGGCTTAGTAAAGGAAATAAAAACAGGTAAAAGAACCATAAGGAGTGATTAAGATCCACCTGTTAATTACAGTGCTGAATTGATTTATCTCCTTTAAGTAGGTTGCCTATTAGCATTCCTATTTAATTTTTCTCACAGTACGAAAAAAAAGGAGTAAACTGGAAGAGTGCAAATTATTGTTTACAAACCACTCTTTTATTCCTGGGATAGAAGATATACAGACCACAGTGGGGTGTTTAAAGCTGCATGGGCAAAAAAAGAATAATGTCTATCTCCCCCTCTCTTACACGTCCTGTAAGAAGAATTGCTCGGTCTGTCAGTTGTGCTTAGCAACTTCTCCACTGCCTTTGCATTTCTTTGCCTTAGACCCCACTCAGCACACTGAGCACCAGAGCAGCCTCAAGGGCTTTCAAGATTACCTCTGGCTTCCAAAGCTTCTGGAGGAATTTGATAAATTGATAGAGCACACTGTTGGCCTGTCATGAGCTCACTGTCAAATGCCAATGCTTCAACTCATCTTAAGGTTTCTGGACACAATCCTAAAAGGACAACTGTCTGGCACCAACAGCCATGAACGGGAACCCACTGTCAGTTCAGCTGTCCTGCACTCTGGGCTGCAACCTGGGTCTCTCTTGTCTGCATCTAAAGTCTGGGACCTTCTCTGGGAGTTCAGTGCTATGAGCAAGTAGTCACCAATGAGCTTTAAAAATAGTCCTTCCCTCTTCAACAACAACAAAAAAATCTTTGATGATAATTTTTGGAGCGTAAAGCCCTCCATGCCCTTGAAATTCGCACAGACCATTTGTATTCAGAAAGCCAGGTTTATGAAACTCCTGGAGTAACTCACCTTGTGCTGAGCAAAGTCAATGAGAAGTGTGAGGGATTGACCTCCTGCTCTTTCATCATCTTTGAGGCTCTGCCATCACGTGCTGGCCCATCACTCTGTATCGAAGGCCCTGCCGGGTGACCTTGTTGCCAAGGTAACCTCTTTCCTGACAATACGATTTTCCTGGTAGGAGCTGGGGTATTGTCTCAGATGTTTGTATTTAAATAGAAGACCATCTGCATTTAATGACCTTCTCTTATTAGGGCTTTGTTCTCATTTCATCTCAGCACAGAAGTGAGCAGACACCGAAGAAGGTAAAAGGTCACGTGTCCAAAATAAAGTCAGCAGTTTAGCAGGGTTGGATACAGTTTGTTGGGAAGAATGTATTAATTCTTTATGCATCAGAGACCTTCACATTGTCAGAGGACTGCTTTGCTAAATGGAAGGGAACAATAAACTCTTTCCCACAATACACTCTGCTGTAAACTGATTAAGTGACATGGAACTAATTATAGCATATAATGCTTCCTTGGTTGTCTCAGAGATGGAACGTCTAAAGCAGTAACAGTCACTAATTAACAATTGTTTCAGGCTACTAGGTTTAAAAGAACCTAGACCAATAAAAGTTAAGGGTCTAGAAACATGTTGGTGTCCATAACACCATCTTCCTTTCTTTCCTACTCTGCCACCTTCATATACATCAAACTACATCACAGGAATTACTTTCACGTGATTAGAATCATCCCAAAAGGTCCAAGAAGTACTTTGCTCCTGGTTTAGCCCACCTCCACAGCCAGTGAAGGGATACAGCAACCCCAGCGAAATGCAACATACTGCCTTCTGAAGGCATCTGTTTCTGTCTGTTGAAAAGACAGGCTGGAAGACAAATTTTAACACTAGACTTCTACGTTTCAAATGCTAAACTTCGGGGGATCACACTTTAATCATTAGGAAATAAATGCATATAGTTCGGGGACCTGGAGGAGAGAGCACCATGTGAAAACAAAATGAAAGATAACTGCCACAGTGAAGGAAGTAAATTTTTTTCATAGACCACCATGCACAGAAAAGGAAATATTTCACTGCTGCAAAAGACTTAGATTGGATAACAAAGCAAAAGCATTGTGATCTTAATAAACAGGTCAGCAGCCAGGCACATTGTCTAGAGAGACTAAAGCCTGCACAGCCTGTGAGGCATTAGGTACCCTTCAGATACAACTGACACTTGCTGCAGAGGGATATCTTCAGAGCGCTTTCAGTGTCCATCAGTTTTATGAAAATTTATGTTTTATTTCTTTCCCTCTAAAATATTTTTCATTTGAATGTGTGCACTGAGTGTTTATTTCATATGGGTCAACCTAGCTGAAGACCAGTATTTGAATGGGCAAGCAGCCTGCTGGTGATTTGTTGTTCTGAGAATCAATGCTTTGTAAAACAGAAGGTGTAAGTCTATGCTGCTTTCTACGAAATGAAACTCCATGTGTACTGTTAAAAGCAATCCCCAAAAGTATTTGCTACAATACCACGTTTGTCATCTAAAAACATGCAGGTGCAAAGAGAATGAAGTGGCAGTAAACCCTATAGCAGTAAAGAAATCAAAATGACTTTATTAAATTTAATAACTTCTGGGTATCAACAACTGAAAACCTAACAAACAGTGCCACTTAAACTGACTGTTGAGACACTTCTTATATTGATACTTAAATATATATATATAGAGAGAGAGCACTTACAGTTTATTGGTATTTGGTCAGTTGTCACCTGCTGAAAAGAAGGAATTCAGACAGTCCTAAACCATGATATATTGACCTTTTCAAAATTTTCAAATTCTAGTTGTTGGCCATTCCTTTTGTTTCCTCTGTCTGTAACCTTAATATTCTGTGAGCAACAGAGAAATGGAATGGTTGCCTTCTCCAAACAAACACACTGTTTAAAAGGTTAAAGTAGTTTAAGAGATTGCTGCTGCTGTTCTGCTGTCATTTGCAAACTACACTGGAAGCCAAGGCTGGAAGGTGCTGCTCAGACAAGAACAGGGACTGGAAATAAGGAGTGACAGAATTTCAATTCATTTTTGTAATAATGAGCTTTACAAACTTTTCAAGTCTCTCTCAGCAATCTATTAATAGAAGAGGGAGCTTGCAAGTTGTCCAGCCAATGCTAATGCAGTACTTGACTGCTTAGTTTCCAAGTCTTTTTTAATAGTTCTATGTGTTTAGCTAAACACCAATTCATGAAAGTTCAATACATCACATTAGCATAACTTCACAAAGTGATTGTTGCTCTGCAGTCCTACAGGCACATACTTTCATGTCATACTGCATCAGGACCTGAGTATCCTCGCATTAGATTTCTCACACCGATGTTCATAACTTTTCTTTGGTCACACTACTGGGAAAAGGGGGATTAGTTCCCACTGAAAGCTTGAAACATTAGAAGTTGGCAACATGGCAAAGCAATGCATTTGTTACTTGGCAGTGTTACATATTCCTACTGAGTATGTTACCACTGTCAAAGTAAGCTAACCACTTCTAATGACATTAAAAACTCTCACTGACACAAAACATGTCGACTGCTCTCAATTATTATACTTAGAAATTGCTCACAGTATTTTTTCCTTTTTATGATAATTAAAAACAAATGGCATATCAGCTTTTATTTTCCAATTTGAATGGAAAATAACTATAAAAATTTAAAATACATATGAATGCAGGGACGGGTGACCTTTCAAGTACAGACTAGCTATTCCACATACCTTTGGAAACTCTGCAAGAGTTAGTCACAACTACTAAGCTTCACTAAGTGCAAGTCAGGAATAACTTTCCTCGGTATGTTGTCACACATCTTTTGCACTTTGTTACTCAGAACCTTGCAACAGAAAATGCATCCTTTAAATAGATCCAGGAACATGCTGGTACTTCAACAGTGGTTTTTTCAGTCAAATAGTCCAAACTGCAGTCTCATTACAGGACTTGAAGCAACTTCCTTGCCAATGTGCATATTAAAAAATCTCATGACTAATACGGATAAATTATTCAAAAAACTTCCTAGCATCAGCTAATCCTCTGATGCTATGGTCTTCTTTCCCAAATCACCAAGGGTTAAAGGTTTGACAGTCTCAGCTGTCCTTAAGCAGAGCTAGGGGAACATCTCCCAAGTTTAATGCTTTACACATTTTCTTATTCCACTCTGCTTCTTGGGACCCTGCTCAGGACAATGCAAGCCTCACTACTTGCAAAAGTTCTGCCATTTACCCCTTCTAGATCTATCATCCAGTGATAATAGCAAAAGTCCTATTTAGTAGATGAAACTGCAACTTTCCTTCTTCCCCATGGATGCTCCCTTGGTAGGTATTTACTGACTAAACCAGAGGAAGACTGTTTTCAATTGTTACTTTTATGCAAGTACATAACCTCTAACTTTAACATCAATATTTAATTAGGCATAATGTGAAGCTCTAATAATGCACTCTTTACCTCCAAAATTTAAGTTAAAATCAGCAGAAACCTTTTAAGAAAATAAATACCCAAGTGCTGTAATTTTGCTCAGGGTTCTAAAATCTTGCCTTGATTGAATGCATTCTGAGGGTGAATACATTGAACCAAAAATAGCAACTAAAGGGGACTTTCAGGTTTGCTTTGTGTTATTAAAACTGAAGACACAGCTACCTTGAAACCTACTACTCCCTGCTCCGCACAAAGTTTTTGCAAACTACTACTTTTGTAAACTCTTCAAAACAGCTGGAAAGCTGATGAGCCTTGAAACTACCACCATGTTTTCCCCTTTATATCTTTCTATCTAAGAAATATAGGTAAATTAAGAAAGACTCAGCTGTAGTCCTTGACAAACAGAGGACAACTGGAACAAGAAGTAACAAAGGGATTCCCTCGTGTTCAAGCTCATAACAGAGTTTGGCTCCTAAAGCTCTTTCCTGCAGTTTGTTTAGAAATTGCAAGAGACAAAATTTGTAAGATCCACTAGCCTAATTTTGAGTTGTTTCAAGTTAAACTGTCAGACAGCCCATCCTGGAATTCAAGGTGACTGGAAACACAACATGTATGGTCTAGAGAAGAAGGCACTGCTGCAGCAAATATCCTCTATTAGGGCCCATGTTAACTACTGCTGCCAGCTGTGCTCCTGATAGCAGTGTAATCACAACAGCTCCAACCACAGAGGAAGAGTCCAAATACTTTTTAAGAGTCTTGCATTCTGTGGAGAGCCCCCAATGCTGTGCCTAATGTATTATCAATTTATTTTAACTAAATCTGACATGTATATAAAGGAATTGCAATCACTCTTATCAGCTTAAGGCAGGAATATCCTGAATGATTTTTTTCAGGATTCCAGCTAGTTGCATGCATTAAGAGTATTTATTACTGCTCACAGCTAATAAGACTTGCATAACTGCCCCTGAGGGACTTGGAATCATTGCTATCATCTGGAGGCTCAGACACCAGCAAACTCATCCAAGAAAGTCATGTTTCTGCAGCACATATAGCATGTTTAAAAGCTAAAATATACTATACACTCAGAAGCATAATAGGATACACATGCTGAGCATTAATAATCCTTACAGAAATTTATCATCAGCTTTTAATTGGAATGTCAAATAACATTTGATTAGAACACATAGCAAAACTGTTACCTATTTCCAGAAATTAAATAAGAGTGGAAAACTGCCAACCATTTATTGTGCAACCATCTTCATACCAAAGAATCACATATCATAATTTCTTGGCCCCGTGAGGTTGGAAGGGACCCTGTGGAGATCATCTGGTTCAATCACCCTGCCAGAGCCACCTAGAGGAGGTTGTCCATAACTCTGCCCAGGTGGTTTTTGAGTATCTCCACGGATGCAGACTCTGCATGCCCTCTTGGGCAGCCTGCTCATATGTTTAGTCACCCTCACCAGTGAAAAAGTGTTTCTTGATGTTCAGATGGAACCTACCATGTTTCATTTTGTGCCCATTGCCTCTAATCCTGTTACCAGGCACTACTTTGCATTTGCACCCTCCTGTCAGGTATTTGGATAGATTGATAAGATCCCCCTGAGCCTTCTCTCCTTTAGGGTCAATAGTGCCAGCTCTTATCAGCCCTCCTTACATGTGAGGTGCTCCAGTCCCTGCACCACCTTTCTGACCCTTCACTGGCCTCTCCAGTATGTTCAGTATTTTTCGCTTGTACTGAAAAGCCCCGACCTGGATGCAGTGCTCCAGGTTTGGCCTCACCAGTGCTGGATAGAGGGAAAGGATCTCCTTTCCTGGCCTGGTGGCAATCCTTTGCCTAATGCAGCCCAGGGTACCACCCATCTCTGCAGCAAGTGAATGTCACAGACTCATTTTCAGCTTGGTGCCTACTGGGACCTGCAGCTCCTTTCGTGCCAAGCTGCTTTCCAGTGTCACGGGTCCCAGCACATATTGGTGCATGGGATTGTTCCTTCCCAGCTGCAGGACTCTGCATTTCTTTTCAGACTCCACCAGGTTCCTGTCAGCCCATTTACACAGCCTGCACATGTGCATACATGCAAGGTACTAAATCTCATTCTCCTTTTTCCTTAGATGCTGATTCTCATTCTTAGAGAAAGCCATAGAAATACTAATGAAGAAAGACTGACATGCACTGCCCAAACTAAAATAGAAAGAAAATATAAGCAGTAACATAAACACAAACACCAGGAGGTCTGCCACTCACTGGGGAGTAGGAACACAGTCCCTGCAAAGCTTTTCAAATCAAAGGAATATGGAGCATGTACTGAAGCACGGACAGTTAATCAGAATACACTTGTTTTGTTTTCTGCTCATTTGTTTCCAGATAACAAGCCCAACATAGAAATCTCAGCTTTACAAACTGATTTGTATAATTTACTCAGACATGAACTGAACAAGAGTTTTCCACTGCAGAAGCCCCACGCTGGGCTGCATTTTGCCACCAATACAAAGGTCTGCCCAAGTTTCATTTCTAAATAGGTGTTGAACATCACAGAAGGAATACACAGAGCTTTGAGTATGGTTTATTTTGTAATTTTCTAGCACAGCAGCTCAGTTAAAATTCTTATGGCAATAGTTTAAAAGTGCACACCTTTAAATGTCTCAATAGATAGGAAAAGAATAGCTTGTAGGTCTTTCTTTAAATATGTTTATTATTATACAATAAGCAGTATCCATTTCAAAGCAGGATGTATAAAGTACCTAAAAACAGACATGAATTAAAAAGCTAAAATGGCACTTCTTTGTTATTATCCTTAGTATTTGTCACCCTGTCTTTCATCCTTTTGTATTCTGATAATCCAAATCTTTAAATCCTTCAAGAACTCATTTGAGGTTTGGGGTTAAGAAAGATTTACTTTGAAATGCTAAAATTCCTCCCTCAAATCTGTGCCTTCATGATAATACATAAAAATATTTTAAAATACATGTGTATAATTATAAAAAGTTTTAATGAATGATGAAATGCTCAGTATTGCACAAACATTTCACAAAGAAGTCTGAAAGGGCAATGCAGAACTTACACTTCTGAAAACGATTAGATTTCAATACAAGATATTTGAGAAAAATGTTAAACTACAGCAAGCTTATTTCACAAAAGTAAAAAAAATAGTAACATGTAAGAATCATCTCTTTAGAAACTAGAAAATCATTAGGTCATTGATCAGATAAAATAACGCAGTTAAACTACTGGTTGTTGTGCCAAAAGACTAGATATGTGCAAAGAGTGAACACGGTGGGTAGTTTATTTCCTTAACATTCTGCAATAGAGAGCAGTTTCTAAAGGTAATCAAAAGCTTATTATGGCTAAAAGTGGACAACATTCAGATGGAGCTAGAAATCGATAGTGTTTAGTAAGGTAAGACCTTACACAGGTACAGGCGTTGTGCAAAGACAGCCTCATACATTCACCACCCCAGGCCATCCCAGCTGGCCACGTCCAATGGCCTAAGGAGGAACCAGTGGGGAACATCTCTTCCTGCTCAGTCTCAGCCACATTAAGGCTGTTCTCCCAAATTTTCTTATCATACCCTGTTTCCATCCCACTGGATCCCAGCCACAGCCAGGTGGGTGCCCACACACCTCCCCCAGCCCCCAGGGCTGTGCCACAGCAGCCCTGAGAAGGCCAGAGGCACACGGCCTCCGGACACAGGAAAACGAGCCCACACCAGCCCCGGCCAGCACAAGCCCAGGGCATCTCCTGGGGCCTTGAGCCACAGCACCACTGTGCGCAGCCTTCTGTGGGAAGGGGGAAAACTTGCCAAAACACCCAAATATTTCACAGACCCTACAGCACACTGCCTGGCAACATGTCTGCAGTCTCAGGTACTGAGCTAGGAAGTGGTTTTACTGAACTTATTATTCTTGGCTGCTTCTTAAGTCCCATCAGCAGTGATGCCAAGCAGCCTTCCATTGCAAAGATGAAAAAAAAAATTCAAGAACAATTATCAAAGAGCTGTGCCTATTGCATGCAAAGAAAGTTCTCTGGTGTCAAGTGTCTAATTTATCAATGCTTTAAAATGAGAAAGGCCAATAATTATAAAGATCTGCAGGGAATCCAGGCCCAGGGAATCCAGGCCATAAACTAGGGTTAATGTCAGCTCCTGAATGGACACTGCAGAGTAAAGGGAGTATCTAGGAAGGCTTTGTTCAGTTGCACTGGAACGAGTTTCCAAGACATCTGCCAACAACCTCACCAGTTTCATCAGAGGCATGTAGGGCACAGTCAGTTCACCAGTGCTATCTGGGCACTTATATTTCTTTTGTGGACCTGAAAGACCCTGCATAATATTGCAAACTACGGCACGCTGGTCTCTGTGCCCCCAGAGCAGCTTTAACAGTGCTGTGGAGAATTCCTGTGAGCCCACTTGTTTCCATGCAGCAGCTGACCTAAACCCAGCCCTTAGTTTTGGTTTTGTTAGCAGTCAGTCTGCAAGACAAACATTTTACAAGTTATCTGCAAAGAACTGTGGGAATACTTCAAGGCTTTAAAATGAAAATTAGTACAAAGGATTGTGTTTGGGTTTTTTAGTTGAAATAATAAAAAGTCAATGGCAAAATGACAACAGAGTTATCAGCATGTAGAAATAATTCTGCCACTGACTAAAATTCAGAGGTCAAGAAAAAATAGAGAATAAAGGCAATGAATAAGCCTGATTCATATCTGGATAAAACAAAGTATTACTTAGCACAGCTGGAAGTAGACTTTGAGGTAAGATTACAAAAAGTGCAATGAGATATTGAAGCTTTCAAAGTTATTCTGTGGTTAATAGTAATAGAGGGTGAAATGAGAGCCATCTACATGGGTTTCTACCCCACTGCAGACCAGGCACTACCAATTCATTGTCTCCTTGAAGAGTCATACTTAACTAAACCAAAACAAACTCATGTTCTTAGCAACAAAGGAATCACAAACTTAAAATTTTCAGCTTACTTTTTCCCCCCATTATATTATAAGGCCACAAAAAGTCCAACATTTCTAGAAGATCAAAAAAAGAAAAATGATGCTACTACATAGCAAAAGTCAAAGAGGGCATGATGATGCAACATCACCTGGAACTGATGGCACCCCTTCACTATATTAAACTCCTGTGCAAAGCAGCTGTATCAGCAGGGAAATGTCTCTGTTTCTTCTAACCACTCCCGAGGCAGCACAACACAGTTACCATTTCACTACAGGACACCTTTCGGCACTGCATTTCGGAAGCAAACCCCTCCCTGTTGCACAAACACTCTGATTGTGCTCTCCAGTTTTTCTGCAGGTTTATTATGTAAGTAAGAGCTATGCATCTCTTCACAGTCCTGCTCTGTGTTCCTGGAGCACAATAACCAGCCTAAGTTAAATATGACTATTCCAAAAGCACAGCCACAACCCAGAATGAGCTGTGGCCTGTAGCCAATGCACCAGCCTCTTACTTGGACGTAAAATTGAGGTAAAGCATTACTAACTGGTAAAATATCAAATTTGATCTAAGTGACATCCTCCAACACTCTTTTCATAAGATTCACTACGTATCTTTAAATCCTCAAGATGCCAAATGACAAATCAATGAGGATGTGTCATGGGAAATATATCAGAAAATGGTAAAAAAAAATGCATCTCACCAAGCACAGTGAATACATGAGCCCTGAGCCTTGACCCAGATTAACTTCATGTTTCACTTTGTGCATAATGTCTTTAACTAGCAGTTTTCCAGATGTGAGTATCTCTTCAGTTTGTACCACTCAGGAGAGTTCAAGGTATTCACAAACTGTTTTCTGCAACATGAACTCTTATTTTTGTATCAACAGCAATACAAATTATGTTTGCATCAGCTGGAAGTCTTGACATGTGAGTCAATGTTCACATGCACACCCAGCCAGCCGCAGCAGGGGCCAGGTGACTTGTCCTGGCATCAGGTGTTTATTAGCTGTCACCTTGTCTGTCAGACTGTCAGAGGTATTTCATCCAAATTCCATGATACTGAAGCTCATAGCTCCTAATATGCTGATATTATTAGAATATGACTTGGAGCAGAGCGAGGTACAGCATCCTGTAACAGCTAATCAGCCATCCTGGACCTCCTCCTACAAGATAAATCTTTTTTCTTTAATACCAGCAGAGCAAAATATTCCAACTCCAAACCATCACAATGTCTGCAGATTAGATACAGATCATCATAGGCATAACTACTGGCCTGATTTGCCCAAACTGCCCAATTAGACTCCCCATGATCCTGGAAATTAAAGCTGATAGGGCAAGTCACTTTATTTCCAGCAGGCTCTTTCACTAATAATTATTTTAGGCCCTTTTATTAATAACAACTTGCAGCTGCTTACAACACTCTCTCTCAGAAAACCCAGTCCTGCTTTCTTTGTCAACATGGATTTAAGAAAAGAAATTTCCAGGTCCTACAAACTCGGTTTCTGTTTACACTTCTAAGTTCACAGTTCTATCACAGTAAAGGAAAATTATATTCCAAAAGCACTAATAAGACATTTTCTCAAGGGGTTGCCTATCAAATTTCAGTTTGCCAGGGACATATTTATTCTCCCCTGAATTATTACTGTCACAGAATAAGTCTCTCAGGAAGATTTAAATTTAAAGAGAGATTTCAATTAGCAAAACACAACTGTAAAAAACACTTACTGGCATGTATTTAAAAGAAGACATATGGAAGAGAACCCAGCTACAGAACACATCTAAATACCTCTGAGGAGTTGAGACATAACCAACAAGCATTAGAGAAGAACAGGATTAGCTGAACTCAGGATTGAACTCAGCTATGGAGAGGCCAGGCAGCAGAACACTTGTTGGGACTGAAGGACTGAAAGGCACCAATGAAGGAAAAGCACCACTTGTGATGGGAAACTGATAGAAGCTACAACAGAAAAGTTCCAGAGAAGGTGTATGAGGCATTTCAGCATATGATGTACACACAATGGATTCCTGACTGCTTTTTCCTCTCCCTGCTTCCATCAGTTACAACATATGTCTGCCACTCTGTCAAGTGTCATGTGATGCCTTTTAACTTACACCCACCATCAGCTCTCCCTACTGCCATCTCCTTCCTGCCAGCACAGCAATATGGTTTGATCATGTCTCTTGGAATCCATTAATGCCACCTTCTCATTTCCCAGAGTATTTCTACAGGATGACAGCAAGGTATGCCTTCCCTTCAGTGCCTCTGTGCATTTGCTGTGGTCTTCTCAAAGCCACTTCCTGCAGTGCAAATCAGACACCAAATTCAAGGACTGCATGCTGCCTGTTAGTACAACAGAGCAGAGAAATAGCCAAGCCTAAGCATTAACTGTGTTCATTTGACTCAGACTGAGCTTCGACAGATTTTCAGCCTAGATAAAGTTTTGATAAGAAAGACTAAAAATAGCTAAGCCAGTTTTCTGAAGTACACTTACACTGGACAGTTTGTAACTGAAAAACTTCTATGTGAATTTACAAGGCTAATAATATTCAGCTAATTAAGCAATCGGATTAGCTAAGAATGATGAGCTTTACAGCAACACTGAAGATCAAACTGTCAAAGCTGACAGTACCATGTTGTACCCAGATAGAGCAGGATATAAAATATAGTGAATTAAAATAGAAATATTCATTATACAGAACTATTCTAGGACAGCAGGAAGATTACAAACTCAAGACTTAGCAAGTACCAGAATTAGAGCTGCCTGTACACCTAGAAAACAAGGAACCATACTTGGAACAACTGTAAAAAGAAGCTGATCATAAACTGCTAGGCCAGTTTGCTGGACAAGGATACAGTCACCAGAATCACAAATGCAGGCTTAGAAGTCTGGTGATGCTCATGTTCTACAACTTTCACTTGCCAGCCTTTGGACCTCAAAGCTACACTGTAAAGCTGTATTTATGAAACCAGCCCACTCACAGAAAAACTCAGTTTGCAGAGTTGTATTTGCACTGAGGAAAAAGAGGATATGAATTTCAGAAGCAATTACTAACACTGACTAACACTTCCAAAGAGGGGAAAACCCAGCTGAAATATACCTGATCACAAAAAGAGATATTCTAATCAAGATGTCATCATGCAAACTTTTGCCATCTCTCCAAAACAAAGGAAAAAAAGGAATCAACATATAAAGGGTCTCCATCAGCTGCCATTATGGGGTTATTGTAGCTTTTAAACATGATGTTGTAGGAAATGCATCATACATTTAGAAAGGCAGAGAAGAGGAAGCAGGTAGAGAAGAGCACTGATAACTAAACCAGCTATTAGCTGGATTATCTGACAGGTATTTGTTCTTACCCAGCTGGGTGTTATTTAGTCCTGACTCAGTGAGCCTGAAATGCTTTAGAAACACCTCAGGGAGTCAAGATCCCTGCTGTTAAAATGACAGTGACTCAGTAAATGGGTTCCTTATGTACATGCCAGCATACTCTGCGTTTGCCTGCATGATTACGTCTTAACTCTTTCAAAAAAAAAAAAAAAAAAAAAAAAAAGGAACAGAAAAGTATCATCTACAATTCTTGAAAATATTACTTAAACCAGGCCCTTTTATTGCAGGAATATGAGGTTTAAAAGCTCTTATGTTTCCACCTATACAGTAAGCAAAAGATCTGAATAATCCAAGTGACCAGAAGCACTCGTTGCTAATTACGTTACCAAATTTCACTGGTGGCCAGAAAGTATGCTGCAATCTTGCACAGTACAAAAAAAAATGTAACCCACCATAATCAACACAAGGAAGAACGATGGCTGAATATTTTAACAAGAGGTGAAAGTCTGATCTATTGGCAGCAAAGGTTATACAGATATAAGCAAGAGTACATTCTATAGGTTTGATTTAAAGTACAAATGGGGAGAAAACACCTGACAAAGCAACAGAATTAAGTGGATCGCTGGGTAACAGCAAGCTGGGCAAGAGATCAGAGCCTGTATCTGTTTAAGATGTGAATAACAAGCATTTTAAGAAAAAAAAATCACATTCTTGTTATAATTAATTAGATTTTGTAAAATTTACCCATTCAAAAAAAATGTCATGTACTCAAATTGTTCTGTCTGCCTAAAGAATCTTCATGAGCATGTTGGTCTGTAAAGCCAAGACAGACATTGGAGCTATTTAATTTCTAAACAGGGCATCAATTTTTAATTCTTTGCAAATTATTATCAAGCAGGATATCTAGGAAAGAATGTGGTTTTCATTTTGAAAGTGAGCCTCAGCAAACACACATGTAAAACTGACAGTTAGCTGATGACTTTCCTGACTCTAGTAATTACTAGATTTGAATCCAAGTCAGACTTTGCAGCGAACATAAAAAGCTGTATGAAAATGCTAGCAGGGAAAAGCTTAGATAATCGACACGTCTGCAGCAAGCTATCTGTAAGAGTCAGCTGCAAGAGATAAATAGTGTTGCATCCACTGTATTAAAACTGGTGAAACACAGGACACAAAGGATCTTGAAAAAAGTGACTATTCTTAAAAACAAAACCTCTATTTTTGTATTCTTTAAAGACTTCTATGCACGAAAATCAGGTAACGAAGTGCTACAAAGCTTGTCCATGTAAGGAGATTAGAAAGTTTAGAGAATTCTTTGAGACCTGGTTCTTAAAGATCAGAATAATAGAAACAATCAATATTCTTACAATATTTCAAGGAACATTAGAACAAAATATAATTGGAGTTCTTATTGTTGTGCAGCAGCATGAGGGTAGCTACATGCATTTAAGTAACAGACCAAGCAACCAAGAAACACAGGTCAAATTCCCCTTGATTCCTGCCAGTGCAGATTAGCAGGAGTTTCAGTGCAGGCAGTGGTGACAAACTGACAGGACTTTGATAGTATTGGCAGGACTATCAGTCTTTGGCCAATACCTTTGTGCAATTACAGTTTACAGCAGGACACTGTGGCAGTCTACTTATACATTCTTGATACGCCTGAATAAAACACAGAATAATCCATCCCAGTTATGTAGCTTAAGTCCAAAATTCTACTTTCTTTACACGCTTAAGTATTATTCCAACCTTGAATACATGCTTAAGTATTATTACAACCTTGAATTGTCTAATATAGTCCAATTGATTAGGACAGGGCAATGTGATCTATAATACTTCTGTATTATTGACCTCTGGTGTGGGTAATCATTTTTTGCTGTAAAAAATTGACTGGCTAACCACTGACTGAGACAGAGTGACATGATCTCTGACCTAAAATAAAGAACCCTCAAAACTGAAAAAATGCCAATAATACAGCACATAACTGCAGCAAAATATTACCAGATTCTACAGAACTCTGCAACAGTGATTTTTTCATTATTTATTACAATCTCATCTGTTGTTACCCATTTATTTACATGATACGACTAAAGCATTCTTTGTAAAACACTTCTTAAGACTCAGCCCATCTCTCATAACAGTCTACAAGGATTATGTCTGCAGTGTCATTGGGTTAGTAATATTTCCATGTCCACTGACTGCTGATTGTCACCTAACCATAAATGAGCCCAACGTCATCTCTCTTAAGAGAATTATGATATAAAATATGTCTTTGAAGATATACCGTAGAATTTTCAACACAAAGAGTAAGAAAATATGATAAAAGAAGATTTTAAGGACATTGAAAGGTAACTTTGAAATTATGGCATTATACTTTTATAAACATGGTACGCTTTCCCAGTATACAATATACAATATATATACAATTTCTTTTGTGACTGCAGAGTTGAAAAGCTACAATTACTCAGTGAAAAAAGGAAATCCAGCCATGAGAATTCTCCTGCAAGAGCCGCAGACAGACCCCTAAAGTGACACAGGTTTACTGTCTGCAGAAAAGACAGGAACAGTTAGCCTCACAGAGCAGAAGGCTTAGGATTATAAATAGACACACACTTTTGGCTTGGTTCCACACAAACATTTTACTTTGTCTTACTTGCCAATTATTCTCACTCAATATCCACTGAGAGGAGAATAATCACCCCTAGTCCATTTAAAAACCAGTAAATATTGACAGTGAAAAGCACTTCTTTCATTCCCAAACTAGTCCTCAGCTTAAAAGGTAACTACATTTTGCCAATTATCTTTTTCACATTACGTTTAAGGCATGGGGCATATGTTTTTAGCCAGTCGACAAGTTAGATCTTATCAAGTGGTTTGTCCCTGTAAAATTCTAACACTTTGAGGGATACTAAAAGCTGAAAAGTATAAGAAAACTTGAGATTTTAAAAGTATATCTATATGATCTTGATGCCAAGGACACTTCTAAACTGAAATGCTGAGTAAGCAACTTCGGACAAGATGAGCTGATCTTTGTCTTATGGATGGGAATTTGAGTTGTTGATTGTTCATTGTAGCAGAAGTTATGAAAAGCTGCTGGAAAAGCAGTCGTTAGAACAGCGTGTGAGGTATGGGATGTGTGAAGCATTGATGAAGGAAGTTCATGACAAAGAGTATTATTGTTTCCAACACAAAGGTTTTCTTTGCTGTTAGCACCTTCACCTAATTCCAAACACAAAAAAAGTAACGTGCATACCCCCTGGTGTGGGATAATTGGTAATAATGCTCAGTCACCAAAGAGAACTTACTCAGAGAAACAGTGCTGCTTCCCCTGGCAATTAGAATTTTTACATTCTTAAGTAATTCTGTTGGATCTTTCTTTCTGTCCTGGACTAGTTCTGTCACCTCTTCCTAATCAACCATTTTCAGCTCTATTTTCACCCCAGAAAGTGCCATCAGGACTGTCCTAGGACATGCTTCCCTCTAAGTTTTTTGCAGTGCTCAGCCCTGCTCCTGTCTCTTGAAAGTTCTTGATTTTAATTTCTTACTCAGTCTAATTCCTTGTAAATAGGCTAAATATAGGCACTGAAAATACTAAAATTACTGCAGGAAGGGATTTTTAGATCTCAAAATTGGTTTCAGCCTTCACATCCTAAGTCCAACAATGACTCTATGACAAAGTTACTTCATTCTAATGTTTTAGAAACTCCTACCAAACACAGAATAGCTAAGACTCCTCGTTCCCAATAAATGCTTATTTGTATTCATTTTAAACATATCCTCCCCTTTCCAGAGCCATTGTCTTCTCAGCAGTGATTTTTCTTCTTCTTCCTCTCATTGAACAAGAGAACCATAGAAGGATGGAAAAGACCTCTAAGGCCATCAGGAGACCCTACCTGGAGTATTGTGTCCAGCTCTGGAGCTCTCAACACAAAGTCCAGAAGAGGCCACGGAGATGCTCAGAGGGCTAGAGCACCTCTCCTGAGAAGACTGGCTGAGAGAGATGGGGCTGTTCAGCCTGGAGTAAAAAAGCCTCTCAAGGTCTCCTAGAAGTTGATAGCACCTTTCAGTAACTCTAGGAAACTGACAGACACCAGGAGGGAGGATTTTTACAAGGACATGATAGGACAAGGGGATATAACCTTAAACTGAGAGGGGATTGGTCTAGATGAGACATGAGGAAGAAATTCTTTACTGTGAGGGTGTTGAGGCCCTGGAACAGGTCACCCAGAGAAGCTGTGGCTGCACCATCCCTGGAAGTGTTCAAGCCCAGGCTGGATGGGAGCCAGAGCAGCCTGATATAGTGGAAGGCATCCCTGCCCACAGCGGGGCAGGTTGGAACTGGATGACTTAAGCTCCCTTCCAACCCAAACCATTCTATGATTCTATGAAATATTGCCACATTTAGAGCAATGGCATGCAGTTTATAGGCCAAGAAAGCTGAAATTTTTTAAGCACTAGATGAATACTTTAAACTACACTCTTCACAGAAAAGACATCAGCTCTCAAACTGAGATAACAGATTTTTGCTAAATTTCACACTAGCACTAAGGTTTTTCTTTCAAATATTTATTTAAGTAAATTATGATTAAATCATAATTTTTATCAGTTAAATAACAGACTTGCTTCTATGACATTCTTATCATTAAAAACAGTCCTAGATGTGCTCCATTTGCATATATTTTTAACAGAACTCAAGTAGGCAGAGAAGGATTTAGGGAGAAGTAAAGCACAAGCGTAACTTTGCTTTTGCATTATTTAAGTGCACAGGCAATACTTCTGATCCTGCACTACTCAGGTATAAAAAAAGCATTGTCTACAAAAAGCATTTATTTAATCTCAAGAGTAGTATTAAGAAAATAAAGCAGCCTCCAATGCTAAGCTAAAGGAACTTGAATGAGCAAACAATGTTATCTGAACACGCTGGAGAGACTGTCTGAGGAGGAGTATTTCACCTCCGGGAATTCTAGTTTTGCTCTTCTACCCCTGAAGAAAGTTTATTTCTCAGCAGCTCCACTTCTGCAATTATCATCAGCTGTCCTCAGGAAGTGCTTGCATTCTGCTAAGAGCACACATAGAGTAAAGTCAAGTCAAATTACTCTGCTTGCTCTACATAAGAAATTGCTATTCATCTTTTTCTTATTACCGTCAGGATTAGGGGCACCTACTTACTAACAGTGCAATATCAACTACTATATTTTGATGAGAACAGCTGGCCTGTCTCTCCATGCATGAATATTCATAATTAGATACACAAGGCAATCCTGGATTGACCATTTTTAACAGGTATAAATTGTTAGCACACTACAGCAACATTTATGTTCAGAAAAACGACATTTTAAAAAAGTCTAAAAACACTAAACCCAAAAAAGCCTCTTCACTGCGCTGATTACAGGTTAAGGTAATAACTTTACAGCCTATCCTGTAAAAAGACACAAACTCCCCAAAACAGCCAGTTCCTGATTTCAAAGAAAAGAAGACAGATTTGAAATAGAGTTTGAAGCCTGAGTAACAGCTAACAATAGTAAATCAAGAAACAGCATTACAAGGAGAAAATCATCAGCAACAGGAAAAAAAAATTCAGAGGTGACAGTCACAGTCTGAGGGATATAACAGATACCATGTATATTGACAGATGAAGTAACTTCAGTAATCAGTGATGCTGGAATGAAGCAACAGCAGTGGGAAACAGACACTTTCACCTGGAGAGCAGAAATTACGAAGCAAGTAAATCAGATGAAACAGAAAAGGTCACAACAAACAACAAAGGGGTTGTATCTTGAAAAATCCAAAACAAAGTAGTTAAACACAAATTTGCACAAAAGTACCAAACACCAACCTGTCAAAAACACCTAATTTGAGATGAAAAGAAGTAAGAAAAAATAAGGTAATTTCTGGAACAAAAGGCTTCAAGGCATCCAGTTCATTTGGGTTTGGAATTGGAAAGTTAAATTGGTAGTTTATACCAGCAAGAAATAATGTTTATTTTATAATTAATAATATGACAATCTTTCATGAAACAATAGTTTTGGATTCTCATCAAGGTATTTTTTCCTAAGTATGGGGTGGAGTAAGAAAAATACCATTTCACAGAAAAGTTAGAATCGTTCTACATAAAAATAATTATCAAAGCAGCAAGGTATATTCCAATATGCAAAGGATTCTCATACTGATACGTAGAGTTACAGAAGTTAAGGCCAAAGGCAAGCATTTACAACATCAAATATCCTAAGCACAAAATACCAGTGAATAGTCATACTGGGGAGCCAGGATTAGGAATAGGAACATTCCTAATATTCCTATTTTAGAAATAGGAATACACCACAAATAGGAATAAACATCAGAATATATCTTACATATACTCAGATCTGAAACATCACAACTAGTTCTAAGTTTTAAAACCTCTAACGCCTTTTTTTCCTGAATTGGTTTTAAAGAGTATAAAACTTCAACACTTTATTATTCATTGAAGAAAGTGCAGAACAAGCTGTTCTACTGTCATCTGTTCTGTTCACGTGAGATGCCCAAAAAAACTCTGCAAAATTTATTCTTGTTAATACAGTAGCTATGCATACCCTGTTTTTGTATAGAAAGTCACAAAGACTGTAGACAAGTCCGTTTGAATCAGGTTGTACCATTAATCCATTGCACAGTATCTCTCACAGGGAGGAGTTTCACAAGTGTCATCAAGAAATCCACATGTAACAGTGGGAAACCAAACATATACCTGAAAGATCCCATAGGATCCTTAAAGTAGTCCAAGTATTCTCTAACTGCAAATAATTCCAAGAGGGAGTGTGATAGCTTTTCTTTGAACACACTGTAAAAATCACTATAAACTAACCAAAAGAAATCACAGGCCTGAGTCTGAATCAAATCATGCTGAGCAATCATTACAAGCTTTTGTTTTACCCTTTTATTTGTTCAAGAACAATGGGCTATCTCCTACAAAGATGCTCAGTTCTGATATTCGTGAAGCTTCTATTTCAATGTGTTAAAAGTTTTAATTCATAGAAACTGGTAGAGTTTATTATTAAACACTTTTAAGGAGAAGCTCTAGCTACAGGTAGTGGGGAGTGAGCTCTCATCCTACTCTTCTCCTTGACTGGTGATGTCCTTGGATTTTCAAGTTTCCCCTGAATATATTATGTAATTGACATTAACGGCATAAATGGCTTAACTTTGTCCTCAGTATGATGACACATTGTTTTATGAAGGCAACAAAAAAAATCTGCACCGAATCTGATGATTCATACCATCTAAATCTGAATTCTAGGGAATTATTGCACAAAAATTTCTGAAGGAAGCAAAGCTGACTTAGCAAAACTCAGATATGATGCTACCAAGTCTGAAAAGAAAAATAGTTCTGATATTAATGGCCTTGGCCATACAGACTTCAACAGAGAGGTACATGATAAATTTCTCATAATACATACAATCTGTTATTACTTTTTAAATCCTTATCTAAAAGAGCCACTGATAGTTACAGACCAGACCAGGCCATGCTTTGGTCATAGAAATTTAAAAAATGTCATAAATGTCCTTTTGCAAAGGACAAGAAAAACAAACCAAGACAAAAACCAGAACAAAACAAAAGACATTATGAGGAAGAACTTGAGTGGCAAACAGATGAAGGGAAGTGGTTAAGCAGGAACACACAGATCACAGAATGGCCAAAATCTTGCCTGCTGCAACGTGTGAAGCTTTCACCCCTTCTTTTCACACAAAGGCTTTCCAGAATGTCTATGTGCATGTAAAATACACGTTGTGACTAGATTTAACCAAACACTGACTCGCAAGTGTTTGGGGTTTGCAAGGGTAAGCGCGAGGGTATGCACAAGGGTTAGGTATGGATACCTGAGATTTTCTGTTTTGGTAATAAAGGGGACAGTGTAACAGCTCATGTAAGAACATGTTAAAATTTGTTAGCAAGGGGAAGCTGTGAGTAGAGAACCACACACTCCCTGCATTAAATGTGGAATGCATATTATACATGTAAATTCTTCTAAATATGCTCGTCTTATGTGGTTGGTAACAAAGCAGAAATGCTGTTACGAAGCAAACTGACACACATATCAATCTCTGGCACAGCCCTGAGACCAGCTAACAAATACAGCAAAGCACTAAGGAAAGAGCCTGGCTTCCTTCTCACATCCCAAACATTCCTCCTTCTTCAGTGAAAACTTCCGTAGTGTTTTCTTGGCAGATACTAGCTAAGACGTAAATCCCATTACCTGTCCCTTTTTAGTAGTCTAAATTCAGTATCAAAGGAATACTAGAAAGTTTGGAATATTAATACAGTTCTTGAAGGGGTGAAACAAGGGAGAGAGGGATATAAAGGCATTTTGAAGCTCACGGCTTACAGGAACCCACCTTTGTTCAAAGTCTTAAGGAATGGAAAGAGAAAAGGAACCTAATGAACTGCAGGAGGAGATGCTTATCTCAACACCTTTGGTAGGAAGAACAGATTCTAAGAACCAGAAACTGCTGTTGGAAAAAGAGAGCTGAACACAAAGTGTTCCTCAAGAATTTGAAGTGCAGGTCAGATGCAGATTCTGAAGAAAGCAACCAGAACAAAACACCTTCTAAATGCAGCAGCAAAGGGCTGTAACAGTAAGAACTGAAACTCACTGGAAGAGGAGAAGACAACACCACACACTTCACAGTCACCTCAATGCATGAACTTCCATAACTGCATTTTAACATTAATCTTGTTTTCAGCTTTGCAGAAGCCTAACAATATATTTTTCTACAACTAGCTTGTACTGTTTCTATATCCCAAAGACGGTAAGGATGGGAAGCCTTAGTAAAGCTGGGATATGCAAAGACTTGATCCTTATGGAAAGCAACTAACCTGAGCAGTGCAGGCAGCAGCTCACCTGATAACCCTTACAAGCAGCATAAAAAGCAGCACATGAACTCGAGCAACCGCAGCTTCAAAGCCATGATTTATATACACCACCAGTGTAATTAATCTGATATTATCTCCTGCTGTGCATGGGTATATTAAGCATTCGACAATAATATTTCATGACATGTAGCATACGTGACAAAGAGGCTGGAAGTACATTACACACATGGTTATAGCTGTGGTAAATCACTTCACTGGCGCACAGCTTCTCTATCATTCCAGCCAGAAATGACCTACACAACAGGAGCACCCCTCCAGAGGAAAATAAATCATAAACGATGAAAATATTGCACCACCCTGCAATACCTCAGCTTACCAATTATCGTGTTCTAATGAAAACCTGGCACACAGCTGAGTTAATTGCAGGAAAAGGACTCCCAAAGGTTCTTCTAACCTCCCGGGACTCGGCTCGCTCGAGCGGCTCCCGGTGACACATTAGCAGAGGAGGTGATCTGCCGGAAAAAACTATTTAGGGTAGAAGAGACGGGAATCGTAACGATCAGGGAGATAATGACCAGGCACAACATCCATTGTCCTGCCAGAATACGGACACGGAGAGCCAGTAAGACACACCGAGGAAGTCGGTCCCACCCAGCGCTTTCCCGCTCGGGCTCCGCGGCTGGGGCAGGCCGCTGCTGGCCACCCGAGCGCCGGCGCTGTGCACGGACCCACGGGGCACAAGCACCCCTTAGGGCCGGGAGATCGCTGCCTTTCGGCTGAGATCGAACAGAAAAACTATCCCTACATTTATAAAACCCTGAGAATCTATTTGTGTGCGTGTGTATGTGTGAAAAAAAAAAATAGATATTTTCTCAGTGTATTTATTCTTAGTGTATTTATACTTTCATACATAAATACAGAGATATATTTATTTTTAAAAAATCATTAAAAGTACCACATAAAAACATAAAACCCACCACACTGAGAAAAGCCAAGAACTCCAGAGAGGTGAGTGGTCAGTGGCGGGCAGAGGTGGAAGCCCCGCGGAGCTGTGAGGGGATCACCCGAGGTTGGAGCGGCCAAGCCAACAGCTCAGGTGATGAGACCCGACAGCTGTGGAGAATTATCCTTCACTAGGACTAAAATTAAGCACCTCTCCTATGGACAACAAAAAAAATTTACCTGAGTGTGTGAAGAACTGCACGGCCAGAGGAGCGGCCCCAGCTCCCGGTCACAGCAGCCTCTGTTCCTGAGCCCCCTGTGAGGAAGGCTCGGGCACTGCCCCCCGCCCCCCCAGCTGCAGGCAATTAACCAGGCAATTAATTGCACCTGGAGGCAGCCAGGCTGAGCACACCTGAGGCACCGACCCAAAGCCGCCCCCGCTGGGTCCCTCAGCCAAGGCACAAAGCACACACCTGCACCTCCAGAGGCGAGGCAGCCACTTCGGACGGCAAAGAAACACCCCAGAGCAATTACAAAGCACAGTAGAAAGATTCCATCTTCTAATACTTAGATACAATACACAAAAGCAGGTTTCTTAAACTATTTTGAGATATATGGCTTCGTTGTTTTGTTATTATCAGAGCTGCAGAGCACATTTCTTCTGTAAATAGCTTGTGGGACTGCAGGCTGGCTTGTTTTCTGTAGCAGTACCAGAGAGATTTACAAGAGAAAGAAGACAAAATTACCACGCCTCATTCCAAATTTGTGAGAGTCTTGTAAATTTTCTGACTCGTTTAGATCTTCCATAAAAATGAACTTCAAAAACATTTCAGAACAGGATTCTCAGACTTATCAAGTGAATAAAATTATTTATTCCCATCCTAGTGTACACATTGAGAATTGCCTAGCACAAATGTAAACAGTCACTAGTGCATGAGAATCTCGAAGAACATGGGGGAAATCCACCTTCAAGAGTAAAATACTTGAATATTCTTCCAGATTCTCACCTAAAATTCTTCAAACCATAACAAACTAGGTATTCTGATGTTAAAAACCTCACTGGTGCTTTGTCTTCTCTGTTGTCCCAGCAAAATTCCCCTGGAAAAAGAAAGGACAAGCTAAGTTTTATCAAGATTTTAATACTGCAGTGCTCTACACTCATACAGCACTACTGCTGGCCCAGTGAAAAAAGAATTGATTTGAAACCCAGCTGGAGAGGAGGTTGAAGTTTTAAAAGGCTTTTACTGCTTGATCCCTTGCTGCTACCTCTGCTTCAAAGCATGGGAAAAACCTAGGGAGAATCTTATAAAACAGAATCAGGCCTCTTGAGATGAATGTCTTATGTTTTCTTTTACCAATTGCCCTTTGAAATTCCTTGATGGATGACATCAGTGGCATAACAGATATGTGGCAAAGAAGTGTGGAAGGCAAAAGTGCCATTTTCTGTCCTATTCCCTTACCATATACGTGTAAATGTTACGAATGGATGAGTGTCCCTGTAGGTAGCAGGTATAGCCACTCATTAGAGCATTGTTAAACATTAAATATATTTCAGATTGACACTTGCATAGATACTTCTTTTATAACATGGTGCTAAATGCTTGCTTAATACAAGAGAAATGAATCAAATGTAACTAATGAAACATTTTCTTTCTCATTTCCCATTCATTTCAAATTTAGAAATATTCATACATGCATAACAAATAGACTTTCTCTATATAAATATGACAGCACCTTTAATAAAATACTTAAAATAAAAATAATGGGATCTTTTAATAGGGAGTGTTTGAAAGATACAGTTCATGTTTAGTGTAATAGACATAAATCATTAAGGTTTAAGGTTTAAATCACAGCAATCAGGTAAGAGGGGTGACTTCACTGTAGAGCCTATTTGACTCACAACCCCACATCAAAGCCACAATGATTATTTTGAGACTCTTTCCAAATCTCTTGAGTATTTCCTCCCTAAATAGGAGATAATTTCCTGAAAATTTCATGTGGTGTACATTGCCATTATAAGAAAACTTTAGCATCTAGTTAAATAAGCAAAGCAGAGGTGAATTTATTGACTGCATGTCAAAGATGTTTAAAAAATCCTTTTTGAATGTCAAATGGTCTTTCATTTCCCCACCTTGAGATTCCTGTCTCTATTCTTTCTCTATATTTCATGTCTACTTGTTCTTTCAACCTCCTTGGAGTGCAGCCAGGCTCTCAGCCTCCAGTATGAATATGCTGCTCTATTCCTGTTTGATCTTCCTCCCTTGATGTGTCAGTTTCTTTGTGGCCTGCCTACTTGTCAAACCATTTTCACTCTTCAAAACTTTTTATGAATTTTTAAAAAGCAATGCAGATCTCAGGACATTTGATGAATTTTTCAAGAGCTAATCACATTCAAATATCACAAACATTGCTGTTCATGTGGTAATATACTAAGGACAAACATTTATTTACAAATTTCTGTGCCTAAACCAGACAGATAGCAAGAAAATACATCACAAATACACTGAGTAGTAGGTAAAAGGGAGAATGCACCTCTTCTACCTGTAATGGAAGCAAGTAACTTAAAAATTTGAAAACCAGGGAGAACTATACTTAAAAGTGCCTTATGTCTACAAGCAAAATACTGAACTTTAAAATTTTAGGAATACAAAAGACATGCAGAAGAAGAAATAGCAGGCAATCTTCACTTAAAATACATATTTTAGAAAAAAAAACATAGTGGTGCAACTCCTTGTTATGAGGTGGCTTCCTTCTTCTATGATAGAGATAAGGGTTTCTTATCAGCTCTAGTATGTGATACCCTTCACACAGTAGTCCATCCATATCAATCTATAAGGCATAGATCAATAGATTAATAAAAACTGTTTGCTAAAGGTCATAGTAGATTACTGCCAACACATTTTGGGGGGTTAGTATGTTTTTCAGATGATTAAAATTATTCTTGTTATGAGTTCCTCATACAACAGAAGCATACATCATATACATCAACACAGAGTGTTCCCTGTGTTAGGTGGGTAAACAAATCCTAGAATGCTACAATAAAGGATGTCTGATCTCTAGACAGGAAACAATTTAAAATATTGTATTAGTGAGGCTGTAAATACTGTTGTTTCACTTTTAAGCTAGAGTCAGGAATGCCATCAGACAAAAGCTATCAATTAATCTAAAGTAAAACAACTCATTATGCCCTTTCCCAGGGAAGGCCACAAAAAAGGATACTTAACTGAAATGTGCCATGTGAAAAAGTATAGCTGATGTCTGTTGGAGTCTATGATACAGGATGAGACAGGATAAGTGAATATTAGGGAAAAGAGTTGTAACAAAGATAAATAAATATAAATAAATATATTAAGTTGTAATAAAGCAGGTTTTAATACAGAGAATATTCCAGCCAGGAAAAAAACGGTCTACTCTTCCAGGACATTGAGAGGGTTTGTTATAACCTGTTACATGCAAACCTGAAGACAACACTTATTCTCAGACTACATCTCAGGATTTGTTACCTTCTAGCTGTAGCATGACATGTTCTAATTTTTTATGTTCTATAAAACAAATACTGCATAAAGGAACCTTCAGTATCTTAGCAGTTTGAGTGTAAAAGAAACTCTATTTTGGTAGTCATTTCTCACTGAGATTTCCTGTCCCAGCTGCAGAAGACACAACATGAATATTATATTTTTTTTTCAAATAACTTTACATTTCAGTGAGGCCTATGGAACATTGCTTGCTTTATTGTATTCAATTTTTATTTTCTATTTTAAAGTGCAGATGCTGGTGCATGAATATGACATTCTTGTTATCTCACAAGAGAGCTAGAGTAAGTATAGTAATGTGCTGAAAATAGATTTTAGTTTTGAAACCAAGAAAAATTCCTGGAAATGGATTAATAGAATGGTTGGTGTGGACGTATGCCAAGAGCAGGATGTTGGTACAAACTCAATATCTGTCAAGGTTGAAATGTATTAATTTGTCTGTTCCACTTTACAAATCACTCTGATATCTGCACCTTGAGGGATCAGGTTCTCAAAGGCATTCAAGTTACTAGCTCCCATGGAATAGATATGAAAACAGGTGCAAAGAAATTTTTACAGCAAACTAGATTCATGAACACGGACTTTAACATCCCATAGAAACAATGGCCTTAAACAAATCTTTCAGAGCAAAGAGAAGATTGATTCAGTTAAATAATTATTAGTTCAATTATCATAAACCACAGCTTGAGCAGGTAGCCTCAGGGATGTTATTCCTTCAAACCCAAAAAATCACCAAAAGTAAACAAAACATATTTTTGAAATTATTATCACAATTATTATTTTTGGTTTACTAAACAAAAAAAAAAAGTTGGTCTGCATCATATTTGACACAGGTGAAATGTATTAGCACCCAGAGGGGATGCATGGAAGAACCTAACAAACTGTAGCACATTCAGCATTACTGAATCATCCCTTAATGACTCCAGAGATTTGACTTTCTTGCTTATGAGGTTAAAAATAGTTTCCTTTGACAGGATTTATGTGATAAACCTACAATAAATTACAAATTGTCCTGTTAAAAATAGAATACAAAATATTTAGGAGGGAAGAAGTGTAGTTTTACATCTATTGTGACTTAAAGCTCTCTCAGAAACAGCAGGAGGAGAAGAACAAGGCTTCTAAAAAAGGGTGGAATTAAATAAGTACCATGTTGTGTTGGAAAAAGTTGGCAGAGACAAGGATAATTATGAAATTTCTTCATCTATTATCTTAGATTTCATTAACTGAATTTTAGGTCTTATTAAAAAAATTGATGATAAAAATAAGTTTGGAGTGACCTTGAGAACAAAAAGTTTTTTAGAAAGTTATTGTCTCTTAGAAGGTTATTAAAAATCGAAGTCCTAGAAATTACCTAACACATTATTAATTTTAGCAATGTGGATTCTAGAACATTCATTAGCCTTCTTTATTGTCAAATAATTTTACTGAAATTCTGTAGCAGCAGTAGATTGTAGCATGGATGTCAACAGAAAATCACTCTATTTCCCTCCCTGTTTCAGCTGTCACCATAGATTTCACATGCCAACTACATAATTAAACCTTACAATATCATTAAAAAATTTAATATTTCCTTGCCATGGTGCTGTTGGCAGAGTCAATACACTGCAGTGGAGGGTTTGCTACCTTTAAAATGTCTATGACACTTTCAAATGCCTCAGGGGTGCATGGGACTTCTAAATAGGGACTTCACATATTCAAGCCATTTTTTCAAAGGGGATCATTTTTTGTCAGTCTTGGAAGAACAATGATGGCAGGTCATTATGGGATAAAAATGTGATAGAATTGAATCCTGCTCTGTCAGAAATGCCAAGAAATGCCAATGTTCATTCATTTTGGTTGTAGGTCTCCTTACACAGAGAGATGTTTCTCACTGCGCCTTGCAATGCGTAAACATTTGTGTACAAGTACACACTTGCAGGCAACTTGCAAAACAAGTCATTCCTGCAGGTAACAAATTATAGTATCGGTTCCTCCTGATGGTACTATTTGCATGAATTATTTATTCCAGAGCACAATACTCAGTATCGAGCAAGCAGGATGTAATCAATTGATAGTCATCACAACTCTGAAAGTCATAATCTACAAAGAAGCTGTTTTCAAGCCACAGATGTCAATGCAACCCAGCTCTGTAGTGTTCAGACATAAGCAGCTAGACTGAAAAAGCCTGCAGATGGTAGGTTATGCCTTGGCATACTATATTTTTAGAATATTTAGGTTTATTTCATAAACCAACAGGTTTTGCTGTTACTGTCATTTTTTATATGACTATTAAGCAAATACAAAAAGCACTATACAAACAGGAACTGTTCACCTTTCTGCTGCCTACACCCAACCAGATACAAAACATGTAGATGTTTTTTAATGCCTGTGTAAATTTCCAAGTTTTTAGCTGAATAGGCATAAGAGCCTACACACTGTAGTAAATCAGGGCCAGAGTGTCTCCAAACAGAGCTGTGAAGAAATAGATGGGAATAAAACTGTTACATATTGTCATTCTGCTTTTAAAGGGTAGGCAAGGCGTTTACTAATTGGATGAAGAGGCTGTGAAAAAAAACCCTAGAAGGCTGAAGTATGCAACTGAAAGGAAAATAAAGTGCAGCAAAAGATATTTACGTGAAAGAAATGGAGAAAAAGTAACCATTAAAAGAAGTGAATATTCCCTGTGCTGTTAAAAGCCGGAAGTTTGGGAAATTTGGTTCATGCATTTCTGTGGTTATATTATTTTTTACGTATACATATGTGCATACCTATAAACATTAAAGCGAGGAAAGGAAAGCCTATTTCAATAGGCTTGTATAAAGAATTTAGGATTACCATATTACTAAATTTGGAGTGCAGAGGTAGATAAGAATAAAAAGCCAGCACACGTGAATATTGTTTTTTTCCTACTTCCAACCATCTTATCTTTTTTTCCAGACACAAACTGAAGAAAATAAGCCTATATACCTATACATCCTTCCATAAATTAAATCTTAATGAGGCGTATCAAAACAACCGACTGGAATAAACTCTAGAATATAGTTTTATTACAGTGTTATGCTGTCTGAGCTGAGTAGTGGACAACTTGCTAACAAAATAAAATCTGTGTAGCTCATTGCAAGAAAAACTTAACTTTTTCCCTTTGCTGTCACAGTGGTTTTATAATGGGAAGAAAAAGTAAAGGTTGTAATACCACAGACAAAGGGACCCACCCTCCACTTGACAAGAAGCAATGGACGTCCTTCCTCTCACCAGCAGCCAGGAGGGGACCTTAGAGATGGAGGGGAGTCAAAAGGGCTTTCTGTCTATGTTGACTGATAAATATCAAATGCAGTATTTTTCTAAGTTGCCAGAGTGGTGTCCTCAGATTACAACTACTTACTTACTCTGACCAGATTACTCAAAAGCTTTATATTCCACAGACGTTCACCAAATATTTCTATCATTATTGGAAGTTTGTTCTGTCCTAACCACCCGCAAAACTTCCTTTGCCTTCTTATTAGTTGGGATACTGCAAAATCTGGAAAATATCCTGTAAGAATTGGAGACTGCCAGACTTTAGATGAAAAATTAATTGGATCATTCTTACCTGGAATACCTACTCACAACAGAAGGTAATTCTTAGAGGCTAGCAGACCAGTTCTGGAACTTTACCCAGACAACTTAAAACACTGAAGAAGTTCATGTAGGAAACCATGTAAAATAAAATTAAATCTCTCTCAGGTTAAAAGTCACAAAGAAAGAGTGTATGCATTATAGCCTTGCTTCTTAACAGGGATCTGAGTATTTGCAGTAGTGGAGGGTCATCTGAGTCAACAAAATTGTTATGTTCTATAATAAGGTTATTCAAATCACAGACACTGATTGGGAGCTAAACTTTGAATAAATTTGGCCTGGACCTTCCCCACTCCTGCTTCTTGATAGCACAAGGTCTCACCAGTGAAAATACCATCTCTTAGAGATCCTAGGACCTTTTTGTCAAAATACCTTCCCAGACATCATGTCTTCTCAGAAGGAGAGCAGAGGGGCTATTTTAATTATCATGTGAATTGCAGTAGTTGATCAAATGAGTTATTCCACTGACTGATTCTGAGGAACAGGCTGAAGGTCAGTCAATGGACAGTGACTTCCCACCTTTGCTCCACTGTAATCTTTGTATGGATTTTTCCTTTTGCGGTTGACCTTCCAGCTCTGGCTTCCTGCTCTACAGATTCCAAGGTGCTTCAATCTTCATAGTTCACCTAAACTGGCTCTTTTTCTGTAGTAAACTTTGAAATCTTAATTTTATTAGTAGGCTAATTTTAAGTGCAATTTTAAAAGATTTTTCCAAGTGATTTTAGCTTCCTAATCTTTCAAGCAAACTAGATAAGATGGTTTTATTCTGTGCAATTTTGAGCATTCAATAAAATGTCTCCAATTTATTATTATTATTCCTTCCTTATCTCTTTGTTCTAAAAACTGCACACTGTTAAAGTTTACTGTATATCAAAGTAATTTCATCACTAAAGCCTCCTTATAGCCTGTGCTGCAGTAACAGTCTAGAACTTGTATTTTGTTGAACCAGCTAAGAAGAATCTGCAGAATGAAGCTCTCTACAAACCATTCACATGTGCACCTTTCTCTCAAGACACAGCAGGACCAGGTTTCACACTGAGGTATCTTTTCAAGTCGACCTTGTAGGTATAATCTCAGTGTAAAAACTTATGGAGACAAGGGAAGGAAAAAGAATTTGTTATAGATTAAGGGTCAGCTAATGCTCCAAGTTAATAAGCATTATTAAAATTTTGGTAAAGTTCCAGAACTGATGCTAGTTTCCAAGAATTACGTTCTATTGTGAGAAAGTGTTCAAAATAAGGATAATCCAGTCAATTTTTCATCTGAAGTTTGGCAGAGTCCAATTTTCTCTCTTTGAGAACTGTCCCAGAGAAATTGTATTAATAAAAAAAACTTAAATAAGATCAGAAATAGATTATCAAATCAAGTTACAAAATAATCAGTCTTTCTGCTACTTAACTATGCTACAATGTAGTTCCACGGCAAAGCTGTTCCAAACTTTAATTACCCTACAATCCTCTTTGGATATTTTCATGTTCCTGTCATAAAACAGTCAATAAAAATAGCATAAACTGTTGTTGTTACTGGTTATGTGCACTGACCAACAAATAGACCTCCTCGTACAACCCAGTCATCTCCAAATGAATGCTTCTACATGACCAGTGAAAAGCCTCTCACTGCTGCTTTAGCTAACGTAATCAATAACCTCAGCTGTATTAAGTGTGCTTTTCAATTAATTTTATACTATGAAAATTAACACTTATTAAGAGATCTCTTCCATGAACTATCAAAATTTTTGAAAATGAGGAGCTCTTTGCCAAGGTGTGTTTACAGCAAAACGCATCTCTTCTTTCGGCTAAATTCTCAGCCACAAATAATACCAAAACAAGCAAGGGTTTTTTGCAAGAAGACCAATTATAATCCTTTAAAATAATAAAGTGAGGGAACTGGTTCTCTAAGAAAAGGTCAAAAGTGATTCTAGTCACAGAAGTCACAAGCTCGCCGTACTTGACTTGTGATTCAACATTCATTTTAAAGCAAGAAAATGTTGATTACTTAGAGGCTGTGTTAATTTGCAGTTCTTGTTTCAAAAACCAATTCATAACAATGTCTGAAGAACTGAAACATTGTTCACACAAAAACGATCCCTTGTAATGAACATTTTTAATCAAACTATTTCTATTAGAGAACAATAATGTGGAATTGAATGAATTTGTTGTAAATACAGTTCCTTTTTCTTATTTTCATCTAAATGAAAAGTATGTATTTGGAAATGACAGCTGGGTTTCTGGGGGGTGTGTGGGGTGGGGTGTGATTTTATTTCTCAACTTCAAGGACTTAATTTTTAAATTTTTATATGACACCAAAAACATCTGGGTTTTTTATCTTGGATGCTTCTCTCTGTCACTCAAATAAATATATTAATATTGGCACAATAATATATTCTGATTATTTAAATATTAGAACCATGTATATAGTAATATTAAATAGAAATATTGTAGAAAATAATCCAGTCCATCAAAGAAAATTCTGCAACATCAGATTGACAGTTTACAAATATGTAAAATCTACTGAAAAAAATCATATTTTTAACTTTGAAACACCTTTTATTATATGTGCTTTTGAACAATAAGGCAGTTACTACTATAAAATATGCTTTCAGAATTAGAGTTTGGAGAATAAAAAGTCCATTTTTTCAATCAAAATGAAAGTCTATGAGGATCTCTGAGGTCCTGGCACAACCTCAGATCTCTCATCTATCTCCATATCTTAGTCATATAACAGAATACTGATCACATTAGATGACTTTTTTGGGGAAATTGTATGTAAACAGGGACACCATTACTATGTAGACACACAAAACAGGCAGAAAAATGGGGAAATTCTAAGGTTGCAGCTTTTGTTTTCCAGGTTGTGAAGTACTTGACTGCATGCTTCCAATAGTGTTTATACTAACTACATAGAGTATAATGTCCTCATCCCTGAATCTTTATCTTATATTACTGCTCTGTTTTAAGTAGCACAGATGGTACCTGATGCCTCATCCTCAATGCTTTTTTTTTGCTTTTTTTTTTAATGAAAGTGTTTAGTAAACCTAAAATTCCTGGCTTGATCTAGTTTCCAGTGAAGAAAATGGGAACAGTCATTTTGGCTTAAATGTTAGAAAAATCCGACCAAAAATTAAGAAACACGTTTGTATGTTTCCTGAAATATGATCCAGCAAATAATTACACTTCAATTGTTCTCTAGTACACCTTATTTTTTTTATTTCTCCTACACGGTTAGAGGAAAGGGAAGAAAAATTCATCACAGGAAATTTAGAGAACTCCTTTCATCTGCATCATGTAAAGTTACTTCTGTTTTCTTCTTTTTCTAAATGTATTTAGTCCCCATGGCTAATGTATGCTTCTAATTATTATAATCATGTAACTGTAACTCAAAAGATAGAGAACTCCTACAGTCAGCTGTCAAAAGTCAAAATACCAGTCTCGCCCAGTCTGAACTAATAAACAATAATAGTAAATAAAATTAAAATTGGCCTGGTTAAACAACAACACCACCTTAATTTTATCTTTTCCGAGTTGTATGTTTTTTTCCTTAACCAATGTTTTGATATTCAAAATTTCCTACATATTTTCATGGACTAAATCTGTATTAAAATAATACAAGAAAAATTACATTAACATATGAATAGTACAATTATCTACACTCAAAAAAATTCAAATATGATTCACTATCTACAAGACCTGAAAATAGATCAATATCTATCATGGTAATAATAACTACAACTTCTATTTCAGTATGTCATGTTTTTCCCTGTCAGGCCCAGACCAAATTCAATGCAAACCATCGCGGAATCACCACAATGATAGTTAAATATAGTAAACATATTTCATTTGTTTTCTATCCTGGACTTTGATTCTACTGCCACATGGTTCTGCATAAATGATAGATAACAAAATGTGGACCTATCTTTATTTTATTGAAGAGAATTAGTTTGCTTTATTACTAATTTTTAAGTCTAGTTAACATGCAATTAGTACAGATTTGAGGAAAGAGATCAAGTATTAGAGTTATAAGAAGGAATAGCCCATAAATAGGATTTATGTTTAATGCACAATTTTAGAAATTAATTCCTTGTCCAAAGCCCAAAATTACTATTATATTAAATTCTTTTGGTGCCTCAAAGAGAAAAGCAAAGTACAAGCATCCACCACATGTTGGTGTCAAATCTGTAAATATTATGAGACAATAGACATGTAAAATTACCAATAACCCACAATTTAACAACCATAGCTGATGAAGAGTTAAACAGATTGATTATCCTAGGCAAGATCCATATCTATTTTGCAAACACTGCAACAAAGCATGTGCATGTGTGAAACTGATACGGTGCAGCACTTGCCAAAAATACTTCCCAGAACTCTGATTCTGTATTAAGGTTGCACGTCATACCTAAAATTAAAGTACATTTTGCCCACTAAAGGCTACATGGGAAGGAAGTGTGAGAAATCAGCTGTGCAGTCCCTTCCGCTTATTTTGAAGCAATTGTTCCTTTATAATGTGCTTTAAACTGCAGCACTGACATTTTTACCTTTGAACTGGCCAGAAGCTGCACGGATTGAGCCAAAATTTCTCTGTTGTGTCCAATTGGGATCAATGGGCAGAAGCTGGGTCTTCATCTTTCCTCAACAAGGCACCTTCACAGAAGCCCCAAACAGGACAGGCGTGGGAGAGGGAACATCTGACCGTGGGCCTCTCCTCACTTGCTCCAGAAGGATGGAAGGAGTGATTTGTGCTTCCCCAGAGACACCTGACAGTGCTGGAAGGCTTTGTAAGGCATAGCTACATACAAAGTATTTCCAGAACCAGATCAGCCCCATTAAAGACCCCATTCAGCTACACAGTCCTTTTTCTCTCCTCCCCTGTAAGCCAAATCCTGACCTTATTTATCATAGGTAAATGTCTAATCTGCAAAATGTGAGTTGGCTAAAAATGTGTTTAAACGCTCTCCTATTCCTGAGGGAAAGAGCTCTCTTAAGAATATTGCCAAGGAAACTGGAGCCATTTTCATGCAAAAGGCAGACTGCTTGGAAACACAGAAACCAGCACAACAAAAAAGCCCTTTGTGCTGTATTTCCTGCTCCTGTAGTACCAACAGGCTGAGTACTTACAACATCCAAGTGTAGGAGAACAACACCTAAAATTGGTTCAATTTAAAACTAAATGAAAAGTAATATTCTTTTCAAAAATATATAGATTGTTTTATCTAGCAGAGGGACACCACTGTTTGACTTTGAAATAAGGAAAGGCTATCACTTTCAACACTAATATTCAATATAAGAAGGTTTAAAATTAGATCCTATTTAATATAAGCAAGGAAGATATTTCCAATGCAGTCTGCTATCAAAACTTGTCTGTTTCTGTAGCTCTTTGAGAGTGCAGACTACGGCATTAGCTTTTCAACATTAGAATGTGAGTTGACCAAAACAGTGAGATGATTCTTGTGCCTTAACCCTGGGTTTGCAAAGGTTATAGACATGTTCACTGTAGGTATAACACATTTCCTTGCTCTTAAGAAGAATTCCTGGGAGCAACACCTTAGGTTATCAGTCTATTTGCATTACTTATATGTTAGAAAAGTAATAGATTTGGTATCTATTTGTAACCCCACTGCTAGGGTTTTCTTTATCTAGTTCTGTTTGGTTGGCTGGTTTGGATTTTTTTGGGTTTTTGGGGGTTTTTAAGCACCATTATTACATGCAAAAAATACTATTTTGATCCAGCAGTTTCATTTAATGACACTGAAAAATGTGCCACAATTACAGAATTTACTGAAGAAAAACACAGATTGCCTCTACTATGTCTTATTTGGTCGCTATCACAGGCATTAATAAAAAATTAAATGGAAAAAAGCATGCAGCACAAAAAAATAATTTCTCCTGGTTTTCCATACTCATCATTAATATTGAAGACACTGACCCATATTAAAGGAACTTCAGAAACATTTCTGAGGTTCTTCAGGTATATAAATGTTTCATTGTGTTGTTTTGTTAGATTCAAAGATGCTCTCAGGGCTTTATCTTGGTCCCAGTTGAGCTGATGCAATGATTTCCATTGACGAGTCATGATACCAGGCTTAACCTCAGTAGAATTCATACAATCTCACAGAGCAATGGTTTGTACTGGCTACTGTTTCAAAAATGGTAAAGAATCTCTGTTCCACTGGTTATACTGGCAAAAATACAAGAGTGCTTTACTTTGGAGAGAGAACAAAAAACAGGAATTTAGTGGCTTCAAACTATGATAGGAGCTCGAGTTGCAATTTTTTTTCATTATTGGACAGTAAATGTACTTTCCAATTAACTCCCAAAGAAACACATTTGAAACAGGAACAGACTGCGTAGTCAGTGCTTTACTCTTTGCAAGCCTGGAACTCTAAGGTAGGCTGTTACTGTTTCCTGCTGAGTTGTTGCAGAAACATTTCCTTTAAATTCAAGCTCTATGTTAATTTGTGATGGAAAATAACAGGATTATTAGGGGCTATTAACAGATTACTTTGACTTTTAACTAGGATAAATCTCATAATGATGTGAAACAAAATCAACATTTCCTGAAACGCTGTCTTTTACCCTAACAAGTCCAATCTTCCACTGGAACCGAGGAAGAAAATTTTTTTGTATGTTTGTTTGGGTTTTTGCTTTTTTTTATTTTTTACTTTTCTTTTATTGTTATGAAGCAGCAGCTATCAGATCAGAAAGACAAAATGTTACCAAAATTCTGTGCCCTGTGTATTCTTTGGAAACAGAGAACCGTGAGAGCGAAGTTTGTAGAGCTTGGTACTTCTCAGTAGCCACATTGGTCCTGTTTCCCTGGAGTTACATTTATAATGGACTTCTTATTGTCTGCAAATTATTTATCTTCCCTTCTTTTTATAAAAATATCAGTATTCATAGACATTCAGTCACCTGCACCCAGGCAAGGACAGGGCCCTCAATGTTCATGCGACCACTCCAGCCACAAGGCCAAAAGTGAATGCTAATACTTTGGGCATTTCTAGGTGGTTCTTTTTTTTATTATTTTCATGCTACATCTTTCAAAAAATAAATGATAGTCACCCGAAAATGGACATGTCCATTCTGTATGGGCACTACACACAGGAGATTTGCCCCTTAATAACCGATTCTTGTTCGCATTTTAAATCAGACATTGCAGGCTACAAAGAAAAGACACTTTAAAGAAAAATTAAGACAGGACGCATTACAAATTCTGTCTCCAGACTTGATTTAAATCAATACTCTAACCTCTTTAATAACCTTCTAACTCATCAATATTGCCCAATGGGGCAAATTCTTTTCTCATTTCTGATTTTCTGTTGAACATAAAAAACATATTCTAACTTATTTGAGGTTCCTACTTGCAAATTACATATCATTATTCCATGTGGAACACCTTTCTTCTGGAATCCTTTTGCTGGATTTTGTGTTCCTTTAATCAAAATGCATCAACATTGATGTTTCAGGTCAGACCAATACAGTGTTTCTGAGGTGATTTTTTTTCTTTTCCTTTTCTTTGTTTGGTTTTTGTTGTTGTTTTGTGGGTTTTGGTTTTTTTTGGTTTAATATGTCAACATTGTTTAAAATCCTTGGGTTTAGCCTCACAGCTTTTCCTGGTTGGATTAAGGTTAGCATGGACTTCATGGATTTTTAGGTGTAACAAGGTATGGAAGTGAAATTTTGGATAAGGTCCAATATGCAAATCAAGGTAAATTAATCTAAGCAAATATCTCAGTTCTAGAATGCTTTCCTTCAAAAGCTCTTTAACCTCAATCTACATTTTTCCCTTGCTCTGTTGGACAATTGTTCCAAAGATAGAGCCTTATTTTACCAGCCCTCAGCTAACAGATGGCAAATACCAGCGCACTGAGACTGAGGCAGTAGCAGGCTGTAAAACTGCCCATCAGCGTGGAGCTCGCCTCCTGCCTGGCTCTATGCACAGCATTCCCACAGCTCTCACTGCTCTATGGCCAGTCCAAGTGCAGAGGCCCATGGCAGAGATGAACAACCTTGGATTATGCCCTCTCCAGTGCCAGCCTGATTTTTCATTCCAGCTGTAATTTGTGCTGATGACTCCCACGTTGTTGCTGGGTTTTCCTGCATCCTAATCAGGTCAAACCCTTATCAAGCAAAATCTCCTGCATTTGCATATGATAGAGCCATGCCACTGCTGGTAATCAGCAAAGTGCATGTGCAGCTTCTTAATACAGATTCAAGCTTATGCCATCATTCCTTCAAGGTGAAAAATCTACTTTTGATTCTGCTCCCTATTCATTACTTTTTAGGTGTCATTTTGATGAAGATCAAAATTTCATGATCTTTTTGAGGCAGAGAGTTAAGATATTTACCAATTCATGATTATTAGAAGAATTTATGTGAAAATATGCTGACACATAAATGAGTTTCACCTACAAATATTTCTGAATTTAAATGTTAAAGTCAGTTAAATGGTTCCTAATCATATGACGCCCTTTAAATTATTCCTCTTTATACATTTACAGCTGTAGTTAGACCTGATACTGGTCAACACACATGCAAATATCAATGACAATTAAGAGAACATAAAATCCTCTAAATTAAAGTTTGAAGCCTACTATTAATTCTTAAAAACATTTTCATAAGCTTACATCAGAAAACAATTGTTAGTAGTGTAAATTAATATTCTAAGATAAAGAAGATTAATAATGCGGAATAATGGGGGCATTACAGGAAGAAGTAGAGAATCCTCATTACTTGTTGAGAAGCTTTTACTTTTCAATCTCAACTTTGAAGATTCTGACTTTCAGTGAAGGGACAGAAATTAGCATATAATCAGTGGTTTTGTACATAAACCCACAGTCATTTAACCTGCTTAGTATTCTTGTCAAGGGAGAGTGACATTCAAAGTAAATGTAAACAAATTACTCTTACTTGGGTAGTACCTGAAGACTCAGAGCCTTTGCCACAAACTCCATCCAGAGGTGTGGATCTCACCAGCTGAGCTCCAAGCAGAGCTCTGACACGGGAAGTTGTTAGGAGAGAGTTGAGAAAACAGGAAGGAATGTTTGGCACTCTGCTGTATTAAACCAGAGACTATGAAGTTTAAATAAATTTTGTCCCAGGGTACACTCGGAGGGCCTGGGACAGGCTTTGACAGCAGAAGAGAAAATCCAGCATTATTCCATATTATTCCATATAGGAATTATTCCATAAAGGAATAATACATTGCCCCCTTTTTTTTTCTTTCTAAGAAAAAAACCCCAAAAAACTAAATACCTTACTATAATGAGGGGACAGAGATGCTGCTGAAATAGGTCTTTATGGTGTGATTTTTACCTTCTGAGTTAAAAGAGAATGTAGGACAAGAAAGAATAATGTTCCAGAGTCTTAATGCAGGAAGTGAAGGGCAAAAATACTTGTGAACACCTTCTCTTCTGGGCATCTGCTATTTTTAGATTTTTAGCCATAATAGCATAGAAATTTTGCTTTTGTTTTGGCTTGTTAAGTTTTTCACTTTCTATGTTAAAATGCATATTTATTAAGTTAATGTCGTTACTTTCATGTATCTAAAAATAGCTGCAGGATCTACCTGCAATCTGGCATCTTTAAGAGTAGCTGGAAGAGTTTTACTGCTGTCAAATCTCTGATTCAGGCTACAAGATTAGAAAACCCCATTTAAAAGATTTTTCACACAAACGTATAGTATTTTTAGAGACATGCTCATTTTTAGAGATATGCTCATTTCCAACATTGCACTGTCTTGAATTAGTTTGAGCTACAGTGGAAATAAAATGCTCTTTGGTCAGATTGTGGGCTTAGCAGAAAGTGCTGAGTCTGCTTTCACCAGGAAATTCTATTCATAAATAACATTATTTTTCATAGATAAGAGCAAACGGAATGTAGTGCCCACAGAGGAAGCCCGAACCTGACTTACTGCAGCATTCAGTGTGACAGAGTGATATAATAATTTAAAAAAACTTTCTGCTCTCTGGCTAAAATGTTCACAGTTTGGACAAAATAAGCATATTCTGAAATTGGATTGTGTAATAAAGGCATTCTAGGAACAAAACAGAAGGATCTTAAGTTCAGCATTACCACTGTAACTACAACAGCTAATGACCATGCAGCCAGTGATAACTACAAGCTATGAAGAATTATCAATACAGTTTGTCCATTTTGAATCCAGAGAAGAGAAGCCAAAGAAATCACATATTTTTTCTCTAATGGAAGCAAGAAGCCATGAAAAAGCAATTCAGTGCTAAATGTCTTAGTTAATCGCTTATTATGTGGTTCCTTTCACAGAAACACTGAAGTAAAACTAATGATAGCAAAAGTTAAGCATTACATTTTGGTAAATGTTTTTCAAAGATTATTGAAACTATAATTATTTGTTGGTATCAGAATAGCCTTTACACACTCCCAAGTTCCATTAAACCAAGCATATTCAAAGAGCATATTCCCTCTGCACAGAAACTTGTAACCTCGAAAACGAAACAAAACAGAAGAGACAGAATAGTTTTGGTTTGGTTACATGGAAATGGGTACAGAAGGAGGGAAACTGGGACATGGGAAATTACCTGCTCATGGTTAGAGGAGGAGTCTATAGTCTATAGTCTATAGCACCCCCTCTCAAAAAATCCAAATTCTTCATTGCCATTACTGAAGACCCTTCCTTCCTGCTCAAATCTCTTGCCATCTACATTTCTTTAAATAAGTTTGATGGAAAAAGGAATTGTCAGCTATCACAGCAGGTCTTCCTTTTCCTTTGATATTTCTACACTTTGTTATTACTGTCTAAAAATAAATCTGGTTTATGGCAACTTCTTAATTCGAAAGAATTTTCATATCTATTTATTTTTGATAAAGCAATCTAAATACAAACATCAAAGTATGGGTAAATCACCAACATCTTTACAAAACCTTTTTTTCTATCTCTTTTTCCTCAAATTTTTCTCTTGAGGTGGTAACCTATGCTACTATAAATCTTTGCAAGTGGAATATTGAAATACTGGAAGCTTTTTTCCAGAGCAGCCTATTTTGTTTTTTTTTTCCCCCTCTCAAAACTGAATAACATCTTTGTTCAAATTCTACAGTAATATCATGTTTTAGAAAGTCAGGTCATCAGTAGTTCTCTGCACAGGTATTTTGTCCTTCTTCCTAGAATTGCAACATTGCCTCTTAAAGATGTTTCCATCATAACTGTTTAGGAGCTCTTAGTGCAAATCCTTTTGGTGACTTTTCTAGAGCGTAATGTCAGAACTTCTACATTTTAAATCAATATTTTCTAAATCTGAATAAACTTAATTCTACTCACAGCAATATATTCCTGCTTATTTGTTCCAATGATAAAATCCAACAGATCAAAAGAGATTTTAAATATGACTGAGAAAACATGTCCCTTTTTATTGCTTACCCAATTATCTGTGAAACTGTCAGCTGAATTAGAGCATACTCTTAGACAAGTTTTCAGGTTTACCTAGGTATATAAACACAACTAATTTTTACAACATAAATAAAACCAGGAACGGATTGCATTTCTGCACTTCCTTTTTAGTGAACTATTCTGGTAATATAAACTGATTTTTTTTTTTTACAATCTTAAATACAAATAAACAAACAAATAAAAATCAAACCTCTGCCCCTTCCCTGAGCCTAGAGACATCTTTTTCCACCTTTAATACTCAGTTTCTTGCTGCTGGTTCTCACAGCATCTGAAAATGAGCTGCTGCCCTCAGCTCTTTCTCTTCTGGAAGAAGAAAAATGACTTAAGGTGTATAAGAGTCAATCATTTTTCTGTAAACACTACTCTAAGCTGCTTCTACTGCTCAAAAAGGACTCAAGAAAATGACTCCATAATATCAAACATCCTGTACCACTGTCCTGTAATATTCAACTACAGGGCCTCACCAACCCCCTACAAAATGTGTGTGACAGGTCTTTGAAAGACCTTCCCTGATCGTCAGGATCCTTTATTTGTATAAAACACCCAACCCACTTTTAGCAGTTATTCAGCAATTAAGTACATAGACCTTCAATTCTTTCTCTCTGAAGAATAGATAAAACCATAACAGTGACTGCGAACTTTGTGCTTTCTGGAATACAGGAACAGTAAGTAAAGTTAAAAGCAGATTAGATAGTTCAGCTGGAAAGGGGAGGGAAGCAACTCTATCTTGTCAAAAGCACATCTTTGTATATCTAAAAATATGCAATACAACAACAAAACCAGTCCCAAACCACATGCCTTAATTCAGCCCACCCTGTATATCCTTGCACAGAGATATCTGGCCTAGCTTGAATATGGGAAATAGTAAACTCTACATATATAAAATTAACTTGTTTAATTTTTCATTTCAGCAAGGTATTTTATTTACAACTGTCAGTTTTGTGAGCTGTAAAGGATTTCCAAGAGTACTGTAAAACCTGAATACATCGACACTCATTTTCTGAATTACAACATTTTAGGCCAGAGAGAATAGGAGAAAGGACAAGAGGGACACTTCCCAAGTTATTCAGAAGAGAAGCCTGATTAGCCTTGCCGAAATGTTTAACCACCATTAAAGTTTTTGTTACAACAGATATCAAAATGCCCACACAATCCCCACTACACAGCACAATGCCAAGACTCTTTGCACCTTACAGTTACCAGGGAAGACAGTGATGTTTCTAGAAAATTGTTCACTTACTCCAGAAACAAAACCTCAGAGATGACAAATAGTTGGCTCAATATATAAAAATACATTAAAAAATCTACACTATGCTGAGAGTAAAAAAAAAAGCCAACATAACTTTTAGAGTGCACTCACTCCAGCCAGTTAATCTGAATTCTATTGCATGTCTTTAGTATCAAGAAAGCAGAATTTTATCAGTCATGCTGCCATCAGATTAACTTGGCCAGTGTTGCTGAATTTACAGGAATATGAGAAAATGAGTAAGACAAGGAAGGTAGCATTCCTAGCTTCAAAGTACTTAGCAGGTTGTAAAGAGATGACAGTAGCATCACAGAAGCAGGATAATTAATATTTGAGTATTAATGTAGCCTTAGCTCTGTGTTTTATAAAGTATTTAGCTCACTATAGGATGATTTAATACCATGAGCTATTCCATATCTCAAACATGGTCAGTGAACATATTCACCAATGAAAAATGAATTTTACTACGTGGTCAATAACATATTAGGCAATTAGGTAATGAAATAATTACATTATACTCAAACACCATGCTGAAATATGCTTCTAAAAGGTTGCAGCAATTATTACTGAAATTTCCAGTAGCACACATATGCAGAATTCTGCATATTTAACTAGTATTCCTTTATTTCAGAAGTGCCAATAAATTAGAGGAAATTTTGTTTCACATTAATTTCTATGATGAAGTAGTCCATACAAAGCCCATCAATTACAGTGATAGAAGTAATTAGACTTCCAGTTCCTATGAATTAACAGTGCCTCATGTTCTCGGGGATAAGTGGCATGCACGATTATCTCTGATTGTATCTATCCACTCAAGTTTTAATGAATGTCATAGGATGTATAGAGATTTTAATTGGCAGTAAAAACAGGTAGATTTATTAGTTGTTTTCAACTTTATTAGTTAAACTTGTGCTATGTTAATGATCCTTATGCTCAGTAATGGAGATTTCTCAGTGTATTATTGAATGCTCTCAGTGTTACATATTTGGACAGGGTGAGAGCTGTGACAGTTAATAAATAGTTAAACTGCTAAATATGGAACTAACCAGCTGCATTCTGACTGCATTCCTGTAATTGAGAATCTATAACAAAGTCATAGAATGTCCTGTTGTGGACCGTGCAAGTGCTAATAGACTCCCGGGAAAGCTGCAAGAGATGTTCACCAGTGGATAAATGGCTCCTTCTCCTTTTTTATCTTTCCACATAATACAAATATATGATTTGTTATACTTTTATACAGAAGCTTTTTGCCTTGAGTATTATGGAGCATCTGAGTGTAAGAAGTGGAGAGTTTATAAAACCTAATATATGTTGTACTTCTTATGTATTAAATATTGCATTTAGCTAATAATTTATTCTTTTTTTTCCCCACAATTATGAGGCTGGTTACAAAAAGATGAGATTGGGTCCATTTTGTCCCAGTGGGCAGACTACTCCACTAAATTTTTCTTCTCAGAGCTAAACAATCTTATTTCATAGAATCATAAGCCAAGGAAGATGTATTTTAGCAGAGAGAGATCAAACAATTTAAAATATCAATATTAATGTTGACCTTGATATACATGTAAACTCTGCTACGCATTTCATTATATATTTATTTGTACTCATTTATATAGTAGAAAAATGTCACATGAAGTATTAGTTTCCAAAATACTTGTTTCCTTCCTTTTTTTTTTTTGACTAAACAAAGAGTATTCACCCTCCACACAAGCACAGACATACTGTTATAACCTAGAGATTGCTGTAGAATCATTTAATCAATATGGTGAATCAGTGCAGCCCCTTTTCACAAGAACTGGTGAATGAATGGGAACCGTGGTCTCGTTGAAAACATACCAACAATTCAGCTGTGATTGCTATTGGAGAAATGCATTAGAGTTCTATCATTAGTCATAACATATGCTTAGGGCTTTTTTATTTATTTAAACACATTTAATTAAAGAATATTAAAGAAAGGACAGATGAAAATAATGAGGAAGGTATTAACATAATTTTGTTTTTATTTCTGTACTTGTATACATCAACTGACATTCCTTTAATAGTTTCATGCTCTCTTTCATGTTTGCTTTGCCATCTTTCATTTACAAGCCTTTTGGCACCCAAAACACCCTGGGCAATAAACAACTTTCTAACATTTGTCATCGAAAAAACATGCATTGCATTCAAAGGCTGAAGGACCAGAGGCCAGGAGCACATGAAAGTCACACTTCATTTACCATCCATTACCCCAGCCTCGCCCCCGCCCACCCTCCCCTCCTCCCTGCCTCAGGTAGGCAAAGGCTCCACCGAGTGTTTATGCACCCCTTCAGGGAAGAGCTCTTGGACTCTCTTGCTATGTCATTCTGCAAATTGATGTTTGAATCAATTCATTCTTTAAAAATTCATGAATTTAATTAATGTCGCATCCTGTTCCCTGTTTTCACTGGACTTAGAACATTCACTTAGTGTTACTGGCCATAGCTTTTTCCCACTGATAGCAGCAATCAAAAACAAACTGTGGGGGGTTTTTTTGTTATTTTATTTTTTTCTATTATTTCACATCAAAGAAATAAGCTGAAAAAAAACCAAATTTAACATACCACCAAGTGCATATTTTAGAATTATTTGTAACTGAATATGGTCTTTCAAGAGAAGTAGCTAATTGATTGTCATAAGGTATAATGCAGTACTCATCATTAAGTATTTTCTACATAAATTTGATCAACTTCAAGAGCAATGGAATTTCACAAAATTCTTTTTTTTTTTTCCTTTCACTGACTACCCAAATATCACTCATCAGGAAATAGAAAACGTCATCTTATTTTCTCCTCTTCTCTTTGATTACCCTTTTTTCTCCTCTTGTTCTCTCTCTCAGGGGTTTTTTACCTTTACTTCAGAAGGTGTGGATGCCTACCAACCTCTGCACACAGCTGAGCAAGGAGCAAGATGTTACTGGGTGATCCAGAAGTGGAGAGATTCCAGAGCAGTTCTCTTGTCTGGAAACACTTCCACAGCTGCACACCCAAAGATTACGTGCAGCTCTCAATCAGGACAGCTCAGCCACTCCGGTGTTGATGGGCACGGTGCTGCCGAGCTCCTGCTTCCAGCCTGCAGGGATACAGGAAGGTCATTGGGATTCAGTGGCAACGCATTCAGAATTTCTTCACAATACAGTAAAACGTTTCAAAAGTCAAATTTTAAAGCAGTCTGTGCTGGTGAAAGTAGCGTCAATGTTATCAAAAAAAGTTTTCACTCTACAGTGACAAATCAACAGAAATATTTTAGGTTGAAGAAAAATGGAAATACAGTCCTTACATAAAACACATGTTATTTAAGTAAACAGAAAATACGAGGCAGGAACCCAGTGGGAGATATATTGGAATTTAATCACAGATTACAAAAAACCTTTAGAATTTCCCAGAAAAGGTTTTAGAGAGAAGATATAAACAAACCTCATCAAATTAATCTCTTCATTGTTCCTAATCTCATGTGCTGCCATAAGACTACCAATGCTTGTTCTCATATCAGATATTAAATTTCACCCCTACACAATGGCTTGTTGGAGAAAGGGGTGGTTTAGTGGAAGGCTAAACTAAAATAGAACAAATTAAATGAAATTTTTTGGTGCTCTCTAGCTGAGATTTTCTCTCCTAGGCCATTATTAAGTAGCCACAGGAGCGTCTCTGAAGAAGGAACTGACGCACAGAATATGACAGCTGGAAGACATAAGTGACGCTAAATAATAATTTATCTCAGGAACATGAAGGGAAGTGCTACATTTAATGTGGAACATGTTCAGGAAACAGGTGATAGGTTCATACATTTACTGTGAAGATTTTTGATTACAAACATGATGAAAGATGGGCAGCAGCAGCATCTTTATGGTCTTTGTTGTTCCCCCTCCCATTTCCTTGAACAAATGGGAATAGGGAAGAGGAGATGTGAAGTCCTGTGCTGGTCTGGGAGATTTTATGAATAGCATAAAATGATAAGTGATAACCACTCGCATGCAAATCAATATTCTCATAGTCCCTGGAAAAGCCTGCTTTAAATGAGGTTTTTAGTTCTCCGTTTCTGGAAACTTAATGGTTGTATCAGTCTCTCTATGGTAATTCCTTCATATCTTCTTTTGGTTTAATTCTACACATTTTTTTTTGTTTGAAGCAGCACAGTACTTCACTCTCCATTTTTGCAGAGTGCCTGTCTTTGTGCCTGCTGGTCTGGTGGGCTCCAGGAGAGTGAATCCCAGCGCTCAGCTGCAGAGAGAGGTGCAAACAGTGTGTGGAAGAGTGATTACCAGACACCAAAGGAAAATGTAAAGAACAAAACCAGGCAAAGATAAGGACTGTAGAGTTATATTTTAAAAATCCATTCAACCATCTGGTTTGGATTAAGCATAAGTCTTCAGCCTAATCGGATAGGCTGAAGGTAGCACATTAAATATCTCTGCCATGTGACTGGGCTATTCAGCAGGTCGGAAGAGAAATTCAATGCAACTAAATAAGCAGGTTTTACATGAAGTCTTGCTCTGTCAGCCAGGAGTCAACAACAGACACAGTGCTTACAGACGGGCAGGACTGTCTACAACAAAACCCAAGTCTAACACACGTCCCATTTGTGTTTGCATTCTGTACTTTGCACCATTTGGTTTATTGTAACAACTGTTGTTCAATAATATGAAACACCCCATCATACTTTTACAAAAGTACTTCATGGTTTTCAGAGTCACTTAAATACCTTATATAGTTCCTTCTGGAAAGTCTCACTTTTCAAATATTCTCAGATTGATCATATAAAATTTCAGGTGGTCATATGAAAATAGAATCAGTCTGCTCACTTTAGCTCCTTAATTATTAAATAAATTTCAGTTCAAGGATCCTTAATGTGCCATTAAGTCAGACTCCTGTTTACCAACACATCTTATTTTTTACAGATTCCAGGACATGTTGGTTATTCAATCACTAGCTTTTTACTCTGCTAAAGCTTGTTGAATTCTCCTTTACACTTTTTAAACACAAGCTTCTAATCTGTAATTTGCAGAGCTTCAGTTTCAAAGACCATCAATTAACCACAAATCTCTAGAAAGTAAAGACTTGAGAAATCTCCTAGCAGGACCAAAGAGTCCTCAACTTTCTTCCAATACCTTTGGTGTCTGACACTCACCAAAAATTGGAAGCAGAGTATGATTCTCATACACAATAATGTCCAAAAATTAGAAGATGAAAGTACATTCAACAATGAACTATTAAGATTGCTTGATCATAAACTGAACAGTGGGATATCAGCACTGTGAAATTTTTTTTCCCCAGTTACAGACACAAACAATCTGACCCTATATGCAGTATTTCCTTACATCATTTGATTGAAAACATATAACTTCATAAAACAACCTTTTGAATTATCACAGTATTTGATAAAGGAATTGGATCAGAAATAGAGGAAATTTAGAATTCTCATCATAGGCAATACTAAAGATTTGCTCTAATGAAATCCCTTAGGTAAAATGAAAAGCATTAACAACTGCAAAATACTGGGGTACAGACAAACAGAAGAGAAAGCTGGTGAGACAGTTTGAAAATTCCTCTTCTGTCTGCCTGGCCCCAAGGCTATTGCAACCATATGAGGGTGGCCTCCAACCCTATTGTGCTTCTATTTCAAACCTGAGCCTGAAAGTCCTGGACAAAGAAAATACTCCTCTGGAGTAATAAATAGTACATTTACTGTTAGGGGAATTTTTAACTGTCAATGTGAAAATTATTGAGAAATAGAGGAAATTAAGAATCACTATATTTAGGCATTGAATGGAAGATTTTTTAAAATAACTGCCTAAGCAGTGTGAAATACCCAGATACATGTTTCAAGTACATCAAGTACAAGAAAGCATCAGAGAATGAGGGAGAAGGAGATAGGAAAGGATACTTGAAAGCATCTTGCTACAGATCCTGAAATCAACCTGACTTTTGTGCCCAAAACCTATCAACCTAAGAGCAAACAGCAATTCAGCCAGCTGGAGTGAAGGGGTTTACTGCTTGCACATCTCTGTGCATTTGTTGCAGAAAACGGTGGGGTTTACTCCCAGGAGTACAACAGACAGCTAGATTCAGGTGGATATCTGAGTTAACAGTGATTAGATGCCTGCAGAAAACCACAGAGACAAGATTAGAGCAGAGATTCTCCTCAGAGGCATTTTCAGTCCACTGACCAGAATAGACATTCACAGACTCCATCACCTGCTCTGAAGAGATGGTTGACTGTTCTCATTGCTGCACTGCTTTTTCTGAGTGCAGAAGAGTGGACTGGCACAGACTACAGCTCAGCAAAAGCAGTTGGACTTTTGCCCCGTGGTATGGGATTCCTCTCCTCTTTATAACCAACATGGTGGGATGGCATCCTTTCCTTAAGCATAACTTTATTAAAATTAATGCAGTGGAAAAGAGCATTTCAGAGAAATCAGAAACTGGCCAATACCATGAGAAGGAGAAGACAAAACTAAACATCTGTATGGCAAAATAGAGTAAGCCTGCTTACTCCTTACAAAAGGAAAGAGCAACATCAAATAGTATTGGTTGAGGGTCTAGCTCTAGTTGTGGAGTTGGTTTTTTTCCTTCTTTCTTGCAAGAAGCTATTAAGAAATAAAATTACTGAGAATATAGTCCAAGGAAAAATGGTGTAAGTGCTGCTTCCCTCTTCCCTCAACTCCACGCTGTTATAGTTTCCAGAGCTGAAAGTGTACTAGCAGCAAAATGATTCTCTTGTGATTTAACTTCAGATAAAAGCTAGTATTTTGTCATGAACTAAATGCTGCCTACGAGTCAAAAAGCTGTAGAATTGGTTGGGTTGAAGTTTGCAGATGCCAGAAAATCCATCTGCAAAGCAATAATTTCATCTGGGAAGCAATAATGTAATTTACTTTTACACCTTGCTATGTCCCAAACAAAGTGTGCTGCAACCACTCAGACAGAAAAGCTGAACGTTGTTATGGACGACTTATTGAAAAGCTCTACTCCATGTGCAACCAAAATTCAAAAAGTAGGGTACCAGGCAAAAAATGAGCATATTTTTCTATGTTACAACCAGGTAGGTAAGAACAGTAAGAGCCAATGAAGTAGAAAGATATCAACAGTGGAAACAAAGATATGGGGTTCCCTCTAGCTGATGGTATTTAGTCAATCAAATCCATATCTTCAGGGTTTCTTTAGAAGGGCAAGTGGTGTATACTTTCCTTTACTCCCAGGCTCTTATTTATTTTTGTCAGTCAGCAATACCTCAGGTAAGATTTTGATACATCATGAAACACCAGCAGTGAGTCAGTGGCATTTTTCTTACTGCAGTTTAGAGGGTTGTTGTCCTGTTTTTTGCTAAGCTTTCTGTTTTAACCTTGGAGTCAGAGAATTTTCACACAGTTTCATGTAAATAATAGCCGATGTTTATCTAACCGTCTTTTCTGTTTTTCATTCCTTTTGTGATAAGAGAAAGTTTGATGAGCATCCTTTTTCTCCAGTGGGATTGAGGAGGAAGTGACATGTCCTCCAATCCCTTGTGAAATTGAGAATCCTATGAATGATCCTATGATAAATGTAAATAAAGTCTCTCTTTCCCCTCTTTTCTGCTGAACCTAGCAGGTGTGAGAGCATCCTTTATTGTGCTTTTACCAGCACAGATGGTAGGCAAATATGTAAGCAGAAATAATTTAATTTGGATTGTGCATCTCAAAGAAGGGACACTATTTGACCAATGATTTAAGAAGAGTGAATTTACAACATAAATAACACTCAAGCAACTCTTCAAACATCAATAAAATAGAATGAGCCTCCAAAAGTAAAAAAAAAAAGACCCCAAACCCCAAAGAACTTCCACAGCACTTGATTCTCTGCTGAGTAAATCCCTGTCTCACCCATGCCAACAACTATTTCAGTGTCTTAAAACACTGCACTTGTGCTGTTGCTACTGAAAACTAAGATATCACTGATATGAATGGATAATGGAGATAAACCATGCACCCTGAGAAGGTTTAAATTTTCCTAAACAGAGATGTTATAATTTGAAAGAGATTGAATAGTTTTACTGTTAGCTCTTGGTTATCTGTAGACTTTTTGTCTTAGTCTTCATCCCTTTTTCAAAATTTTTTCTCCCCTATTTTGTTACCTGGTTAGACCCAGACTTACTAACACGGATTCTTCAGCCTCATCATTTGTGCTTCAAAATAATAAATAATGTAAACCCAATTATATTTTCTTTCATATTCAGGGTTATTTTAATTTTATGCATATTTACCATATCCAAATGCACATCTCAGTAGTTAGTATCTGAATGCTTATAATTTAGACTTATGCATTAGACCAAATTTTGTTCTGCTAAAATCACCCACAAACATACCAGCTAAAAATGATAACAAAAGTAAAATTTCTTCTTTTTTGAATCACTAGGCTAAAATTCTAATTCTCCTACTTGGATTAGAATGGAATTCCTGGGTATGCAACAAGCTTTCTTCACTAGCAAGTTAAACTGGGCAATGATCCCTGACATCAGAAAACCCTTCAAATGGGATTTTTCCCCTGAAATAATCCCTCCAAATGCAAGGCACTGAAGCCATTGAAACATAACAAATATGCTCTACAGAGATTTATTTGTACTAAGAGAGGACTAAAAACCCTTCTTTCTGTGACAGTTGTACGATCGCTCATTTCACTTGCTTTTAGAGAAAATTTATGTAGGAATATCAAATTTATTTAGCCTTAAAGCAAAATATTCTGATGTTTCATTCTGTTCTGCTCAGTTGCAGTAAGAATTTACATAAAGCAAGCAATTTTTTAAAACATCAAAGAAGATTTTTCTAGATAGAAAAAATGTCTTTTTTATATGTTCTAATGAAACATTTCTTTGCAAATACATATTTTGGAAGAGTAAGTTGGAAGGAATTTAGAGTAAGGTCTGTAACACAGTGCTAGACCTGGAAACCTTTAAGCTGAAGTTGTCCTTTAAACACAGCATTCACTGACTACATGTGCATGTGAAATATGAGGAGAGAGTTCCACGTCCCTTCCTAAAACTGACTGAAAGGGCACATCACATCTCAGTTTTAGTCCAGGGAGTCAAAATAATTTTTATACCATATTTTTGAAGTCATAGCTATGATTTCACAGTATTTCTCAAGTGAAAAGCACCAAAAATTAAGCAGCTTCCAATTTATTTCTGACACTTAAAATCTAATGAAGATAATTGGTTTAAATTACAGAATTTACCCGAGGAATCAACACCAATTGAACAGCTTATGGATCAAGTTTATGATATGGGGCTTTTTCCACTTAAGAAGTTTTCAACTTAAACAAATAGGAGTTTAGAAAGTCACTTTAACAGTAAGAAGGAACATGAAGACTTTCATACTTAATTTCTGAGGTTCAGAGGTCTCTAAAAAACTCAGAACTCTAAAATGCTTTACAAATAGTGGTATTTCAGAAGTCCAGGTACAGTGAACTGTCTAAAGCTCATGGCATGCAAGTCCTCGACCTTGACTTAAGTATGGTAAGGGCAAAAATTAAATTCCTTTTAGGTCTCTTGCCTCTTTACATCTGTAATCTAGAAATGAGGGTAAGCTAATCTTTCCCTGCTTGTTTATGACACTGTTAATTGATTCACACACTAAACTCATACATTAAGTTGACAAAGCCATCTTGGTGTTTGTCTCCATGTCCAGATCAATACAGGGATTCTTATTTAACTACAACTGAAGTAGAATCCTGCAAAATAATAACATATTTTCCTCTTTCAATCTGTCAGTCTTGTGCTCTTCAAAGACAGACACTGGGGGGTTTAGAGGTCAGGATGTTATTGTTTAGTTGTTAAGGAAAAATTTTAGATTTGTTACAGAAAACATAGACGTTACTTGCTGGATGTCTACAAGATATTACAGCTTTGAAACAACATCCCCCCCAACCCACCCCCCCCTTAGAAATACACACAAATTCTTGCGTTTGACCTTTAAGAAAATGCGAATCATGGGTAAAGACTGAAAATGACATCACAATTCTGGCATCTGATTTTCAGTTTTTCAATTGTTCTTGATTCTAAACAATTATAAGTATTATATGCTGCAATTGTTCAATCTAATTTTGCCTTGGTGTTGTTATGAGGAAATGTAGGAAAAAAAACCCATAGAGCTCCTACCCCTGAGACCAAAAAAATCCATTCTGACTCAGATCAAGCAAATCACCCTAGGTGAAAACAAATTATAACAAAGTGCAATTGTAGAACAAGAGGAGAGGTGGCAGCTCACCTATTCTTATGAACATTTCTGAAGCAAACCAGAAATTGATGTGGCAGTGCCATTATGTCAAGAAGGCAAAGAGCAGAGGACAGATTCTTTTTTCACTTGGTTTTCCTCTGCAGATCAGCTCATCTCATAAGATTTGTGAAAAAAAAGGGGTCTATATTTGAAAACATAGTCCTGAAAAACAATGTTTCTTTTTTTTGGTGAAAAATTGGACAAAGAAACCCCCAAAACCTGCTACAACTAAGAAACTCTGGTCCCAGCAGCAACCAAAAAAAAGGAGATGTTAAATTACTAATTAAGAAGCAATGATGAGATCACCCACATATGGTATTAAATTTAGAATACCAGTGAGCCATCATGTAAGAATAGCTTTTGATAACTAATAACCCCTATGTGAAAGGCTCCTTATCCAATTTCAATTCTGTTTTGCCTTCTCTCCTTTCATACATCCTTTCCTAGTTTAGAAAGCAACTTTCATAGGCAACAGGAAATATTCCACCGAGTTTCATGTATCTAATGAATGCTGATAAGTTATTTTTCTGCCCTACTGGATACTGGAACTAAGCATCAATCCGAGAGCAAAATAACAGACAGAAGTTCATTATATTCAGAGATTAGCATCGAAATTCATGTCTGCAGTTACAGAGAATTGTGTTGTAATAGTTATTTAAAATTTATATTATATCTGCTGCAGATATAGACTTTTCCTTTGAGAATTTCTAAAAAGCCAGAAAAGGCAGAAAAAGTTTCCAAAGCCATAGGTCAATAAACCAAACTCTACTGAAGTTAATTCAAAAAATTTGCATTGTTTTACTTGAGCAAGAGAATTTTTTTGAGCAATCAGCACAGTAATACCTTCAGTACTCATGGTGAGGAATAGATAGCCATTAGCCTTCTGCCTTGCATTACCTTTGGCTAAAATCATTTATTTCTCCCTGCTAGCTGCAAACAGCTGTGGAAGTGAATTCTGCTGCCTCTAACTGAGCAATCCACTGCTCTGACAGCCGACCTCCTGCAGGCTGGTAGCATCACCAGAAGGGTAATCAAAATCCACCTGTTTAAAATATCTCTGCTATGTTTTTATTCAGGTAAAAAATACCAAAATAAATCCCAGACTGTCCAGGTCAAAGCAGCACAATTACAATCAGTGGAGTTACAATGGTTGGACAAGGTGATCTAGTTCAAAACCCTTACATGAACTGCTGACAAAAGTCTAGTAAAGCCTATATTCTTTTCCTCTCAGGAATTCACAGGTCAATCGTTACTACCATGCAATGGAAAGGCTCCACTGACAAAGCACCAGATATCAGCAAGGTCCCATCAATTTCAATATAATATTGATAAAAATATTGATAAAAATATTGATAAAAATATTGATGGAAAATTATTAATAACATAGTCCAAACACAATTAGAATAATAGTATAAAACCAAGTCATTAAAGTCAGAAATTACACATTCAGGTGCAAATTGCAGTTCAATCTAAGCATTTGTCTGTGAAGGCTTGTAAAATACCTATTTTTGTTAGATTACAGAGACATTAAAGCAGAAATGCATCCTCTGGGATTCTGTTTAAGAGGTTTGTATTGAAAATGAGGTAATAGAACCAGTCAGCATATGCATGTGATTTATACTACTAATGCTTTTAAAAAGCATACTTAAATGTTTCTCTTCCACATAAAAACTGGAGTGGGGAGGGGAGGAAGGGGCAGAACTCTGTCACTGTTCGGGTAAATTACTTTGCAGGCTTTCCTAGGCAGTAGAGGCACTGCTTCAGCCTGAGTTGAACAGGTGTGAATCGGCACCAAGCCATCATGTGCAACAGAGCTCTGAGAGGTGACACGAACCACAGCCCTCGGCCCCGCTGCCTGAGGAGGAAAGCTGTTAAAATGTGAAGCCCGGGTAGCAGGGAGGGCACGGACACACACCCTGCAGCCCTCCCAGAGTCAGGGTGCTCAGTGCCCTCCCCAGCCCTGTGTGCCACCCTGCCCTGAGCCAGCTGGAGGGCGGGCTGGCACACTGGGATTTACTCTTGGAAAGACCTGCTGTGTGAATTCCTTTTATGTGTTCCTCAACCCCTCTTTTCTTAGGGCCATTTGGTGTAACCCACAAGCACACTGACGTGTTCTGCCCCGTGCTTCCAGCACTGCCAGCCTCTGGGCGAAGCACGGTGAAGTGCCTCAGCTCCTTGCTAAGCAGCACGTCAGTACCAGAGCTGAGACCAGAAACATGTTTCATCTACGGTGAAGCCATGCACAAGGAAAAAAGCTGATCTGAAGGACATGTTGGAAACTGCATGTTGTACAAAAGTCTTACATCAATTTGATATAATTGTAACATCTCTTAGGGGTTTATCCTGCTATCACCATATCCTTGCACTTTGACAAGAACAGCCAAACTCCAGAACTACAGGAAAATTCACAGTGCTGCTGCTATTTTCTCTTCTCTGAGGGAGTAAGCTCTTGCTAGCATGTTTTTATTATGAGGGGATTGGACATAAGATGAGAAGAGAATGTATCCATAACAAGAACCACTTGAGGCACTACAATTTTAAAAAAGAATCATTTATGTTACATACAACAGAAAATGCTACATTTCTGGTGTTTTGGAACAGCATACAAACACAGAGTTGCTGCTTTCAAAAACTAGACACGAAAGAAGAACTAACTCAAATATATACTGGAGATCGAGAAGAGTGAACTATGCAGAAACTCTTAAGTCCACTGTGCCACTTCCTGTTCAAGTCAAGTAATAGTTTTGCTTTTTTCTGGAAAGATAAACTGAAGGTGGAGGACAGAGGTGTGCCCATGTTACAGCTCTGCAGGCGGAGCTGCACAGAGACATCCCCAAGTGAGAGGAAGACATTATCCTGTCTGAATCCCTTGACCACTGGTGCTCCAAGTGCCTTCTCTATCCACTGCAGGGAATGCCAAGCTCAGCATCAAAATTCTTTCCTCAGAAAATAAACCTAATAGCACATCAATGCAGATTTAGTCCCCATCCCGAACAGGGCCACAACTAAAACAACAACATTTCAATAGCGAAAGACCTAGAACTAGTTTTGAGACCATTTTCAATTTATAGTTATTAACACTGTAAAAATAACCCATAAAGGCAAACTGAAAAGAACAACCACTTTCCTGATGTGAATTTCTTCTCAATCTGCCCTATCTTTTTCATTTCTCCATGAAGAAACTCCATTTCAAATGGGAAAGGTTTTCAAGTCATGCAGTAAACCTACAGACTACGGTTAAGAGTTCAGAGCAGAGGTCAGAAGAAAAACACCACTCTGCATCTTCTGTACATTTCAGTGTACTTAACAGTCAGTGCAATATTTCCATAGCTCTATGGTCTGGGAGCTATACATAAAAATCAGCTTTTTTGAACCGAATTTCAACTTTTTTTCTAGTTGTATAAGAACAATTTTCACCTACAAGCACATATTCACTTAACTTATACCATAGTCACAATTCATTTTGAAAAAATCAGACTCACAGGGTGCCCATCCATAAATGCCCTTGGCCAGCAGCCTATTTCTGAAATAGTTTGGCTACCCCAACTCCATGCAGTTCTTCAGACACCTTATATTAGTAGCCACCAGTATGTCATTCTTTTCAGCAGAACAATCTTAAGCACAGCAGAGAAAAAGGAACTGAAATTACTGCTAAAAAGGAAAATAAAGCTTATTTATGCTATTATAGACTCAAACCTCAGTGTTAACCACACTTCATCGCAACATCAAAATACACAACAAATACACCATAGTTTTATCTTAGACAAACTACTGCACAGCAGCATGGAATGCTATGCTTGTTAAGGCAATAGCACACAGTACGTTATTTCTAGACATTAAATTACTGTATGATTCATGACCGAATCACTGACAATCAAAATACGCAGAAGTTAACTGTTCACATATTGATAATTTTCTCTCTGCTTTGATCCAACACCATCAAAATAGTTGTTAACCTTTCCCTGGATTTGCTAGAAATTGGGACCAACTTATCTGTCGTATTTGCTTGGGAAGCCTGAAATTGCTGATTGTTGCTATGCACTATTGCATTTGTGTCTGGAGAACCAGCAGTGCTGGGAGTTAGCTCCTGTATGTGTGTGTCTGCATGTGTGATTGGTATAATAATTCTTCCTAAGTCACTGCTAATTACATCTGTGTTTTCTTCATTAAAAAGAATAGACTGATAAAAGGTGGCTGAGACCATAAGACAATGTAGCTCCACAGATAAACAGGCACATGATGATTACTGATCATAATTAATAAAAACAAAATAATAGAACTGAATTTATTGTTCTAAAGTGGCTCTAAAGAACCTGGAAACTAGAAACTAAAAATATGCCTCAGTTGTAGACTAAGCCTTGTATATGAGAGGTACTGACTACAAATTGAGCAGAGTCAGTTTTGAGAGTTCAACAGCATTTTTGAAAACGTGTATTCAGTCTTAATGAGATTAAAACAAATTTAAGATGAATTTATAGTATTTTTCAGGTTCTTTTCAATGTGCTAGTCTTGTCTAGCACAAGAATAAATACAACTCCCCTCCTTTTTTTTTTTTTGTAAATATAAATAGCTATGGACATATATGCACATACACATTTGCATTACCCACATTTAAACCCAACCATCCAGAGGCAGAAAGGAAGGCTCTGAAGATCAGCCTCTGAAATGTTAAGTGTTGAGCCCAGTTTGCAATCAGAGGAATAATAAAGCAAAGAAAAAACGGACCAAAGGTCCTTAGAGCTCCATCTTCAGTAGTGGCAACTAAAGTCTGCTGAAAGGCTCCATTCACTGAGTTGTCTCTATTTTAAACATGTTGCTGTTACCAATACAGCAACTTCAAACCAATACAAGACAATATGTTCAACTTCAGTGGGATGTAATGGACAATAAACAAGAAAACAAAAATAAAATTGTATGTGCTGGTGATAATCTCACTTTTAAAAGCACTTCATCCATCCTTCGCAAGAGATCTCTCAAATGACAAAAAAAACCCCACAGCCAAAATTTTTCCAGGCGCTAACTAGCTCTGTCTTTGATTGCACTGTTTGCAAATCTGTAATAGCATTTCTTCCATCTGTTATCGTTTCCATCAATACATTCCATTTTCAAAATGAAATAAATTGCTTACAGACTCATTCCAAAGACCTCTTCCAAAGAGGTCTTCAAGCATATTGGCTATTGTAGATAATACTGTAAAATTTGGACAAATATAATAGAGTATTGCATAGGAAAAAAAAAATTAAGAAGAGTTCATAGGGTTTTCAAGGGAAAGTTTTAAAGAAATGTATATCACTAACAACTCAGTCATTGACTGCTTCTTCAACATAATGTACAATTAGTTAACAAAGCTGTTTTGTTTAAAACCCCAATGTAAAAAACTAGCCAATTTTAAAAGAAGAGTTAAGTGGAATTCCATAGAATATAATAATTTTATGGTAAAATTATCCATGGTTTCTGAAATCAGAGGAAAAAGTTCCCTGTTACTCTAGGTATGACTCTGCAAAAGAGTTTGGAAGTTGATTTTAAAAGGCTCAGAATCCCCTCTGAATAAGCTCAGAATTATCTTTTACTTCATGTAGGTGATGAGTCTTGTCTTGCTCAACGTTCCCTAGATAGGAACAAACATTGAAATACTGGCCACAATTTTAATTTTTTTTTAAATAAAACCTAAAATACAAATTAATATTTTACATTGCATCATAAAAAATTACTATTACAGAATTAAAATTCTTTTTCTGATGTAAAAAGGAAATGAGATAACAAAGTTGTTTCAGAAAAACATATTCCCCAGGAAGAGTAACATTTAATGCTTTTTTCATTGGGTGACTAGTTTGGGGTTTTTTGTTTAATTGGCCAAGCATTCAGAATGGGATCAGATTAGAATTATTTTTATGGCAAGTCCTCAATTAAACTCCTTTTAATGGTTGTGTATGTCCTTCTCTGTTTGTTTGGAACTCATGTTATAGAGCCAAAAAATGAGATTTCATTCCTGTTATAATTATAAGAGACTACCTTTGCTATTATTGGTATTCTTGCTTAAGCATGGCACTTAAGCCCACAGTTACATCTAAAACGCCAGTAACTCTGGTAGGCATTACTACTGTTACTACCAAGCAAGGGCCTAACACTTCAAAGGGCTCAGTAGCTGAGCAAATCCTCCAAACACTGTTACAATTAAATAACATGGCACTTATGAATATAATATGAATATAGCTCATGTTTCTCTCTTCATTTACAAGATGCAGTGAGTCAGAAAAGCAGCACTTTCTGACAGCCTGCTCTGCAGTGAATAGTGAGCACTGAGTCACCAACACCACCCCGGCACAGCATCCTTTCCACTTGATATTTGCCATTCTATAATTAGAACAAACGACATTCTTGGGACACACCAAATCGCTTTTAGTTAACTTTCTGCTTAAACCCATTTACAGAGTCTTTACTGTTCCTGCCTCAAAAGATAAGGTACACAATCATGACCTGTGCTAGCTCCACTTTAGAGACAGACATATTATTATAAAAGTAAATGCCACCCACTTGCTAACACTGGAGACTAATTAACTCTGCAATTGCTGCTTAGCAAAGAGAGTAAAAATCACACTTGCCTGTAGCAGCAGCTATCCTAGAAAACTGAGAGGATTAGATAATACTTTGTCTTTACTGATCCCCTCCCAATTCTTTTTCCTTCTCTTTTTTCTTTAATTTTTATTTTTAATTTCAACTTATTTTGCTTATAACTGTGATTTAAATATTGCTTTTTGTAAAAGGATAAAAGTTTTCTCTGTTATGGTTCTCTCTGGTCATGAACCCATTTCCTAGAAAAATGTTTCAAAATCCCTTTTATTTCTTTATCCTCTGATTCATTTTTTGAAGTTTTCTCTTTTAAAAGCAAGTCACCTTGATTTCAATAGCTATACTGAAAACCGACAGCTACACAGATTCATTAACCACATGGTACTGAAAGGAAACCTTTAAATCCCAAGTATTTAGGCCAAATTTATTAAAACAAAGGACAGTAGCTTAGCTTGCGCTTCACCATCTACATATCTGTTTAAAGCAAACTTGCTCAGTTTGACAAAAAATTCCAAAAGGATTTCAAATTCATATGCAACTCATACAAAGAAATAAGACCCAAAAAAGTAATGGCCAAGGCTCACAACACCAACAGACACGTACGTGGAGGGGAAAACATTAGTTACACCAGCATCAATAAGAATTTTGCAGTTCAATTAATTTGCATTAGGAATAATAGCATAAACAATTTGCAAAAAGTGTCTGAACTGGTTGTAAGTCAGCAATGTGCTTTGGAACTGCCTACTTATATTACTTTCTGTCTCCAGCAAATAGTGAGCAAATTAGCTTGTCCTGATTCTCGAGAACAACCAGCAGCAGGGAGGACATGAAGACAAATACTTTAGAACTTCAGTTCGATGAACACTTTTAATGAGAACTCTTTTCTTTTTCTATCTTACCATTTTTTTCATGTCTAATACTGAAACCTTTTGAAAAACAGAAATGGGTTTTATGCAGGACAGAGCTGTTCAGAAATGGACCCCAGTCACTGCTGGCTTCAATGATCAAGTGAAACACATCTCTGCTACCAACTGAGCTGGTGGATGGCTGTAAAGAAATCTTCTTTTTGTTGTTCTGGTGTTCTGTCCCAGCTCTATAATACATAAAGAAGCAAGAGAGCTGAAGCTGTATCATATTACTGGTTTAGTCCGACCTGTATGGTAGAGCAGAATTGCTAAAATGACCTTCTGTTGCTACTTTTACAACCTCTTGCTGTAGGGAACAAGTGGAAATAGGGAAGGATGTAGAGGATAAGTGGAGGTGTCCAATAGCTGGTGTGTGCCACCAGCACCACCAGCACCACCCTGGTACAACCATCTCATCAGACAGTTATAGGAGATATAAAATAGCTTAAAAGAAACAGTTTCCCAACAGATTCCAACAAGAAGCACAATGTGGCTGCAGTGTAGGAAGAGAAATTTTAACTGTGATCTGCTTGGCTTATCAAATGTGGTAGCTGAAGTCATGCAAGGGTCACTCAGACATGTCAAGTTTTCTAGAAGGCCCTGCGATACAAACAGGAATAACTCAGCAATTGTTGACCTGGTATTTTTTAAAAGCAGAACATATGGCCTGTGAAGGCTTCTTCTTCCTTTGGATCTAGTCCAGTAGTCAGGCAGAAGAGTTCAACCTTGCAATAGGGCATCATTGCCAGAGAAAAGTGCTAAAGCCTCCCCTTTGCTGCTGTTACTACCAGTCTCTCACTGCTACGCAGCCCTTGGTCTGTCACACACGACCTGGCTCCGGAGCACAAGCTGTCCCTGTCCCGTCCCTGCAGGTCTGTCACACACGACCTGGCTCAGGAGCACAAGCTGTCCCTGTCCCGTCCCTGCAGGTCTGTCACACACNAGAGAAAAGTGCTAAAGCCTCCCCTTTGCTGCTGTTACTACCAGTCTCTCACTGCTACGCAGCCCTTGGTCTGTCACACACGACCTGGCTCCGGAGCACAAGCTGTCCCTGTCCCGTCCCTGCAGGTCTGTCACACACGACCTGGCTCAGGAGCACAAGCTGTCCCTGTCCCGTCCCTGCAAGTTCTGCCCAAGAGCTCTGGTGCCTCCTCAGAGTGTCCAGAGGGTCAAAGCTCCCTACTCAGAAATCACACTAATTTCCATTCCACACACTTGATATTAATAATAAGCCATTACAAGGGAATCAACCCTCCCCACCATAATTCTTTAATAAAAAAATCAAAGTGGAATTATATATTTATTTCCCATTGTGGTAAATTTTGTGGCTGATACCTTATTTCATATAGATTACAAGTCCAGGTTTGATGTCTTTTCATGGATTATACAAATCAGCATAGACACACACACAAGTGACAACAGTAACCATAGCAGCAATAAAACTGCATCTGAAACATTAAAGAATTGCTGTTGTATAAGATATTAAAAAGCAGATGGATCCCTCACTACAGGAGTTAACTGTCATTTTGTTTACCACCTATTGAAAATAATTTTTACTGTTCTGAAATATTCCATGATTTAAGATTTTTATTCCAATCATGTAAGAATCTTTCCAAATTACAGAAATTCCTACTTAGGGCCAGAATTTTATTTTCTTACATCCTGCAAAATATACTACAAACTTTCTTAACTCTTGAAATCAGTTGTGAATTAGTTCTGCTCAGCTTGTTTTCAGTTAGACGAAAAAAATAGTTATTTTCTGGCAGGGTAGAATTGAAAAATTGCAAGAATCAAAGTGTCTATTTACCTAACAATTACAATAACTAGATTTGTTCTGTCAACTTTGACTTGAGCTAAGTGACAGATGCTGTTTTCTCTATACATGATTATCCAAAGAAACATTAAGGATAATAATTAATAAACAAGAACAAACGTTAGTGGTTAACTCATACAACCAGACCCAGTAAGGAAAATTAGTTTATCTAATGTTTTACTGAATCTTATAAGAAATCAATAGCAAATACTTTACTTATGTAGGAACTCAATGTTGTACACAACAAGGTTGGCTTGGGCTATAAATAAAATTAATACTTCAATGTATTTGGGTCAGTAATTTCATTACATATTTACACAGCACTAAATATAACAAAGACTCCATCTAGATAAGATCTGTGGGTACTACAAAATATATGAATACATGAAAAATAAAAAATTAGAAACAAGCTACTACTATCTAAGTACTTAAAATAATTTGTTTACTTAGTATAAACTGTGGGTTTCAGATTTTTTTCATGGCATCTCTGTAATCTTTATTAACATAAATCTTATTTATAATTAAGAATATTATTTTCTTTTAAGTCTTTCCCCTACAAACTGTGGTCCTATTTTCACTTCATGGAACACATGTAAGTTCTATTAATACTAATGAGAGTTTAGCGTGTACATGAAGGGAAGGCAAAACCCTTTTATGTTGAATATTTAATTAAAATTCTTTAAAGAGTTTCATGTGTGCCATAATGTACAAACTATTTTCATACCTAACAACTTAAAAACATGGAGGGAAATAATAGAAGTTGTCATTCTGACCACTAAGAGTGTCCATACAAGTTCTTAAATAGTCCAGATTCACGTAACTACAAAATCAGGGCACAGAGGATGATATAATTAATTTCTTGAGAACTTTTTGCATTTCATCACTGCAACACTCAGATTATCCAAACCATCAGTTATGCCTTATTTGACTCTAGTAGACAAGCTGTGTTTGGGGCTCTGTGTTTTCAGCCTACGTCAATGACTTACCAAATATACATTTTGTGATGAACACCTTAATTTCTTCCTTGTAGAATGCTAGCAAGTGTCACATATCAGAGTTCTTAGCAACAGTGTGTGCACGCACACTCAGTGTTGTAGCAACCAATGACAAAAATAAAATTATAGTGGAAATAAGTATGTAGGACTGAATGATGCCCAGAGAGTAATTGAGATGGTGATTCAGTGGGGGCTGAGCTGTGCTTTGTACGTTGTTCTTGTGAGGCAAGAATGGCTGCCATTACCCATTCTGAAACCAGGCTGAGAAACCATTCATCTGACTGTGTCCTGCCTTCTGCTACTGCCTCATCTTGGGGCTGCGAGAAGGTTATGAGATGTTTGAGGTTTTCTGGAGTCCGGGATTTTTTCCTTGCTGCTTTCATCCAAGGGACACTGAAAGATCTTTCCAAGCACCTACTCAGATGTATGTCTGCCATGTAATCTACGTTCAGGTGCCCCCAAACAGAGTCAGAGGAGATGTAGAGTATGTGTTGGTACAGTGGCTGTGTAGTCCTCTCTGTAGAAGAGAGCCTTGGATGGCCTTTAGCAGTTCATTAAAAATTACAACACATTTCACATAATTCACAGGAAACATGGCTATTGTGAGATTTACTGTCCAAAACTCTCTAGCCAGACAGTTTTTAGCCTAGGAACTGAGGAAAAGCTGACCTGCTAACAAAAGATCACCTGCACCCAGTGCCAGTGAGGCATTTTGAAAACCACAGGGTGTGGGAGGAAATGCAAAGTGATGACGCTGAGTGGTGGCTTGCCCAAGGCCTACTGCGTCCCTCTGCAGGTGCCCTTGGTGGCCTGTCACAGACTGCTGGACAGTGCAGTGTCCTATTGCACAAGGCGAGCAATCACTCGCTGGTCCTGTGCGTCGGGCGGGAGCGAAGAGGCAGGAGTGGCCCTTCGGGTGCAGCACAGACAGTTCATGTCTCTGTGGAGTTCGAGAGTAAAGGACCCAGACTCAGCGCTGACAGGGGTTCTTATACAGGGGGAGGGCTAGCTCGGGAACCAATGGGGAACAGGCTCAGGGGTGGATCTGGGAAAGATTGATAGGGCTACAACAAATCAGGGAAGGGCAGAGGCAGGACAACCAGATAAGGGCCAATGGGATCTCAGGGAANGTTCTCTGCCCAGAGGGTGGGGATGGGGAAGGAATCCCCGCCTGGGAGGTGGGGGAAGGGGAGTGTCCAACTGAGAGGGGAAGTACAATTTTTAAAGGGAAATAACTATAGCAACCAGGGTACAGAATACAACTTATAACTATTTCAACTGAGTAAGCAATTAATAACACAAATTGCAGAGAGGAAACCTTTCCCAATCAATTCCCCAGCCTAATGCTAGGCTGGGGCGCTACAACAAAATGAGGTTTAACTCAATCTGCAGACATGCAACATCATCATATAGACATGCTAAAGCCTCTCAGTGGATGAAACCAATTCATTCTGCATAACTCCTAGAAGACTTTAGGGAGTGGCTGACAGAGGCCTGAGAGGGGGGAAGAAAAGATGGCCATGTCCTAACAGCATCAAAGACTAATGGGACACTGCAGAAAACAACACAAAAATTAGGAATGCCCTATGGCTATGCGTCATATCTGATCAAATGTCATTTAGCTGTAGCTTTACTCATTGTTGTAGGTGTTAATATACCAGATTTTGAAGCTATGGATTATAAAATCACACAGTAGTTGACTCTATTTTCACTTGGAAATGCCATGAAAATCTGTAATAACCATTTACTCTCACCTTGGGGGCTCCCTTTTCCCCCTCCCTTACAAAGCAAAGAGTAAGCGGTCAAAAGGATCTCAGTCAGCAGGCTCAGCACATGAACAGCCCACAGCACTATCTAATCAAATATTTGAGCATCATGCTCTTAAAATTTGCTCAGACTGTGAAGGACATTTGATATGTTTGTTAAATTGTTTGTATCTACTGCTGGCAATTTTTAGCTGTGGATTTACTGTAGAAACTTGACACCAAAAGTGAAGTCACAGGAAATTTGGATGTTGATATTGGCAATAACAGTACTCGCTCTAAAGTGGGAATAATAAGGATTATATATATCATTGTTATTTGACCAAGTGTTGTTCACCTGAATTCCCACGTGTCTGTTCCAATGGGAAGCCTTTTTGCCTTCCCTTGTACACCACCTGTTCCCAAATTGAGTCTCCAATTATTTATTTTCAGCCCTTTTTGAATCGGTAGCTAATCTAAAAACAAATATGTCCTTTAATTTTGTATCTGTGTGAGAGCTGGGAAGCTAAATGTTGACCAAATTTATAACTGCCAAAACTAATAACATTTTAAAACATTGACATAAGGGAAAGGAATAGGAAACCATTAGGACATATCCCTTAACCACACTGCAGAGGACAGAGGAGAAAGATAAAGTGTTTGAATTGGAGAAAACAGGTCCAAACTCATGTTCTCTTGTTCTTTTTTAGCCTTCTGAAGTTGTAACCTTGGAGTCAGAGATTTTCACACACTTTCATGTAAATAATAGACAATGTTTACTTAACTGTCCTTTCTGTTTTTCATTCCTTTGTGTTGAGGGAAAAGTTTGATGAACAGTTCTTTTTACCAGTGAGATAGGAGAAGAAGTGACACCATCCTTCCAATCCCTTGTCAAATTGAGAAATGTATAAATATAGGAGGACAAATAGAGTTCGCCCTTTTTCTTGCCCGTCTCAGTGTGTGCCAGAGTGGTTCTTTCTCTTGTCCTATAGTGACATCCTCACAGTATACTGGCCCTATCTCTTCATGCAGGAAGGGTACATAAGAAGAATACATGAAAATTACAGGATCTGTGATAAAAGAATTTGCTAAAAAGATGCTCAAGTTTCTCAGAATTACTAATGTATCTTTTCACATCTAAACCCTTAATGATATATATACAATTATCTCTGTAACTACTGCATTCACAAATCCATTTGCAAAACAGGACCTTATTTTCTACAAATGAAATGCAGTCCAATGCTATTTTTCGATAAAATCTCCAGGCAGTCTGAAGTCTGCTGCATAGTCTACCCAGCCTTCACCATCTGGCAATCTCAGTCTCTCTATAGCACTACAGCCATCTTGTTCTCTGGAAGACAAGGGGAAAGCAAAGCACTCCTCTTTCACCACCATGCATACCATTTCCTCTAACAAGGACAGTGTCTCCTTTTGAAGTTTGATTTACAGGTGCTACAGAGCCATTGTGCTGACTCCATGTCAGTCTCCAAGGAAACTGGTAGCATATATATTCCAGAAGCATCCCTAGAAGAAAAGAAGTGTTATCAAAAGTATTCTCAGCATAACCTCTGCTATGAGTAGAAGCAGAGTTCAAGGTCTTCTCTTGAATAGTTGAGGGATGCTGTGTTCAAATAAAAGGCTCCTAAGGAAATAATAGCAGGTCAAGCTGTGGTTCTGGCAGTTGTACAGTGTCCATTTCTGAAAGAGCTGGAAATTGAAAAATAATGTATTTAAAGTTTTAGAAAATCTTGATATTTGTTATAAGTCAGCCAACTTTTAGGTTAGCATCTCCTCTTCCTACTTGCATGTTAGTACTTTGAGTAATACATTGTTGTTCTGCTGCTATTACACTTCTCAGCCCAATCCATACCCACTTGCCCATCTGTATTTAAAAGCTGATGCTTAACCTCTCTCTAGATTTTTATATCACTCATTCAGAAGACTGAAGCACAAGATATTGCATCTTGGCCATCTCTGCAGCCCTGTCTGCTCCCAGGAGCCAAGCAGACAGGTGTCCTATAGCTAGGACAGACAGACAGTGTAGCAGCATTGGAAAAGGCATCACCTCAAAGTGTGCATTTCCATGATCATTAAAATTGTCCATGGCATTTTTAGAGTATGTGCAGTAGAAGCAATGTCATACTTGAATTTTAAATGAAATAAATTCCCCTCCAAGTTCCCATCTGAATAAGTTATGCTTACTTTTTTTTTGTCTGAAACAAATAAGGATTATTTTATCTTTGTGAAAGTTTTATCCAAGAAGAGCTGAACTAATCCAAATCTAAAGCTACTAAAGCACTTCGGGAACACCTGAAATTATTGGCAATACATAGTATGAGATTTTAATTATTGTTGCTGTTGCACTGACTGTTAGAAACAAAGCCACTCAACACTCAAGCTCATTTTCTCTATGAGTGGCACAGTTCAGTATAACCAAACAAAAGAATACAGCAAAAGAAGCAAGTAAAAAGAGATAAAAAATGCCAAAAATGATGGAAAGTTTTGTTCTCAGCTTGGATCCACGTGGATCATGCTAATACCAAGCTTTTTCACAAAAAATTTAATTTCATTTTATGAAGAAGTTGCAGTTTCATAACCCTCTCTGCCCACATGTGTGTCAGAACAGACACGTATTTGCAAGAAAACATCTGAAGACTGAAGAAGGAAGATTTAGGCATTAGGAAAGTTCAAATCTGATAGTAAATTAATGGCACTGGCTGCGAGATGAAAAGAGTTAAAGAATTTTTTCAGAGAAAAAACAGTTAAAATAATCAAATAAATATTGCTGGCAATTCTTTTAGTATTTTTCTACTACTAAATCAGAAAAAAAAGAAGCATAGAATAGACTTAAGGTCTCATTTGCCCCTGTTGTACTGCTTATCTCCACCTTTCATATCTATGAATCCTTAGGATATATATAAGTAACGACTTCAGTCACTCTAATCAACAGAGAAAATGAAGCTGCTGCAATATAACAACATGGCCAATCTGTAATTCTCTACAGTGATTCTATCAGACCCAGCAATGAAACAACTCTGAGCTTGGTACCGTGGAACAAGAGCTATAACTTTCTGTATATAGAAATAGATCCTTTTACCAAGAGGCAATCATGCATACATCTTAACTTGGCTTATATTTTCTTCTCAGAATTGGCAGTGGGACAAAATAGTATTGACAAGACAGTCCTGCCAATACTTGTTCCCAAATCACCTACCTTGTGGGACATCATCTGCAGGATCATTGCATTATTCTCCCATTATGAAATATGATTTAACACGACATTGTGCAACATGAGAATGTTTTCAAATCCCTGTGCTACCCTTTTGTATTTCTTATTGAATTTGTCCTGCATTTGCCATATCAATAGACCTTTGTTATTTGATGGTAAAACATTTTCAGTAAACACAGATATATTTTTCTATTGATTTCCACATCCCACGTGAAAACCAGATTAAATTTACAAGATTCTACCAAATGTTAACACTTCATGTGATATTTTATACTCAAAAACATGCCTCCAAAGTAGACAGCAAAGACACACTGCCAGAGATAAAATAGCAGAAAAAAAATTCAAAAGACTTTTCATCATGATTTGCATCAGTTTTTCTCTTTTCTTTGGAAAACCTTTTGCAAACAAAGAGACAGATGATGAGAGTTTGATATTCATATACGTAACAGCATCAATGTATAGCATTTTACTTGATAGAAAACACAAGTCTATCTCAGCACCAGAAAAAACAGAGAGGGAATCTGACATGCTTGTTTAGAATCATGCCCAAGCGGGGAAAGCATAGAAGATCAGATATTCACAGAGCCTAATCTAGTAGAATAGCAAATACACTGAGAGAAATTGCCTATTCCTCCTCTATCTGAGAGGTGATCAAGCCTCTTTATATCAAAGGAATAAAAGAGCAATGTGCAAATTTGCCAAACTCAAATTCTACGATCTCTAGTGAGGAAGAGAGACAGGGAGCAGAAAGTAATTTTCACCACCTGGCAAGGATGCAGATTGATGTCAATATCTGAAAACCAACTCGTAACAGCATGAAGAAATCAAGGAGTATTAGTCGTAGTTTGCCCATTATAAGTCGCTCACCAAAGTGAACGATTCAAGTCATCTAAAGAACACAGCAACAGTTAATTTTCAAAGAAACCACAAAAAGGTTATATGAAATTATCCTCATTAAGATCCATTAACATTTTAAGATTCTTGATGGCTTTATTCAGAGAAGCACGAGAGATATGCTTTTCAAACTGTAGTGATGAAAACGTAATGACAGTGGATTTTGTCTCCTGCTATCAGGTGAAATACAATACTGGCAGGATAATGAATGTTCCTTCAGGCATCTGACCACGTGTAATAAAAAAATCCTTTTCTATTTAAGTCCAAAAGATCTGAGAAAAACCCAAGTCATTTCCTAGATGAGTTAACTTCTACTTAAGATGTTTAGTTAATAATTCCAGTTCTTCTCCATGCACTTGCCAATTAAAGGAGAATAAATTTCTGCTGCAGTTCTGTTCTTAGTTCAAACAACAAAACCTTAATTCTTGACCATGTATTGACACAGCACTGATGCTGAAATCCTAAGTGCAACACAGCTCTCATTGGATAACTTAATCAAATGCATAGAATGCTTTTAAAGCTGTCGTGATTGATCAGTGTATCTTGATTAATCATTAAATTTTATTTTTTTTTATTTTGGAATTCAAATGTAAGAACTATCTTCACAGTTACAACAGTATTTGTACACAGCAGTCATAAAGTCAGGAGTATAAGGTTATGGATAATTTGAGAATAATGTGAAATTACTCCACGAGTTATGCTAGGCTTGTTTTCTCTGGTTTAGATCAGGCTATTTAGAGAACTGATCCTAATAATGGAAACACGCATGTTACTAAAATAAATTGATATTTCTCTAGTCACTATAATAGAAGGCAGTGCACTTTTTGTCTTAATTGTACAGCATATCAAACAATATGTCTAATATTTAAACAAAAGGGAAATAAAAAGATAAATCCTAGAGAAACTGGTGTGCTTTGTATGAACATCTGCTGACTTCTACATAGGCGCTTAGTTTTACTGACACTTCCCACTACAGTTCCTAAAAAACTGACACACTAATTATTTAAGCTGAGACTATCACTGATTTGAATATATTTATTACCCTTTATTTACACAGATTACGCATCCTGACCAAAACAATATCCTAAGTGATAAAACTGGCTTTCAGAAAATAGATGTTAAGGTACTGAATGTCTTTCATTTAGTTCCAAGATTTTCAAAGGTTGAAAAAATGGTCATAGGGTCTAATAATTTTGAAATCAGCTGTTAATGCTCAAAGTAATCACTATTAAAACCCTACCATTGCCTGCCACAAGTATTAATAGTAAATGGAGTACCTCCTCTCCAACTTTGTGAAAGGCAGAGTAGGTGCACAGCTGGTGTAACTGGAGAACATGACTTCTGCCACACCAAGCCAAGTGTGACATTCATTTAAGTAGGATCAGAAGCACTCTCCCACTGGGAAACACATTTTCAGAAAACAGGACTCTCTTCTCCACCTTTTGGATCCATCATGACCATGTATGAAATAGTCGATTTCAGGACAAAAATCATTCAGTCTGAAGAGAACAACTTCTGAAAACCAAACAAGTATGTAACACAAATGAAGGTCAAATCAAATTTGCTGCTCCATTTCCTTTTGTTTCCAAACATTAACCTTCCTTCTTTCCAGTTTGGCCTAAAGCATCATCCTCATCCCCATTCCATGAAGGAAAATGGACAGCCAGCTTCACTATTCCAATTCAGCTGAAGAAATCTGGCTTTCCATTTTTTCTCCCATGAACAAATATATCAGTCAGTGATCAGCCAGGTTAGCAGACACCAGACTGTAAGCAGAGGCACAACCCTCCACAGAGCTCAGAAAATACACTTGTATTGTAATCTCTTGCCCACGCCAGCAGGTACAGCAAATTTGATTTCCATAGATGAGCAAAGAAAAGAAAGACTGATACCATCACCATATAATGTCATCAAAAACAGGGTTTTAGTTCCCATGTTTGCAATGGAAACCAGTGTACTAACCATTTAAGGTGAGCTCATGAGTATGTGAGAAGTGGATTTCCCACTTTTCTCTGTCTTTACCCCTCCACTGTCTAAATATCTTGAAGTGGAATTTTTACATATGTATATATTTTTACAGCTGTTGGGATTTTAAGTGAACATTTGAAAATGTTTCATTCATCAGTTGAAATCTACTACTGCTTGACAGAAAACATCATACGACAAAAGCCAACTTCTATTTGAAAAGACACAGGAGTTAAATTTAGTCTTACTGTGTCTGTGATGTAACATTAAAGCAGTATGTTCAGACCTTTCAGATTAACTGAGATGAAGCTTTAGATCTCCCCAAAACTTCTAAAGAAGTTTAAAAAGGATAAACCTAAGCATGTGTAATTCTTTAGATGTCAGAGTTGTTTCTTCTAAATCATCACTTATAAGTGATCTAAGGTAGACAATGCCCTGACTTTTAACTGTATATTTCAGGTTTTTTAATGAAGTTATTTCCACTTCATATTTATTGTATATTTATCTTCATTCTTAATGCTGGAATGTATTTTACTGCTCCCCTGTTACCTACAAGGAAAAAACAGAAAAATAAAAACTGTCACTATAAAACTTGAACAATCTCTCAGTTTACAAACATTCACATCTTCAATTTTACACTTCATTAATGTTCCAGGTGGTGCTAATGGGCCCTTCTGATGTGTGCACAGATCTTGCATGGTTGGCTTTATTCCCTGACCTACACATTTGCAACTGTGGCCCAAGAAACATCTAACACAGATGAAGTACAACAAAGCTTTTGTTCCCAGATCACAAGCACCAGTCACAAAAAAGAGGAGCCAGCTCTAATCCTATCCAAGGAATTAGAGCTTTATAACAATTTTTTTTGTAAAGGCCTGCTGCATCTTCCCCACTTGTTCAGGGAAGGGGGACTTTTACTGGAATCAAATAAAATGTGGTAGTGGTGGAGACAGCTGTGTGACACCTGAGAGACTGGGGTTAACCAGGGAAGTTGAATAGCTCCAGTAGGAACTAAGATACATGCTCTTCGGGAATTCAAGGGAGGACAAAAATTACAGAGCACGGGTCTCCCACGTGCAAGGTAAGTGCCTCAACTGCTCTCTCAGGGCTGGCTATGGTTCATTCTTCTCTGCAGGTTTTATTATATTGATGGATGTTTAAGAGTTAAACAATGAAATAAATCTTTGTGTCAGCGGTGCACTTCATTGGTTACACAAAGCTTCACATATCTACCCAGAAATCAAATAGATACAGCTAGGAATATACTAAACTGTTCATAGAATGATTTTATCCTTTTTATCAGTATCAAAACCCAAATACTGTAGTTTGTTTAATTGCAAGGTATTTAAATTTGGTTTGCATTTTCTCTCTTTCTAACCAGATAATTAAATATAATTTTTTTGCAAATAAAGAAACTGAGGCAAAAGGCTTACATATCCAGGATAAAAAATAAGAGCTGTGAAAGAGTTATTAACACAATGTATCAACATGTCAATCCTACTGATTTTTGTCTCACAAAGAATATTCTTGTATAAGAAATGTATTTGAGATACCATATGACTATTTCCTTTCTACCAACAAACATCACATACTCCTTCTGCATCAGGCATGAAGTACACCTGCCATTTTATTCAGATTAGCACATCATCATCCAAACTGTATCAATCTATCTGTCACTAAAATTTAGGGCTATGTTATCAACATCATGTATAGGAAGTTATGCACACAAATTCCTGCAATTCAAAATTATTCAATACCAATAAGAATATTAAAATATTAAGAATTATTGTCAATGTGGCAATCTTGTGTGCCTAATGCTCCACAGACCTCTCAGGTTTTTTTCTTCAAAGCTTGAGAAATAGGAACTAAGATACATTTCACAGAGTAGAATTACAAATGAAAAAGCTCACATTTTTTTTCAGCGTGAAACTGTAACTGCCATTTCCACATGCAAGACTTACTAGGTCAGGTAAGTAATACAAAGAGTAAGAATGTTTGTAATACCTGGAACAAAACCACCTGTCTTAAGAGTACAAGTTCTTGCTGTAGACTAAGGGTTCTCATAGAACCCTTAAAACTTATCTTTGGGAACCACCAAAGCGAAATAAAAAACACCCTAAACTTTTACATATGAAAGAAGTATGTATTAATTGGGTTTTTTACACCCATATGCATCAGAATATGCATAAATATATTTGAATATTTCAATATATCATTCCATTCTAATAAAACAGCAAACATTTTTGGCAGATACTATATAGGGACCACATGTTTTAATAGTTGTGCGCATTACTTATGCCCAGAAGGTTGAAGAAAGAAGGCAAAAACCCCCACTCCACATTTACAATATGCATTCAAACATGTCTGCCTCTACTCAGAGAAATCCCCTTTTAATGGTATTGATACACAGATGGAGAACTTCAGTGTGAATAAATGGAGGAATGCGCTGGGGGAATGTGACATTTTCCAAATGCATATAAAGTGCTAGATAGGAAAAACCATTTCTTTTTTTTTTTGCTCCTGTAAGGAAGACATAAATATATGAGATCGTTGGCAAATATTCTGGGTCTGACCTCTTTCTAGCAAAAGGTGATAGAATTAAACCCAGGCTTATAACAGGTGACTAAATAGTACTGTCCAAGGTGGACTTTCCTTTTTCAGTTTTTTTCATGGTGTTATCTGGTTGTCTCTGACAGCTTGATGCAGGTGCTGGCTACCAAAACACAAGTATTCAGCATGATTTTGAGTGCTCTAAGATTAGATATGCTGCCTCCTGCTCCTTCCCCAAAGGGGCAGAGGATTGTCTGTGTCCTGGGATGTATTTGCCACCCTCTGCAGGTGGTCTGGATGCCAAAGCCATCCAACAGGGTACTCACCCTGAGGTTTGAGGAAGTGACTCATATCCTGGGTGGGTGACGTGTGGAAACCAGCCCCTGCCATCAGGAGTGACTCCGTGTAGGTAGGTGCCAAAAGGGAAGCTGCAGCTGGCCGAGCCCAGAGCAGCCTGACCCCTTGCTCCAAGAAGTGCAGCTCGGTGGAAAGGCTGACATTTCTGCCACTCTGTTGTGCCATAGCTTGTTTTGTGATTTTTAAAGAATTATTATTTATTTGTAATAAATATTTTGTTTAATATTTTGTATTAAAAAGGAAAAAGACTAAGTAAGTCTTCTTAATTTAAAATTAGTGAAAATAACAGCCTAGGAAATTTGTTTCAATTGAATAACCAAAGATGTCTGACATAGTGTCCAAGAAGTAACTTTTTGCAGTCTATAATCCTAATTTGGATTAAAATCGGCCTATATTTCTCCCCATTTCTTATGTTTATTTGATGTTTTGAAATTGGGATGTTATAAATTTTAGTAAAATATGAACTGGTGAATAAATGCAGGGCTAATTTTTCCTTCCTCAGCATGTCTCAGTCACCAGCTGCTAAGGTTTGGGTTTTAAACATTAGCATATAAAGCATCAGTATGACATGGCTTCTGGTTCCCTGCTGAAGTGTTCTTCCTGCTTCCCAGAAAATCATTAGATGCCATTGTAGCTCACTCTATTATTGTAGGATTTTGCTGTCAACTGGGTAGGAAAAAAGGAAATGAAAAGCCTCAGAGCCACCTATTGTTTCTCTAATTTTCATCAGTTGATCCCTGGTACCAAATAGTTCTGGCTGAATGAATCTGAGATCTGCAGAGCCAGTACATTTTCCAAATTTAGGCCCAGGTTTTAATAGTTTAATGAAATGCATAACTTCTGCTCTGTTGCAGTAAACAGTCAATGCGCAGCTATGTTCTAAAACTCCTGTTGTTAGGGATGATTACAACAGAAGGATTAAAGGAGACGACATTTTAAAATGCCCTAATAGTCCCTCAACCAATCCACATCTTACAATGAAGGATAGATTCAGATAAAAAACAGGTATAAGAGTCATAGCATTGTGACTTTCTAGATATACACTGGCTATCTGCTCTGCTGGCCTTTATGCCACACACTTCAAAATCAAATCAAGGCACTGCTTTGACCACAAGCCCCAGCAAATTTACGGCACATTATTCAAGTCCCCTAATGCTGATTCATGGTGAATGTGCTTCATTTTCTGCCTGGATGCAGCCTCAGACAGAGAGCGAGGAAGGCGAGAGATCTACCTTATGCTAGGCTGCATTTGGCTCTAAGAGTAACCCCAGTGAAAGGGGAACAATGTGAGATTATGAACACCAGCTGTGATGGATGGACACTTTACAAGGAGAAGAGAAGGCACCAGCACCAGCACCATGGAGGAGATATCCATAGTGCTCTAATCCAAATGGCAGAATTTAGTCCACATACAAGTCCTTTATAAAGCTTTGGAGGAGTTAGTATTTAATTAACAAATCATTAAAAGGTTTTGCTAGCTCTTTTAGAAGTGTAATGAACAGATGAAAAAAAATTACCCAAAAAGCAATAAAAACAAACCTAAGGCATACAGAGAGAAATATTTAAAGACAAAGGTTAAAAGCAACAGTTCAGTCACTACTTATACTGAGACTAGAATTGAAATGAAGTTAAAATTGTAAAACTATTTCTGAGTACACAAATAAAAAATGACTGATGTGTGGATTTAGCAGCACTGAGAATTATGGTTTGGGCATGTCAGGAAGGCAGAGAAGAGAACTTTGGAAAAGGCATGAAAGGTAGCCGCGAACATCAAAGACTATGACCTGTGATTAAAAGAAGCTTTAAAGCTAGCAGACAAATGTGACTTGTTAGGGTAATAACAGATCAAATTTTTCTTACACCTTCACTTTCATAAAGACTTTCTACAGCACAGCAATGTCATCTTAAAACCTCATGTTTCATGTCCCAAGCAATCTCCTTTAAAGCCCTAAGAAGAGCTTTAATGATGAGCGGTCTTTCAAAAGAAAGAATAAAATACATATTTTACAGTCTCCATAAAGTCATTGTGCTATAGTTTTTTTTGATTCAAATTGGAAAGTTCAGGTATGAACTAAAATGCACCAAAAGTCAGATGAAAGCTGCCTGTTCAGACAGAAAGCCAAAGGGCACATCAACGTCAGAAATTCTTAAAAAAAAAATTGTATTTATCTTAAATTATAAATGGCCCACATGTAGTAAATATAATCACTTTCCTGTTTCTTTATCACCTCCTCTCTCCTGTCGCACTGTGTTTTTCCAGATTATTCCGTTTCACGGAGCAGGGAATCATCTGCATTATACATATGCATGCAATGACTTCCTTGTGTTTTTCAATAATACTCCTTTCAGTGGAGCCTTGAGTGTGTTGGTTTTGGCTGCAACAGAGTCAGTTTTCCTCACAGTAGAGGGTTTGGGACTACTTTAAATTTGTGCTGAACACAGTGTTGATGATATAGAGATGTTTTTGTTATTGCTGAGCAGAGCTTGTGAGGAGCCAAGGCCTTTTCTGCTTCTCTTAACACCCCACCAGTGAGGAGGCTGGGGGAGTGCAAGGAGCTGGGAGGGGACACAGCCAGGACAGCTGACCCCAGCTGACCCAAGGGATGTCCCAGACCATATGGAGCCATGCTCAGCACAGAAAGGTGTTTGCATTCCCAAGTAACCATTACATGTGATGGAGCCCTGCTTTCCTGGGGACGGCTGAACACCTGCCTGCCCAGGGGAAGCAGTGAATTAGTTCCTTGTTTTGCTTTACTTGTGAAACTATCTCAACCCAAAGTGTCTTTATCTCACTTTTACTATATCTATAACAAAAGACTACAGTGACTCCTTCTCATGATGAGAAGTTACTCTGTTATTTTGTTTTTAACAGAGATCTTTAAACATTTATTCAAAGTGGCTTAAAAAAAAACCCAGCAAGGCATTTTTAATCAAACACTGTGAGTTAACATTCTTTTCCATATTACACATTCCTGAATGTGCAATTTTTGAATGCACAACTGATCATCTGGATCGTATAACTCATTTTGTAGCATCAGTGGGAGACAATGCTACTGATGTGATTAGTGAACTAGATCTCTCTGGAGAAAACGGTCACTGCAATATGCAAAGCACAAAACCCAAGTAAAAGCCTTAAGCAGATAATTGAAGGGTCTTTTTATCCTTCTCTGTACATGAAATTTACCTGATGGTAAACACAGACTCTAAGTCTGGATGAAACTGAGTGCACACCTAAGGAATCAGCAGAGCCCGGTCACCACCAGATGTGCTGCTTGTATGGACCAGCAGAGCCCCCTGGAAGCCCACAGAGCTCACACCTTACATGACCTGTTTCCAATTTTTAGCCACACTATTCTCTCAGCACACCAGAACTGAGCACAAGACTATGGCTCTGTTCTCTTTCAGCTCATCAGCCTGCCAGATTTCCAGAGCTTCATACGAGAGATTTTGAAGGCCTCCCCTACTTTATACAACAGCAGAATTCCCTCATTTCCATTTCCCCCTACACCAAATGGCTTGCCACAAGCAGCACAGAGTATGGCGTGTGGACAATGTTATTCTTTCAATCTTATGGTGGCAGTGACTCGAAGGAAAAAATACAGGAAAAACTATAGATAAGATGGCTGTGTTTATGGTTCTTATGGTATTTCAGGACAAAAAAAAAAAATGTTCTAAAGATCAAAAATGATAACAGGTGATGAAATTGCTTTACCAAGGGAGGTGAAAGTTACAGTTTTTCTTCTTTCCTTGTGTAAAGTCAGTACATGGAAATTCCATGTCTGTAGATTAATTTTTTCATAATTTCCTTTTAATCTGATAGCATTATCTTTAACAAGTAGTCCTACTAGAGTTTTGCTGCTTTTTTTCTTCTGCTTATAGACTGAATTTTTTTCTGGAAGTAATTTTTAACTTTCCTTCAGACAGTATTTTCTCTCTGTCAATTGCATTTTCAACCAATGAAAATGTTAAAAATCAAGTTTAGAATTGAGGCTGCTGACAACAGAAAAAAATAATTCTATTACAGGATACCTGCCAATGTAGAAGAAGATAATAAAATTTGATTCATCCATTCTGATTCTCTCCAAATTCTATAGGTTAGGTTGAGGCATGAAATGAATTAAAATAGAGCAATTAAGTCTATTTAAGTCCCCAAAGAACAGACATTAGACCTATTATCATAACATCTGCAGATTAATAGTACAATAATTCCTACCAAAAACCTCCCATCTCTTAGTATCTCAGGGAATATCTCTTTGCCAGCTCACTAGACCTAGACCTTTAATGCCATTTCACTACTGATATTCAGTCATTTAGCATAGGAGGATGAACAAACCTATTGCAGACCTGTCACGTGTGCTGTGACTCTTCAGCTGTACAGTTTCATCCATCAGCTCAAATTTAAAACCTGCGGACTGCTTTCAGCACAATAATCAAGAAACTGAACACAAAATATAAAAAGCATTATCTAATGCCACTACTATTTTACAAGACCCAGTAGGGCTAAAACTCCACTTAAAAGAGATCTGTCAGTTTTCAAAATACATTGTTTAGAGATGCTGGAAGAGCAGCAGCAGAACTGGCAGCAGCACCACAAACCAGAACTGCCACCCCTGATGAGCTGCACTTCAAAGCACCCTCAGGAACCAAGACAAAGAGGTCTCCAGCTGATCTCAGGATCCCCTCTACACCTACCATGTTAAACACGTTAAGTTTCCTGTATCACTAAATCTTAGAATTTTACCAAGTTGGATAAACATTATGCAAACACCTTAGACTTACAGCATATGTTCATAGAAAGTTAAGCTCTATTGAGAAGTACATATTTAACTGTGTATACACATACACAATTACAGAATAGGTAATCTAAGCACTAAATTATGTTGCATACAAGAAGGGAGACTAGTTCTTCCTGTATAGTAAACAGTTTTCATTCTCTGTTAGAGAAAAACATAAAAGGAAAATAAATGTTTAACAGACAGTTCTACTGAATCATTCAGTGACAAGAAAACAAAATACAAAAAAAAAATTGACAGCAACACTTCAGGTGCAGTAAAATTAGTTCTAACAGGATCCGATGCCCAAAAAAAATCTCAGGATATTTCTGGTATCTTTGTTACTCAGTAACAAATAAATAAAATTTTTAGAAAAGGTAAAAATTGTAGAAATTGTGTATGTTGGCTATGCATATCCTGTCAGCCATATCCTCAAGTGTAGCCATATCCATATAGACCTCCTAAAGTTCAGGCTGCCCTCTTGCTTTCCCCTGCTTTATCAGAAGGGAGCGGGGCGGAGGCATCATTTGAAAGACTCCCTGGGGTTTTTGAGCTCAAGGATGTGCCCCCACCCACCCTCTTGCAGCTGCAGGACTGAAAGCGTGAATTTCTGCTCACTTTTGTCCACTGTAGGAGAGGGGCCATGTCTTATTCACCACTAGAACCTTCGTTCTTCCTCTCCTGCAAATGAAAGTGGGTGTTGTCATGGAAGCCCCCTGTGTCGGCGGAGACACAATAAAGAGGCTCTTACACCTGCCAGGTTCAGCAGAAAGGAGGAAAATGGATGGATTTATTTACATTATCTCATTCTTATACACGTCCCAACTCCACAAGGGATTGGAGAGCATGTCACTTCCTTCTCAATCCCACTGGAGAAGAAAGGTGCTCATCAAAGTTGTCATATCACAAAAGGAATGAAAACCAGAAAATACCGTTAAGTAAACACTGGCTACTATTTACATGAATCTGTGTGAGGAAGAATCTGACTCCAAGGTTAAAAACAGAAGGCTTACAAAACCAGGGCAACAGTCCCCCACAACTGCATGAGTAAAGAAAGGAGATGTGAGACAGAAAGGAGGACACGGGAAGGTGAAAACTTGGTGCTAGGAACCACAGGAGGTTTATTACTACTTGGCAACTTTTCTCTTCCAGCTAGGGTTTCATTTTAGCATGTATCGAGGTTAAAAAAAAGCACCTTTGATATCTTGAATAGTAAATATCATCTACTGAAAGGGCTGAAATACACTTGCTGGCTATAAATCACTCACTAGGCTATTTAACTGATAGCTAGTGATTGTCCTCAGCCTGTGTACCTATGGAAAGGTAGGCAGGGAGGTACTAATAACTCCTTCTCCTCCACTCTCTTTACTTTTTTGTATTTTTCACAAGTTTCTCCTTTTCTCTGTTTTGTTTCTTTCACAGCCCTTTCTAAGTGGAAGGTAAACCAAATGATGTTTGAGTTAGATGTTTGAATCCACTTTGTTAAATTTACTTGGAAATCAGGCAAAAGTATGACCCACTTCAGTCACTGCTATTGAACTATGATTTCACAGAGTACAAGCATAAGAGCAAAGAATATTTACCTAAAGTGAAGTAATCCCTATACAGTTTTGTCCTTCTGGCTATAAGGAGGGTGTATACCTGGGTAGAACAAGGACCACTTAATGGAAAAATAAACAGAAAAAAGACTGTTCTAAGAAAGAGTATTTAGCAGTCTCCCACTGAGAATACTTGTCCACCAAGAAGTGCCCACATCCTTTCTGATGCAAGGATCACATTCCTTTTGATTTAATTCCAGCCACAAGTCACACATCCAGCTCCAGTTTAGCTCTCCCTGAGAAAAATCCTCCCAACAATTGACGTGCTTTTCCCCTTGTTGCCCCTGCTTTGGTGCCCTGCACAGAGGTGCAAGCCCCTTTGCTGGTCTGGGGCAGTTGGCAGGGTAAAATCACTCAGGTGAGAACATTAGCATTAGAGGACTTGGCACATGGCATTTGAGGGGAGAATTCAGTTACTAACACTTTGTAGGATGCCCAAAATATTAACAGTAAGCAAGCACGACAAGCATGACAAGTGCAGACGTGAGCAGACAGGGGAAGCCAAGTGTGCAGCCTTGACTGAAAACTCACACAGTGGCAGGGAGGGGATTCAGGGCTGCTCCTCCAGTTAACTGGGCCGTAGTGGTGCCAAACCAGATCCTTGTGTGGGCACCGTGTACAGCCCCGGTGTCAGGTGGCCCTTCTCTGTCAGAGAAAAGATAATGAAACCACAGGCTAATAACTTGGGGTTCATTTCATGTTTCTGTAGTAGCTGGAATATATCAGGAAAACTTGAAGCAGCACTGCTCTGCCTGCTCCCAGGGTGACAGCCCAGGATTACACTCGATTACTTTAGGTCTTTGTTATACAGCAAATGGAAAGGATGGAAACTAAAGCTGCACTCCAATTAGATATAAAAGTAATTCCAATTTATTAAATTATTGCAGACCACACAGTTCTTGTGAAGCTACTTCTGAAGAGTGTGTCTTACTAAATCTCTTAAAATATATTGACTTTGCCAGCTTTAGCCCACATGGCAGCTCCTCCATTCAGTAACCAAACTGTTTCATGTAGAGATTAACCCAGTGATCCCACACTTGAAAGGGATCGCTGCAGGACTTCATTCATATTCTAACACCACCATTCTGTTGGGAAAGGCTAATTAATCCACAGTAATAGCACGGTGATGAAACCTGAAACCTGAAGGAACCGCTGAGAGATGGCTCTGCTAAGGTGCTTCAGTCAAAACAGCAAACTTTATATATGTGCCATAAATAAGTATTATGTTATCCTATCAGATCAACAAAATTATGGGAAATAGATGACTAAATCATTAGCTGGATATTATATTATAATTGGCTACCAAATATGCCACTTCTGGCATGGTGTTTATGTCATAACACCGATTTCTGTGTAAGAGGCAACATTCTGCAACAGCTAAGTAGGATTTTTATGGTAAAACAAATTGATGAAGAAATTTTTTCTTTACCTTATCCTTGGAATTCAAAAGATTCTTTAAAAATTACCAAATTTCAAGAGCTGTTTCAAGAGAATGCAGTCCTCATATGAGATTTTTGATTTATAGCTTTACAAAGAAATATGCAAGTTCTGAGTGAACCTAATGTAAATTTGCTCTTTGAACTCATGTAACAGTGAATAATTGTTGGAACTATTTGTTATAGATTTTTCATGAAATACAACTTAAAATACATGCACATACACTTAAAATTCCTAGTATCACACATTTGCACCACAAACTTGGAGAGAATTACTAAGGTACCTAATTTTCTACAAATGAGTCATCTCAGCAAATAGAAATTTCCACCCAAAAAGATAATTATTCTTAATTTTGGGCCCTAATGCAACACAAAACATTTACCTTATTAATCTTAATACTTTAGAAAATAAGTTCTGACTGCTTTTATTTGCCATTTTTTGTCCTTGATAGTAACCAGAAGAGATTTCAGTTCATATTTTCCCCATACTACCCCATTGTTAGCATAACACAGAGAATTAGACCCAAAAGTCCTATTTAGACCATCTCCTTTAAACAATCGGTTTCTGTACAGTTCAGAGCATTACCAGGGAGCCTAATGTCTCAAAGTGTTACTGGCAAGAGAGATTTTGTCAGGATACAGCCCTGGAGTGCCCTGGGTGAGACAGTGAGAGTACTCCCCAGTGGTAAACAGCCGAGCACCTTGGGCATTCACTAGCACAGGTCTTAATAAACTGCATTGCTCACAGTCAGACTCCTAACTTCCCTTAGAAGTTAGACATTTTAGGGGACTAAAACTGCACACTCAGGTACTTGAAGGGCATCTGAACCGTCTCCCCTTTCTGGGCTTGTGAACAGGTAGGAAAAGAACTTCAAATATTTTCCTGCATTTCAAAAGACCATCTACAATTGTATTCTGCAGTGACTAATCAAATATTTGCATCTAGTTCACTAGAATTAAGCAATGTCGTGTTTCTCTAAAATATTTCACAGGAGAACAGGGACAAACCTCTTTACACCCCGACTTCTTGACAAGAGCTGTTGCAAACAACTGCGTCAGAACCTGCGCCACAGCTTTCCAACGAGTGAGAAATATTTGCCAGAGAAATGGGCTACCTAAAGGTCACTTCACCTCTCTTCACCTCTCTCACATTTGCATCCCTGTCCAGGAGAGTTTTAGTTTAAGATCTTCAAGTTCAGTCTCCAAAAGAAATTCTGCGTAAAAGTCAGAAGATGAGAAGGAATGTGAGTGACACGGCAGAGCCCGTTTGCCAAACCAGTGACTTTCACAGAGCCCTGAGCAAGCACATGCAGCTCGTGCAGTGGCACCACGCTGCTGTCTCTACTTGAGCAGAAATCATTCGGCTGTCTGAAACAACAGCACAAACCAGAAGAAACAGCTTTCTGTGAATAATTTGAATTTAGACATTCTCCTTTCACCAGATCAGACTCAGAGATGATATTAACTCATTCTTGCATGTGAAAAGCCAGCATGGATGATCAGATGCAGCAGTTATTCAACTGAAGAATGGCGTGGGGCCCAAAAATACAAAGGGACTGTGAGGTGAGGAGCAGCAATGGGAAACAGGAAGTGGTAATCCAAGAACCAAAGAAAACACCACCTGGGAATGACATTGTGCCCTTGCTATTAGCCTGACAAGATTTGACTTTGCACTGGAAAATAATTAAGATTATTGCATTTTTATAGATGAATAAAGTGAGACCAGGAAGTGGAAGCTGGTGGTAAGATTGTAGAAAATACCTCACCAAAATCTTGTCCTCTGTAGAATGGCCTAGATCAGCCAGGCCAAGCTCATAAAATTAGGGAATAATAAATAAATGCCTCAATAAACAGATAATTGCCTTGTTCCTGTTCAGAGACAGTGCACTCAGCCACACTGTCTTTAAAAGAACATTTAAATAATCCTTCTAGAAACCCTGAATATAAACAAATACTATTTATCTCTTCTCCAAAGCAGGAAATTGAAGTAATGAGATTAAAATATTTTTCCAAAGCTACAATTCAAGCCATTTGCAAATAGGATTAGATCTCAAGATCCTAGACCAGCCCTCTGCACACTAGAATATATAAACCCTTTATTAAGCTTTGGGGAATACTTTCTTAAAGCAAGAATTTTTTTAAAAATCACTTTGTCTAAATCTGTGTGTTAGACTGTAAATATAGTAGTAAGAACGATCAATACGTCTTACTGATTTGGAAAGGATTATATGTTGACAAAGAAATCTGATCAGATGGCTGCACACACTGTGGACCAAAGAAACACTTCATACACATGACAGTACAGGGGCACAGATTATTCTACAGAGCATCAGATGCAGCACTTGGTTTCACCTGGGCTGGCTTTGATTCTGTGGGTAACCTTAAAACAGTACCAGGTGGGATTTTTTTACCTTCCAGTCTTTCTTGATTCGTAGTTCTGATTCACTGTAATCCGGAAATTAATATTAGTTACAGGGAGAAAATGAGAAGAGAGAGATGCTTATCAGGGTGTTCTGAGGCTTAATTAATATTTGCAAAGCTCTTTGAGGTTCTTTGATGAAAGAAACCATAGAGGGAAAAGCACTATCTTATTATTATTTTTATCATTATTAATTAGTTTTCTATTGAATTCATTGTGTCAATATATGAATTGTTGAACCCACTTGCTTCACCAATTGTTGTACTGTGCTCTTTACAAGTGCTCTTTAGAAGCTTCATTGTCGTGAGTGAGAATATTGAGGAGGAAATAAAACAGAGGATAAATAAAGTCTACTTACAACTTAGAGACACAAGTTTGAAACAAGCATTTTATCCGCTGATCTGGAAGATATTGTTGCCATGGCAATGATTACATCCGATTACACTGACTATTTCCTGAGATACTGATGTGACTGCCCCTTTAAACACTGAGCTTCTGGATGTTTGCGAATAGTCTGCCAAAGAAATGAAAACCCAAACATTTCTTTTGGAAGTTTACTCATGTGTTACAGTTATTACCCTCTCTCTTCCCCAAGAAACACTCCCTTGGGAGCATGGTTAGGGTGCTGCACATGGAAACTGGCTGTCATCTTCCATTAGGGGCAGGTCTATACATGCAGTACAAATTTTTACCACTAATCACCATCTAAACATCAGATGAATCATTGAAAAGAAAATCCATATCTAGAATTCATTTGTAAATCAGTCAATTTTGACTTCATATTTAAAAGCTAGGGTTACTTGTTTGGGTGTCCACATACTTAATTTTTAACACTCCTTTACATCTTCCCTCTTTTCTGTAAAGATAGGAATGTTAATTAAAAATATTAATTTAAAATTTCTCCCTCATTATTTCTCTTTTCCATTAAAAATAGTAATCAATCACATCACAGCTAGGCTCATTTTGAAATCTCTGGGAAATAAATATTTTTAGCTCACTGTTATTTTATGTACTTGCATTAACTTCAGATAGGAAATCTGAAATTACTATGATTCTTTAAAACTGTATTTTTAAAAAAAATATTAATTACTGTTTTCTGTTAATGCTGAAGTTAAAGTACTTGTTTGTCAGCTTATGTAAATCTACATTGTTCCAGTGGAGTTTGTCTTCCAGCACTTGAGAATCAGGTTTCTGCAAACCAAATTCAAAATCTTTTAGCTGCGTGTGATTTTACTGGCAAGAGAAAGCTTCTCCCTCCTGTGCAAAGGGATGTTCAAAGGCTGTGTTTCCCTTTAGAAAAACCATGGTTATACACTTTAGGAAGTGAGCATTGATTTATTTCCTCAGCCAAGGATAGTGAGGAGCACAGAGGCTATGGAAGAAAACTGCTTTTTCAAGGGTCACCACAGCAGCCTCTCCTGTGCCAATCACTCACTTCTGTCAGTCGCTATTCCCACAGTCATTTCTGTACACCAGACACTTTTCCTGTTAGACACCAAGCTTACCTCCATTGCACAGATTTGTTTCTTGCTCACACTTCTCCCCCTTCCTCTCTCCCTATTTATGCCAGGAATAAGCTGCATTATTTTTCTCTTTGTAAGGACATCATTTAGTTTTCACTCAGCCTTTAATAAGGTTATAGTACCATTAAGAATTAAGTATGTTTTACCACCAACAGATTTGACCCCTGGAACATACTCATTTTTTAATTTAACGCTATTTCAAAAAAGGAAGGCAAAACTAAAATCATTATTATTAAAATTAGACTAGCATTTGGAAAGACAAGACAAGCACTTTCACAGCAAACAAAGAGATCCGTAATAACACATCTCTATAGTCAGCCAAGTGCTTTGATTACTTTTTTTTTTAAAGCATTTTCTTTTATTTACAAATTTGGGATTATAATGAAAGTTGGCAATTGAGTAGGTTACAATTTTATAAAAAGAGCTGCCAATAGGAACGGCAGTGAGAATACTGAAAGGTGAAATGAACAAACACTGTGGAGAATATACAGACTCTTTTGCTCTTTGGAAGTTTGCATAAAGCTTGGAAACCGTGGGAATTCCTGTCACTGCAGGCTGGAGAGCTGCATGGTGATGTCCAAGCTGCTCTGCCCACAGAGCCCAAGTGCAGACTCCTCGATGGACCCCTGTCCTGCAGAGCCCTGCTTTCTTCAGCAGAACGTGGCACAGGACCTGGCAGCACGTGGCTCCATGCAGACGCAGGGATGTGCTCACACACAGCTCACACTTTGCAATTTTACCTCAGAAATGCTTGCAAGCATCTGCATTGTGTTATAGACGTGCTAAGGGGTTTAAGTGTTGCCCGCCTTGTTCACACTGATTTCAAAACTCACTCTGACTTCCTTGATTTCCAAGGAAAATTCATTAGGACCAATCTCATTTGTTTCTTTCCACTGACTACCAATGGTGCTAGATCATTCTATAACATGTTTCTCAGTTTTAATACCTAGCATGTTTTATGACTGCAATAATTGCAAGATTTAGTTCTTTAATCTTCAACACATCATCTCAATGAATTCACTTTATTAGATACACTGAGGGCTAAACTGCTTTTGTATTGAAAAACCCTGAAAGGTATCTGAATAGACTTGAAATATCAAATCTTATGACATAATTGCAGATAACATAATAATAGCTATACCATTCAAGAATATATCCTACCAGACTGTTTTCATTCTCTAAACGAAGGATAAGAGCAAATATATATCTTAATTAACCATTTGATTGTGTCTTTATAGGTCTCATTGCTCCAAAGCCTAACACCAGCATTTCTAACAATTAAAAATATGGGCAAACAAGATTCTTGAGGCTGCTGCTGCTTTTAATCCCTGAAAGCTGGATGTTGCAATCCTCAAAGATCCTTACCAAATGGAAATAGTGTACTTAGAACTTGAAAAATTTTTCACCACAGTGCAGATTTCTGGCCCCTGTCCAAGAAACGTTCCCTTCTCCTCAGCTTCTTCTCAAACCCTGTAGCTGTTCTTAGCAACTGATGATATCATCTGACCTTTCCCTCTATTCTCACTCTCTGAGGGTATGTTCATATTCAGAATTGAATATACCATTGAACTGGATCTGATATTTAATTCTGAAATATTAATCTTAAAAGAAGAGAGTGTGCACTGACTCGCCCAAAATGGATGACATATGTCACTAAGGTAGCTTATCCATAGAAAGCATCAAAATAAACACACAGCCAGGAGGTCAATTACTCTAATTCAAATAATATAATCCTGTACTTCATCTGCTTGGGTTTTTTTCAAAGAAATCAAGCATTATGTACAGGAATAATATTTAATGTGATGGAATATCCTAGTGCTTAATTGTTTTGCTGACATTCTTGTAAATTTAGAGCTTGGTGTTCCCAGCAATGCAAGAAGCTCTCACAGGAGTGACCCCTCAGGACAAAGCCAGTTGCTTGCACAGTCTGCCCTGTCTTGGAAGGTGCTCAATTAATGTTGTCAGAGGAAAATTTTAAAATCAGACCAGAGCTCCAGGTTACTTTCGTAGAGTGTCTCCCCAGTTTCAAACTTTGCTTTCCAGACACTGGCTCAGGCAGAAGTGACACGTGTACATTTAAGAGCTGGCTGACTTGCTGTGTGTATTACAGCAGATATACCTGAGTCTTGTTGTTGTTTGATACATTACTATTCAAATTACTGTAAGGTTTCTTTCACACTGATGTCTTAGACACTGCCACTTTTGCAATTACTAACAAAGTACTCAGATGGCATAAGTACAAACATGTCACTTACCACTCCAATTCCTGCATTTTTAAATGCTTTGGAACAAATTTTAGCCTAGCAATAAAAGCTACCACAAAAGAAAATGAAATAACTTCATTGTTGAAACTTACTTGGAATTTTTTTTGACTTTCAAAGAAACATTTATACTTCTTCCATATTTAGACACTCAGAAATCTCAAATTTTTTTCACTGCTGTGTGAATTTTTTTGGTCATTTCGATTACACCAAATATTGACTGTCTTGGCCAAATTGAATTTTTTTCACTGCCTTTGTTTAATTCAAGTAATTGAAATGCAAATTTGGCTTCCCCCCATACACACACTCTTGTCTCTCTAATCTCTTTTTGTCTAACTGAAACAGCTTTCCTAATATTCTGTAGAAAAAAATAACTTCATGGTAATCCCATTCTCTAAAGTAGTCCTATGTTGACAGATTTATCTCCTTGGGTCTCTAAACACATTCCTTTACAGATGCTAAGTATATCGTTTCATAGGCCATTTACTTTTATAGTTATGGACATTTTAGGACTATTGAAGTATTGAAATACTAGATCTTAAGCTTTATACACTGTAAGTTTAAAGATAAATAAATAAGATGAATATGTGTATGTACATCTACCTCTCTGCACACTGTACAACAAAGGCACGTACCAGCATGAGGTGGTATAAAGATTTTATCAGCACAAATTTAGAATAACCTCATTAATTCTGAGTGGTGCAGCCCCAAAATGAATTATGTCTGTCACACTATGAAGACCTATACAGTGCCAGCAGAGGGTATTACAGGAAAGTTTCGCAGAAGTGGGTAAACTTGATTAATACTGTCTTCTTGATAACCCTTTGCACTTGAGGTTGGCACTTTAAAATCAGAAACTAATAAATTTCATACATCCAGTCAAGATGGCCAGATATCTGTCTACATCATAAAGTCTGACTTCTCTACTTTTGAAATAACAATTTTATGCATGAGTGAAATGCTAGTTTTCCAATGGCATCTTAATACAAAAACAGGTAAGTATCTTTTATCTCTAGGTCAGCAGAATTTCTCAGGCCTGCTGCAAAGTAGATGTGTCTCACATACTTCTGCCTCCATGCGCTCTGAGGAAAACCCAGAAGACACGAGAACACTGCAGTCATTTCTGTGTCTAGAACAGACTTAGCACAGCAGATTTGTCAGAGCTGCTCACTGAGGTGGCATTGGCAGCACACGAGAGGGGCTCAGCAGAGGCTGACTTTCATTGAATGGTCTTGTGACAGCACAACTTGGCCTAGATAAGCAAGTTTAAAGCCAACTTTATGTACAAAAGTGCAGGGGATCACTTCACACTTGTCACTCTTGGTTGTCCTGATGGTAACAGGGAAACTTTATAACCATCCCAAACCAGAACCAATTCTCTACCACCTGATCTCTTGAGTGGCAACAACTCCACGACAGTGATCTACATTTCTGTCTTCACCAAGACACTTTACACAAGAAACTCTACTTACACAGAATCTCCAGGGCATCCTGCTGCAAGCCTTTCTGGTAGAAATCACAGCACACCTGTATTCCATTTTCTACATAGGGGAGTAAAAATAAAAAATCAACTCTAAGTTTAGAGTAAGGTCAGTAATTTTAAAGCCTTCAGACTGGCATGGGTCAAACTATCTTGTGGTTTCTTTTGTCATCCATTACACTTTCTGGAAGTGGTTATCATCTAAAGTACTACGGGGAGCATTCCCCTGAGAGGCATTCTCCGGAGCAGAGGGCAGGCTGCTCTCCATCAAAGCCCACAGCTATGAAATATACTATACTATTGCAGAGCACAGTGAGCCAGAGTCTTCACTGAAGTCCCAGAGCAAAATTAATCTTTTTAAACAGACATTTATCCATTAAATCACCAGTCTGATAGCCCAGTTTTCTTATAGAAACATCTTAATTCCATTTGAAGGAGCATTTAAAGAGTAACAGAAAAGAAAAAAGAGAATGGCATTTACTTTTTTATTTATGTCATTTTCAGTATAGCTAGAGCTCACAGAAATACCCATAGTTAATACAAGAAAGCACATCTCAATGTAACTATCCTGCAGTTGCTCTCATTACACTACACTTTAAATACTTGGGATTAAATTCTCCCTCTGAATGTCATTTTAAAAATAGTTTTAGGAAAGTAATCTGTCCATTTCTGAGATGGGCATTTTTCAAACGTGAAAAATAAATCAGTTATGAGAAAGCTTAACAGCTTCATGATTTGCAATTGGGATTCTTCAAAGTTTGGCAGCAACTTGATTTTTAGGATACTGCATTGGAGGTAGAATATGCTTTCTACCAATCAGTCCTAACTGAACTGCAAGGTTCAGAATTACTATCTGTGCATGCTCTTAAAAGGCGACATCAAAATCTTCTAAAATTTTAATCTGCATTGAGCAACCTCTTCCCCTTAATAGACATGCCTAACTTTAATTTCGCCTTTTTTTTTTTTTAGCCTTAGAAAAAATTATGATCCTGGTAAACAGCCACTACATAAAAATATAGGAGAAATACGCCCCTTAAATTCTTCTTACAGAGAGAGAACCTTATACGAATAAGAAATGCAGCTTATTTAGATTAGATCTGTAGTCTATTTTGTTAAAACAGATCAGAGGTTTTCCCTGAGTCAGAGCAAGTCAGGTCATAAAAATAGAAACCATCACTTTTCACTTACCTAGCAATACAATTTACCTCTCCAAATCCTTCAAGCTACTTTTATTATTAACAAACTAGCTCAATGTTACTGCAGATGTCCAGGTGCCATAGGAGGTTTTTGTAATTTTTTTTTTAATATATTTGGCTTCAGATACAGAGCTGATATTGAACTATTGCTTATTTAAAAGATAGGACCAAAATAGAGAAATTGAAGATGAATCTGAATTTCTTTCCATTCCCAGGTTTTATCACTACTGGTTTGATTTCAGCCAGCTACCAGTTTTCCATTAAAAAAAAAAATCCCACTGTAACCATAAAAGTAAATATTTATTAATTATATAATCTTTCCTGTTTATATTGTTACTGACAAAAACCTCACCCCGTGGCACAAATTACAGCTGTACTGTCTATGGCAGGATGGACTGTAAGGGCACTTCTGAGAGTTATAAATATTTGTGTGCACTCTAAGTCTGGGTCATCTAGCCCGGAGAAGGATTTGTGCAGAGGACAAGGCCACCATCGAGTATATCCCCAGTCATCCTTTCCCTAAAAGGGGAAGAGAGGGAGTCCTGATCTATTGACATTCTTGGATTGCTCAGGCACAGTGGGGCAGGAGAGGAGTCTTTTCTCCATTAACGTTTTATTTACTGCCCTGGGAAAAAATGTTTCCCTGTTAGAAATTGATTTAAAAGTGTATCAGGAGATTTTAAAGAGAAAGAGCTGCAAAGAACTCACCACTGTTACAAGCTTTATTATGAGCTATATTGTGCTGCTACAATTCAATAATAGTTGGAGATACTATGCTGGTTTGAGGCATAAATTTCCTGTAGTGGTCTCCTGTTCAGTGCTTAGGTCAGGATCATGAAGTCAGACATTCTATAAACAGTTATTATAAAAGTATTAGCTTTCCTGAGTCTCAGAAAGAAGAGAAAAACAAGTCTAAACTATAAGTTATTTTCCTGGCTTAGTAAATCACAGGGTTTTGGTTTTAGTGAGCTGTAGCTCAGCAAGGTATTCCACATTTAATCTACTCCAGTCTTGTCATTACTTGTCCTTATGTCAATTTTTCTAAAGTTGCAGCAGACACATTTGCTAGCACAGGTGTATGCAAAGCTCTGCCATTTATCTTTAAACACAATAGCACTGATTTGGCCCATCAAGAGCAGGCAGGATAGACTATGACAGAATTAAAGTTTCACCCTGGGAAAATTTGATGAGGTTTTTCCGACTGTCACCTTCAAAATACCACCAAAGGGAAAGAAATTCCTGTACAAGCTATATTTATGTTGGAGGCCCTCCTCTGGGGTGCAGAGGTGACCTGCTGGGTTGGGGTACCTGGTGTCCCAGCTCCTGGCAGATGGTCGGGTCCCTCTCTGCTCTGTGGGGCACGGTGAGTCCAAGCCAGCCCCTGCTGATGTGCTCATGGTTCAGGCTGCAGCCACTGGGCCGGTGCAGAGACTTCTCCTAGCGTCTTTTCATAAAGGACAGACACATGGACAGGATGAAAAGTACGGACCTTTCTGCATCATTTGGGAAGCCAGAATTAGAATCAGATAAATCTAGGAGCCATGTAACCCTGTCATTGTGACTCTGCTCCCGAGCCATTTCCTACGGTCTGAACTGGAAGCACTGAGCGGCCACACTCAGGCAAAGTGTGGCTCTCTGGGGCTGTGTATCAGGGCGGGGACCAAGGAATAAGCACACTTCTAGTTCACCTAAGCAGCTCTATGACTTTTGCCAGAAACTTTACTTCATTTAAATCCATTTGGTATCCTACATTTTTCGTCCATTTGGACTCCTTAGACTATGAACTCTTTAAGCAGGGGCTGTTCCAGGAAGCTGAAAGATTTTTAATATGCGGTACTATGTACAAAGGGCTTCCTAGAGGTTTGCTAAACTAATAGATAGCCAAGCAGTTAACAGCATTATATCATGCTCACTAAAATATTTCAGACATTCAATATTTACATTTTAGGACCCACTCTTGTATTTCACATTAGTTTCAAACTCTCCCACCCAATAATAAGGAAATGTCCATAGTTCTTGAATGGCACCTTTTACTGTTTATGAACATCGAGAATTGTTGTTCTGTCCTTGAATACACTTAAAATCTGCACAGAGGGGTAAATATTTATTCCAGTACACAGGGATTTAGCTGTGTGATTTTGATTTGCATTAATAAATACAAATATTTATAGTATATTTCTCCCAGAATGTTTATGCTCAGATTTGGTGGAATAAGAGGATCATGGGAAATAAAGTATCAAAAAAGTACTCTTCCATCAAGAATATTCTCCAATATCTAATGCCGATAAACATCCCACAGGAAAGACCTTAGCCTAAGAGTGCCCTAGGGTGATTTTCAAAAAAAGCATTTCTCCATATTAAACCAGCAATATCACAGGTAACACGAGGAGGAAAGCAGAACTTTTGCTGCTTTGGAACCAGCACTTCTGTACCATACAAGGTCCCTTTTCTACTCACTTTCAGGCTAGATCAAATTTTTGCAGAAACTACAATACAACTGACACACCTGAGCCAGTTTTAAAGCAGTTAACTCAGGTACCAATGGCAATGTATCCATGGCAATGCAGAATTCAGTGAAGATAGATTTGTCCTGTACCACCCCATATCATACTGGTAGTATCCAGCCTCCTTAGCAGTTTCTATAGTCAGGTACATGACTGCACTGCAGCACAACTTAAACTTCCTTTGCAGGAAATCTTCCTAGTTCATTCTAGGTGTCTAAGTTTCAAGAATTGCCTTTTCATTGGGAGAGACAAAAAATAGCATCAATAAAAAAATATGCATTGCTTAACTAACTTAATTAACTACCTGTGAGCTGAAAAAGCTCAAATACATCAAAGATCAGCTCAATGTTTTAACACAGCCAACAGTGACAAGGCTATCTGAATTCTCTATGTTGAGTGGTGGCTCTGGCTCTTCACGTGTTCACTTCACAGTTCTCAACATCAGCAACACTTCCCGTCCCACTGAGCTGTGGTGTTGGGTTTGGTGCCAGCACATTTATGTTTAGCACTGAGCCACACAGGACTCAAATTTATGCAGAGTTACAAAGTCCTGGTGAGGATGGACCCTCTGTGTCCGAGATGAGAACTGCTCCTGTCTGTCCTAGTCAGGTGACCTTGGTTAATCAGCACCACAGTGTGAAGACTAACACCACAAGAAGCTCGATTTTGCTTCTCCACATGCTTTGAAAAGATTCCCGCCATGGTCTCCCATTAGCACTTGGCAAAGCCACCTCCAAAGTCACTCAGATCTACTGTGTTCTTATATGCATTTTCCTTTTAAAGGCTTCCCATGACAAAGACCCCAAGGGAATAATTTTTCTTTTTTCCCAGTAGAATTCATCTATTCAGTGTGCCACTATAATTTGTAAGAGTTAGTTCCTTTCTCATTAAATGAAAAGGTAGTGAGATTGTTTTCACTTGCAATCTGAACTAAAATGCAAACTGAATTAAAAATGCTTATGGCAGAATCTCAATGCAGTGGTAGAAAAATTAGCAGTAAATTAAGAAATTCCCCAGATGACCATATCCCATCCACCAGATGGAGATACACAGTGTCTGCTCTATGCTGCCATTCCTGTGTGTTGTCCTGACATTAGACACACCCAGTTGCCATCAGAACTGCATTTAAAATAAAATGCTCACTTTGCAAGCTGTGAACACCACTTGCTGTCCAGCAGCTCTCCTAATCCACCTTTCTCAACTCTCAATTCTCCACTAGGATCAAGGATCGTATAAAGCCAGCTGTACACATAACACAGTTGTAGCCAACATGCATTCCCAGAAGTCTTAAAGCTAAATTTCCTTTTAGCAGTATAACAGCAAAAATCTAGGATTACAAGGACAGAGCTAATAAGCAGCACCAAAGCACTGTCTGGAAAAGAACCAATAAAAGATTAAAAATGAACCCAGTGATTAAATAAAAATATATATAATAAAACAAACACAGTCAAGCTATTGACCCCACAGCATAGGCAAAGCAGCTCATCTCTGCAATGAACAGACCTTTTTCATTGGTCACTTATGTTCTGTTTCCCCTAAGGAGAAAACTAAAACCAAAAGCCACAACCTTAAACCAACAGATAATTCCCATCTAAATGGTGTTTTAAAATCAAACCCTTCAGGTGTCTGTTCTCTTGGGAAATGACACACATAAGCACAGACTGCAAATGTCTTAACAGTTTCTGTTTGCACCAGTGTAAGAATAAAAACAACTAAAGTATGCTATGGACTGCTACGGATGTCCTTGATTTTATTCCTTTGTCACCAAAATATACTTTAGAGGAAGTGAATTATTTCAAGTTTTTCCCAAACTTTTATGAGAAGATCAGTTTTCATACATATCAAGAGGAACTTTGATGCTGTACAAATTTATCACCAGTTTTTTTCTAAAAATCAGGCATCCTCCAGGTCATTCTTTGCCCTGGCACTTCAGAGGATGTTTGAAATGCTAAGTTGGTCTTTTTTTTTTTCTTTTTTTTGTCAATCCTCAGTCTGGGATGTAAAACCGCAGTTACTCTAACATTTCTGCAGTTACTGTACAGATAGAACTTTCATTCAGAAACTCAGTAATAATGTTTTCAGAGTTCATTAGTTAACCTATACAGCCTGCGGTACAAAACAGGTGTTATGATGCTCATTTCACAGACTGGAAATCCGCTCACAGAGAATTATTTCTTTCTTTCATAGTACCAAACTGAAGCAAAAGTTGTATCAGTATTTCCAGGCTCATTCCTTTTGAGCTATATTGTCAAAAAAAAAAAAAAAACCAAACAAACAACAAAAACAAAAAAAAAACACCAAAAACCAAACAAACTCAAACAGAGCAAAAAACAAACAAAAAAAAAACCCCAAAAACCCCAAAAAACCAAAGAACCACTCCCCACCCCCCCCCCCCCCCCAAAAAAAATAAAAAACACCAAACCGGAGAGACAGACCAAGTCCAATCAAGTTTGAAATTTTTGGTGTTTTTCAATAAGAATGGATCACAAAGCCACACACAGGGAGACCACCTAAAAATTACTTAAGGAAGGAACTGGAATACAGATTTTTGATTGTGTTCCCCTACTGTTCTCTGCCAGTATCACCCAGACTTCTCAGTGGGAAATAAAGGACACTTCGGCACACATGAGTTAGAGGACAGTTATGTCCCAAATTTTAAAACTGACCATTAGTAATGTGAAATTCTCAAGACGGAGTTGTTAAACAGAACAATTAATGTATGATTAACTTAAATATTTGGATGCTTTTGTCTTTCAGCTTTGAAGCTAAACACCTCGTGGGGTTCACTGTCTCTTCTCTGTGGTCCCTGAAGAATCAAATAAAATGCTTCACCAAGAAATTGTTGTACATACATGGGGCTCAAGTTGGGGAAGAAATAAAGGAAACATGAAAACATGGGATTTGAAGCATCTAAATGAAATCCATTTTTTCTTATTCATTTTTTCCTCAACATTAACTTGCTTACTTCACTCTTTGCTGCTGCACACCCTCCAACAGAGGGTACAATCCCTTTTTACTGCAATAATAATAACAAAGAGCTTTTTCAACAGATGAACTTTGCAATACTAGAGATAGAAAACTTAATATTTTCCTACTAGTCAAGTAAAACAGCCACAGGGAGCATCAGTAATTTGATCACCGTCACCAGGAAATTCTAAAATTATTTATGTCTTTTCAAGGTCTTGCTTTCTACCAAGAGCAAAAGATTACCCTTCTCATTTTACATAAAGGTTAGTTCTGAAGGAGAATCTAAGGTCTTTGTCTTCAAAAGAATCATAATTTCATTCAAGAAAAGAGAAATTCCTTCAAAAATAATGCAATGATCTTATTGGTACCATTTTTCTTCAATTAGAACACAAAATGCACAACAATTCTCACATTTGTTCAACATCTCCAGTTTTTTCTATGTACCCAATTAAATGTGTCTGCAATAAACATAAATAGACCTTCCACGATACTGTAACCTTCTAGGCACCAATCTAACAGTACATCAGGTTTCCTATCATCACAAAACACCTAGGAAGGTGTGATGTTTACAGCTGCTTCTGTATTTCAAACCTTGACTTTTTGCACCTCCCATGCATAACACGCTTTTTGAGATTTTTCACAAGGTGAAGTTCACTGATTGTTCAACACTTGCTGTACAGCACTGGACATAACCCCTTAAGAGATCGTGGGACTGACACAAGGATTAATTAACCTAAAATGACAGTAACCAAGCTAATGACACAGGGGAGTTCTGTTTTCTGATAGAATTCTTCAAGAAAATGATTTTTTTTTTCCCAGATTGTCAAGAAGTCTTGGTCTCTGTTCTAAAAATTGCAAACTGCCTATCTTCAGCTTTAATACCAAAAATATTTGCCATCTGGTGTGATTATTCTCTTAGAATAATGAGACTAAATCAGATCAAATCAGTTTTAGAATCCAAGTTCTTGTTGATCTATACATTGTTAGAAATAACAACTTCCTGTATTGGCATGGATTGCCTGCCCAAAATGTTCAATATTTTAAACAGAGAAAAAGAGAAAGTGCAGGTGTCATGCAATGTACAGGGATGGATAAAATCTTCAAGTGTAACAGACCATCCCATGTCTGATAGTGAAACTAAGAGTGTCACATAGTGATTCTCTCTGAATGTTTTGGGTCATTTCTAATGATGGATGGAAGTCCAAATTCTGTACATAGGCCTAGGGCATGTCCACTGATTGCAGAAGCAGGTATCTGAATTGTATTTCTGGTACAAACACCCAGAATTCAGTTCTAAATGTTTGTAATTATTTTTTGTATGTGTTTTGCTGATAGCCCATTACTCTAACCAAAAGCAGATGGCTACGAGGTGACATCCCTGAAAATCAGCAAGGATTTTGTATTTGGCACTTAAGGCCAGGGAGTCAGCCTGATGAATAGTGCAGAACACTGTAATAAAAAGGCTTGATTCATATCGAGAAGAGTGCATTTGATGGGAGGTGTTGTGTTTATGTCACTAACAAGTATGCAGATTGAGTAGACAGTGTTAGCATTTTCATCACTCAATCTCAGCCACTCCAATAAATAATGCTGGTTTGTGGTGGACAGGACTCTTTTACTGCAGTATCTCAGATGAGTATATAAACATTTATACTTATAGCCACACTGCTTTCCTTTGTAAGGGAAATTAGGTTCAATCCCATTATTTATTTGCCATGAACTTGCCGAAGGTCACGAAAACGGCCTTTGGGAGATCCTGGAAAAGAGCCCAGGTTTATTGCACGTAAATCACCAAAGCATTTAGCCCTCAAAAACCGCTGAGTAGAGAAATATAAAATATAAATAACTTGAAATGGTTTTCCCCATACACGGGTCTAAGCCACAGGCTGGCTTTAGCTTAGATTGGATTTTTTTCAATTTTATCATTTAAATAGTTAAACATTTCTTTCTAATAAATAATAAATGAATTGAGCATTTCCTTCCATATTCAGACAGTATATATTACCTATGACTAGATAAAAGATACACCAAAAATAGATTAGAATTATGAAAGAAGACTAAGGGATATAGAAACTTGATTTCATTGAAAATACAACAGTAGTCCAGTGCCTGACTGCATTAGGTTTAAAAAAAAAATCTCAGATAAATACCAAAATCACTTTCCTCTTCAGGTGTGTTTACCTGAAACCAAATATAGTGGCTCTGTTGTGCTTCTCTGGAGTTCCAACCAGGCTTATTTCCCAAATCTGAAGTACTTCTCAAATTTGCATAATTTTCAGAATCTCTTTTCTCCTTAACCCTAGTGCAAATAAAATTATTGATGTCTATAAATACTGGACATTAATGTAAAAAGCAATTTGTGTAAAAAGAAGTTAAGTACTGCTAAGGTACTTACATATAATTTTATAAAGTCTGGGGACCTTTTTTCCTGTCTGTCATTTGAAGAGTCATGTCTGGAAGTTATGATTCAAAGCATGACTAATCTAGAAAAAAATCCATTAAAATAGTGTAAACTTGCAATAGTTAAAGTGTCCTACTTATTAATTAAGAATAATTTTTTAAAAATCAAAATATAAGCTGGAAAGAGAAATGAGTAGAAAAGAGACTGGGAGCCAGAAGAGATGATGCTAAAGAAAGAGTTTGATCTGTTGAAAAGGTGACACATGAGAAATTTGCTTGGCCAAAGCCTGGATTTCAGTCCCCTCTTCCACATTCAGAGAAGACAGTTCAGTGTGGTGTCATGGTCTGGGAATGGTATCCTCCAATTCACTACTCCCACTAAACCCAGGCACCACTTCCCATCCTGCCCTGCTCCAGATGGAGGCACAAAAGGCAAAAATCATGGGTCAAGATAAGAATGATTTCCTGGAAAGAGCAATGAGATAATGAGAAAGAGAAAATGAATAGTAACAGCAACAATTAATAACAAAAGGTAAATTAATGGAAAACGATGTACACATAAAGCCCCTGGCGATAAACACCTGACTGCTCCATCTGCCACCTTTCCTTGACTGGCATGAACCCCTTTTCCCTGGAAGAAAATTCCTTTCCCTCTGCCCCCAGCGATTCCATGAGGTGGCATAGAATAATCTCTGTGTCCCAGCCATGCCCCCTTCCTGGCTACTGCAAAAAATTAATCCTGTCCTGGCCAGAACCAGAACATCTGGACAGACTTCTGAGTCATACCCTCACAGCAAATGAATATTTTACGGTTAATTTTGGATTAACAAGGAAACTAAGTTTTGCGTGCAAAAAAGTTCATCTCTTATTGCACAAAGTTCCTTTTGGTACTCTTGGGTCTTAGCTGTTGTCTAGAGTAAGAGCTGTAAGAATTTGTGAGCTGTAAGGGTTGTATTTGAATCTCATCTGTGTCACTCAAAGGACTGCATTTGGCCACCAGGCTGGGGGCTCTGCTAATGGTTTATCTGCTCTAGAGCCTATGTGCTGGCAGACCAAAATGCAGCATATTCCACAGCTCGTGCCTGATACTGTCCTATCAAATAAAACTATGGACATTCATAGCTTCAAGCAAACTGATATGTGGCATTCAGAATAGAAAGAAAACATCAACTGCTTCAAAAAAGCTGAAATCTACCTAAGTGGCTTTTGCAGAAGAGAAAATAAATAGACATACAAGCCCTACAGAGCAAGTTTCTAGTTCATGCCGAAAAAAGACATATAAAATACATGTGAACTATCAAATGACCTAAAAGAGTAATAATTTCAAAACCAAATCAATTATGTTTACTCTTCCAAATTGCAATTAGTGATGGGAAAGGATCATTAAAAAAAATTATTTTAAGCATACCTCCTCCAAAGGCACACTGGACAACAATCCTGTGGCACCCAGAACAAACTACTCCAGAGAATTAACAGACAGTGTCTCAGGAAATGAACCAAAAGCAAGACATAATGTAGTAGTTGTTCTCCATTTTCATCTCTGCTTGCTGTTTAATTATAGAGTTTTTCCTCTACTGTATTTTCATGTTGCTGAAATAGAGTAAGAATTTATTTTCATTGATGTAAGCACAATTTGCTTTCTTAAACTAAAGGTTTCTTTAATATAAATGCTAAAAAACAAAAATTAAGAGTGGCAGTCTACAGGAAAAATGAACAGTTCAACACAGAAAATGACAGCAATTTATAGAAACCCTGAGCCAATGTTTTTTTCACATGTAAGATTACAGAGAACAAATAATTCTCCTAAATGCATAAAGAGTTAAATTTATCCTGTCTTAAGCAGTTTGTAGCAGGCTCAGAAACCAGGAGATAAAACTTCAGAAGATGTTCGAGTAATTGTAAAAGAGTAACACATATCAAACCCAACACCACTGTAAAATATTTCACTATAGGAAAAGGCAATATGATATTGCAGCTGCAGGATACTATTGATGCCATGATGATTTTTTGCTTTTTCATATACCCCTCTTATATACACCCTTTCATATACCCTTTCATACAGCTTTTATGTATCCTCAGTGCTTTTACCCTGCATACTTGTAATTCCCGAAGTCTGATAACTGGCTTTGACCCAAAGTTCCTTAAGCCAGGAGACTGAACACCTTGGAAGCCTCGCAGTTGGGGGTCAGAACACCCCAGACACCAAGGTCCTCTCCAGAGCACATTCTGTAAAGCAAGACAGGCCCATCCAGGGGGAACATTCCTCAGGACGGGGGCTTCTCTCGAGCCCCTCACTGGGGAATCTGTGACAGATGTGCTGATGGGCAAGGTCTGGAACTGTATACACGAATCATCGCGTGGGTGCATTCTCTGGGGTGTGCATTCTGGGGGGTGCATTTTCCGGGGAGACGCTTTCGGGTGTGCATTTTCGGTGTGCATTCGGGGGTGCATTCTACCTGGGTGTGGTGCACCTGAGGATCCTAAATAAATACCGAGGTAAAACCCTTTTTCCCCCCTCTAACCGTGTTTGGCTTTTAATTCTAAGCCCAGGGAAAGGCAACACTGTAACTGTGTATGTGACAGACTAGCAGAATATTGCCCATTTAGAAATGTCCTAGAGGACAGACTGAGAGAATGAATGCTCTGTTAATAATGAGAGATTCCAAAAATGATTCCTGGCAAAAGTGAATTTAACATGGCCCAAAGCAGCAGAATTAACAAGAGCAATGGAAACAGCAGAGAAAAAAAAGACCAGATCTGCTCAGAGAATGCAAATAGTGAAACTAAAACAGAATGAGAGTCTAGGTGCTAGGGTTCTAAACAGCCCATTTTATTTAATTTCATACATTCAAAATGATCCCATGTTTTAAATAGATGTTTAGCAAAAGAAACAAACAAAATCAAGCAAACAATAAAAAAAAAACCCAAACAGCAAAACCCCAAAGATGAAAAGCTGTCACTAGCCTTGAAAAAGCAGAGTCTCCAAAAGAATAAAGGAGAGCCACTGCCTTGTGGTTAGAGAATAACTACATTGCTCCAGAAATGGAAGGAAATGGTACTTTCCCACAGCAAATGAGTAATTCAGCAATAAATTAAAAATATTGTCTATGAGCACAAGTCCTCAGCTGAATGAAGCTGTAGCTAATATGAATTAGTTATGGCCTTCACTGTGGTCCTCAGCTGGGCTCTAGCAATTGGCAATCCTAGTGGAGCACCCACCACTTTGCACTCACCCTCACTCACAGAAAACGTGGAGGCCTGAGAGAACATAACAACCAGTATTTATAACTGAAATCAGAAGCAGATGTCAAGTGATATCCTGAGTTCTTACGCCCCAAGAGATAAGGCACAAGAAATGGGGTCAGGTAAGCATGGTTTCCCTCCAGTCACTGATTTAGGAACACCACATACTAAAAATGTCTGTAGGAACTGGAAGCCACAGTGGAGGAGATTGCCAAGTTAGAAGTTAACATGACCCATGAATAGACAACATTAAGTAAACCTTAACACGATAGTAAGCCAGACATCTTACAATGCCAGAAAAAAGAGAAAAATAAATAAAAAATCCCACAAAACTTTAAAAATGTGCTGCTACAAATAGTCACAAGGGGTCTGTATCAGTATATTAGGCTGCCATACAGAATGTTGTCTGGAGTTTGTCACTTACATTGAAAATTTTTTAAAAGTTACCCTGCATCTTGGAGTCAGAATTGGCAAATGCTTTGCCATTTTGACCTGTGATATTAAATATCTGTCAATGCAAAGAACGCATTTCAAGCGCTGCAGGTAGTAGGAGTTTTTAAGACAAAATACATATTTCTTATTGCTACTGGAAAGAAAACCAAAACTGAGCTAAATGACAGCTAAGGAGGAGATTGTAAGAGAATTAATTGCCTCAACACTGCCAAGGGCCACAGAAGGAACAGAAGTGCACGTCACTAGGATGAACGACAACAGACATCAGGCACAACACCGGAAATCTTGATTTATAAGAAACCATCACAGTGAGGATGGTCACATTCTGGGAACGCGTTTCTTAGAAAGGCAGGGCAGCTGCCACCCAGTAGGTACCGAAAGCCTGGCTGGACACAGCCTGGACCTGCTTTGTGCAGGGGGTGGGCTGGAGACGGCTGCAGGTGCTTTGCAGCCTGCATGGTTCGGTGGTAAGGGACAGAGCTTCACAGGAGTGTGAAAAGCCACCTCAGTTTTCAACATCCATTTCCTTGTTTTAAGACTTTTCCAGGTATTTCCTAGTTCTGTTTAAAGGGAAAGAAAGGGTTCCCCACCACTAGGTGGGACAAGAAGAGATGAAAATACAGTAACCAAAACAAATTCAGTTTATTCTAGGGTCTCTGTTACCACAGAGTGCAGAAAGTAAGGGACTGGTCATTTATCTGTGCACAGGAGTATTTTGTGAACTGCTGCTACTAGAAAGCCCAGGTTACAAAGGGATAACAGGTACTTTTTAGAATTATATTTGTATGACTTCAGTTTCATGAACAAATGAAGGCTTACTACAGTCCAACCACGTTCAAGCACATCAGCAGGACCTATCCAGTGGTACAGTTGGAGCTTGGTTCTGAAACAAAAATCCTAAATTCTTATATGGATATGATTTTTTTTAAAATAGTTTTTTTTATGACTTACTGATTCTTAAACCATACCATTTTTAGAGAACATATTTTCATTAGTTTAAAGAGACACTCTGTAACTGCTCTCCAACAGTGTCTCAATAAAACAACCAAAATGAGAAGCAAGAATTGACTTGATAAATACGATGACCTTGCTCCAGGCACTCAGAAGTGTACCTTACACCCCATGCAGCAGCCAGCAGTTGTCCTCCTTAAAGTCCCTACTATTGATTTTAAATCTGTGGAAAGTAAGCTCTTTATCAATTCTATCCCACAGTTCCTAATGCATTCCTGAAGAGATTGATGTTTTCTGAGTGTTCAGATCTGGACATATTGAAAAAAAAAACATCAACATTTCAGGAGCTACGTTTGTTTGGCTTGAGTATTTTTCATTTATTCTTTTATTGTTTCTATCTATCATGCACAGCCATGTGTGATAAGCAATTACAAAAGATCCTTGTTGAAATTGCATTATATTGTGTTATGCTTTGTGCTATATATGCAACACAAGACATTTATCTCCAAAAAGTCAAATCAATTAAAATATCAGATGCTTGGAGGATAATAAGGCCTAGCCATACAACTCTTTGACTTGTAAACTGTTAGACCTGATTTTCAAGGTAATATGAAATGTAATAGAATGTTTCTTTTATTTTTATTTTTTAGTTCAAAACCTTAAAAAATCAATCACAAAAAAGATGGCAGTGATGTTAATTACATTCACCTAAAGCTAGTTTAGAATTGGCTAACTCACACACTAGTTATACAGCAATTTTCTGTGGTTTCCTTGAAGTGGCCCCCAATTAAAAATATTCAGTAGGTTTCTTCTTTATTATATTAACCATTGCTGCTAGCATGACATACCATGCTGAATTTTGTAACTTGACAGTGTGAAGTCAAAGCAGGGAGACAGGAGGTCAAAAAGAATTCACTTAAATGAATAACTCCATTCCTGGGATTAAAATGCTACCCAAAATGTCAGCATTTTGCTTGAAAATGTGCATAAAATTATCCCAGTCATTTGAAAACTACAAGTGCTATACAGAGTCTACAGTTCTAGAATTCAAGTAAGATAAACATCAAATGACTTTAAGGACTATTTGACTATTTTGGAGATGTTTCCACAAGTCTGCTGGGACTGATGCATTTCTACGATACCTTCCTGCCTTGGCAAGAGAGAAATCAGACACTGGCCCACTTGCTCATATTTTTTGTAGATGATACTTCCCCTCTTAATGGCTGCTTTCCAAAAATATTGTAGGCTTTTACACAACAAAATACATAAAATACTTTTGCAATGGGCAAGAAACCCTTGAGAATATTTATTCACAAGTATTTAAGGTTCTTCACTTATTCCCATAAGGCCCACAAATATTACTCATAGCATTCTCCCTAAGCAAACCTTTTCCTCATTGTCATTCTCTTGAGAGCCCTATCCTGTGAATTATGTCTCAAGAGTCTCTGCATCCTCTGCCTTACAAAATTTTTTTGCACAATTCTCTTTTTCAGTCTTAAAACCGCAAGGTGGTCCTTCATCATCTCCCCAGGTAGGCAGAGTAACTTCAGAATTCATCAGCATCTATACTGAACTGACACTGTTTCAGAGGACTGGGAGGCAATGAATACTGTGTTCTAGTTTTTAAAAATTGCACAACAATCCACAGAATTATGGAATTAAACGTGACATATACACATGTTGATATGACATATGAGAGACAGTTTTACATGTGAGCCTAGTAATCACAAGTCCAATTAAGAGAAATGAAGTATCCAACATATCATGATCAAGTAAGGTACAACTCATAAAATAGTTTCTTTATATTTCTCAGGGCATGAAATACACCATGAAACAGAACCATGTGATCTTTCAGACTGAAGCTTCCAAGAAACCTGTGAAAGGATCATTGGTTTCATGAGAAAGCTAGTTTTCGTTAACTAAGAAAAAAGAAATTTCTTTACAAAACTACCAGATCATCACAAGCAGTGATTTAAACTTCCTGAAAATAGTTTTCTACTCTGGACCTAAAGCAGCCAATGAAAACACCTCCACAAGGCACATCCTCCCACCAGCTGGAGACGTGCACAGCAGTGATGCTGAAGACCTGCTTTTTCAAAGGGCCAATTGTTTAGCACTTTGAAGTGGCCGATTTCTTTTACTTCAAAGTATCTTTTAGAAGCCTGTCAGCAGTTGACTGTGGAGATGGCAGAGAAGGGACAAATGAGTTTCTGGTGCTGGAGTTGTGCTTGCTGGACAGGCTGTGAGGTGCAGAGTCGGTGGGCACGGTGCCAGCCCCTCTCCTGTACGGCAACAAAAGCTGCAGGTCCATGAGCGAGCTGCCAGCTCAGCCTGCAGCTGGGACAGACAAACTGGGCAGCCTGGGAGAGCAGAGCCTGCCACATCCAGTCCCACAAAGGAAAGGTTCATAGGATCAAAACAGCCTGGAAAGTCTGGGAAGAGCTGCATGGCAACTCGCTAGCCTGGCACTGCTGGTGCTGAAAAGGCTGGCTGGAAACTCTGCAATCTGGCCAGCTCTCCTGCCAGACCTGGTTTCTACGAAATGTTTTGATGTAATCTCTGTAATCTTGAGAAATGTTTTGATACCATACAACCTTCATTTTCCAGGAAAAGACCACACAATGGAAATGGAAGTGAAAGCTGCAAGTGCAGAAATGCAGACTAAGAGAGAAAAAACTAAATTTATGTTGCTCCAATTAGAATTCTCTTATCACAAAAATCACCGTGAGAAAGGGATGGAAGTATCACTGTGAACAGCTCAGTAAGAGTTTCTCTCAACAGGTAAAGAAATCATAGAAGAAATGTTAGGTTGTTCCAAGTGTAAGACAGAATGTAGTATCAAAACATGCATATTTTTTCATACATGACTGAGTTTGTTTCTTCAAACACTATTCTGGTCATCTAACCTAAGAAAGGTTATTAAAAGACTGAAGGAGCTCAGAAAATAATCAAAGGTTTGAAAAGACCTTCACATAGCAAGACACTGAGTATTTGAAATTATTTCCTGTAAAAGGCAAAGGAAGCAGAGGGAGCAATAGTGCACAAGTTTCTTAAAGAAACTTAGATAACTTCTGTCTTCCATGCCTCACCAAAACCACCCATTAAATTAAAATAAACAGTGTAAATTCTGGTAAAAGCTAGTAAGTGGCAGATGAGAGAAAAGCAGCCTAAGGAAATACCACTAGAAGTTTGTTCTTACTATACTCCACCCTCTTCAGACTGAACATTTTGGGGCTGCTGGGGAGGAATCATTTGGATCTGGGCCTCAAATCTAAAATTAAATCTAATCTTAAATAAACAAATGAACCAGCAAGCAAAAATCACCACCAACAACCACCAGATTTGGGAGTTAAAACTGTTTTTCAAAATCTCTTGTGCTTCTTTTTTTGATTATGCCATTCTTCTGTCATTACGTGAACTGTAATTTCCTAAAGTCTAATTCGATGAACAATCCCTAAAACTGGACAAGTAACAAAAATTGCATGGCTTCTTGAATGCAAGGTAAACTGGAAAAATTCACATGTAATCTTAAATATACATCCGAATCCAATAAGTTATAAAAATAGAAAAGCTGATAAGAAACTAAACTATTATTGGCCAGCTAGAGGAAGCAAAGATTGAATACTGACAGTCACTACTGCTGAAAATGATAGTAAAACCAGTCTGTTCAAACTTTCAGCCTAGAAGTTTCCTATTTCACAGGATTATAGAGGATGTTCAAAGATCATTTAAACCATATTTTCAGAAGAATTTAGCATGTATGAAAGCAGTGAAATAAGTAGTAAAATATGTAAAATGCCTCTGTAGCAGGGGACAAAGCATGTCTTGAAATCTGACCTTCCATTTATTTACTGGAATCATGGGTCATTCCTTCAGAAAATTTCTTCCAGTTTATTTGGTCAAAAAAACCTTTCTAAAAGGTCTAAAACTCTGAATTTGAGACAGTTTGTCTTTTCTCAGTTTTTTACTTACATTAACATCAGTGCCAAATCTTCTAATGTGGCTGCAGTCTGTACATCCAATGTTCTCTGTCATTAAAAATATTAAAATATACTATGAACTCTCTTCCTTTTATTGTGCTTGCACACAATAGAAGCTGACAGTAGTTCAAAGAGGCATAGGGACAGAACAGTGATCCCTGACAGGCCGGGCAGGGACAGTCAGCACCCAGCTGGCATTCAGGGGGGTTTGTAGGCTGCTGCCCATGCCCTGTTCCCTGTATCCCAGCCTGTTGTTGTGACCTTACTTCACAGCCAAACCTGCTCCCTTGACCAAGAGGATCAGGAAGGGAGGCATTTTTCCCTCTTGGGTATGGGTACATCTGAGATGGAGGGGCTGGGCACCCAGGTGTGAAGTGTGGCAGTACCCATTCCAGACCTGACAGGATCTTCTTCACCTTCCCGGACACTTCCCAACATGTACAACCAGCTGAAATTTCCTGTAGAGGACCAGTTGTTCTCACCAAAGTGATTAAATACCTGTAAAGTGAGAGATATTGAATTATATCTAAAATTCACGAATTTGGGTCTGTGTGAGAGAGTGGAATTTACTTTTGAACATTGTAGTCTGCGTGATTCTTACTTTTCTTAGACAACAATTCTCCCCTGAGAAGTACTAACTATAGAAAATACTCCTCAGACAGTGTACTCAATCTACAACTGAAAACAGAGACACAAACCCCAATCTGTCCTATAAAACAATGCAGTGACACTTCTAAACATTTTTTCTTTCTTTTTTCTGCTAGATGGTGTGGGGGACAGGGTGGCAAAGAGTAGGAAAAAACCCCACAGCCAACACTGGGAATAAATCCAATTTATAAGATGACCACTGAAGAAGGCAGAATTTTCAAGTAATAAAGCAGCTGCCAGTTCTATTTGTTACCTCCTTATGCTTGCACACAGGTCCTGGTAAAGGATTTGAGACAATGGAACACTGAACAGCAGCACTGGTATTACCTGGGGTAGCTACAATGCATAGCACAGTCTGTTGACCCTCTCTGACTGCCACATGACCACCCAGTCTCTCTATCACTCCCCCTTCTCAGCAGGACAGGGAGAAAACAAGATGAAAATCTTGTCGGTAAAGATAAAGACAGGGAGATCTCTTGCCAATTACTGTCATGGGCAAACAGACTTACTTGAGGAAAATTAATTTAATTAAACAATTAAAATAGGTTTGGCTGGTCAGAATCAAAGACCAGAGTGAAAACAGTAACTGGCTTGTCTGCTCTGATGCCACAGACAGATCAAGAGTGGAACACTGCCACAGGGTTAAGTGAAGCTCTTTACACATAAAAGCTCCTTACCTCATCCACCCCCACACATTAAACCATTTACTCTTGAACTGCTTGGCAGCTCCTGCCTTTAAAATGAAGAATCTCTGATTTTGTTTCTAAGTAATGAAGTAGTGACTGCTGTCATCATCCTGTCAGTCTCTTCCCAGGGCCAGGACTGCCCTCGCTGACACCGTTCAATTAACCCATCATCAGAGGGTGCCATCAGAGCTGCCACGCAGCCACACACTTTATAAATGTCTCTCATGGATGCTCACTGCCCTGGTGCAGAGGTAATAGGCAGCCCTCACGTACTGAGGGCTCACAGAAGGACTTTAAGTTTTGTTCTTTTCTCTGTGCTTATAACGCTCCCTGTAATAGCATTCATTTTGTCCTCTCAGCTCTAGCAATTCCTCTTCAATCAAAACAAGTGACCATAAGAAAGCATATTAGAGCTTTACACAACAGGCAGCAGGCCCACTTGTTGCTACTGCTTTGAGGAAAACCCTGAAAATGGTCCTGATAACATGAATACAAATTATTTGTGTATTTGTCCCTCTCTTACCATAAAAAGAAGCATTGCTAACCACTTTCTTCATATAACACCATACAGTTAACACACAGATTTCTGAATAGTAATGAAATTTAATTTACCCCACTGTGAGGGTACAATTTAAGGTAATAAAATATTTGAATTTACTAATGCATTCAGTATTTTTCTTACGTGTAACTGTGGAAAGGAAAAACTGTTCAGATTAGATTTTAGGACTATCAACCCTACCAAAGTTATTATTATTAGCAGCTGTCAAAATTATCTACCAGTTAAAGGTGGTTCAAAAATCATGGGGCCACAGTCATGGCTGGTTCTTCTTTGCTCCACAAAAGTGATATGAGAGATGATACCAGGCACAATGCCCGGTGGGCATTTGTAGCTAACAAAATCATTCACTAAAAGAGCATTATAAATCTAATTGCAGAAAACATTTACATCCTGAATTTGGATAAACATGAATCTGCTTATCCTGTTGAAAAGACAAGAGCTTTTCTTTCTCCCAAAGACAATACTTAGCCCTGTGTGACAGGAAATATGATAATATTTAGAAAGCTCCACCAGTATCTAAGCCACATAGAAAACAAGGAATAATATTACTTGCTATAAACGGAGTCAGAAACCTTTATGAAGAAGGTTAACTCGTTTATTAAAAACAGCAGCTGGAGATGGAGAACTGNCTGTTGTTTCATTACCTGAGAGTAAGAAACCCGCACATCACTTCCAGTACACCCAAATGCTTTTAATAACTTAATAACTTCACATCATCTCAACTGGTCTACGAAAGCCAAGTTCTTTATAACATTACTCAGATTTCTTGAACATACTGTGAATATTTTCTCACATCATTGGCTAAGAAAACCATCCCTGCTGTGGGCCTCCTCATTTTTTTATGGTACACACTCAAAAATACTAAAGTTCATCATCCCTTCTCTTTAGAAATATTTAGACAGAACAATAGAGAGGACCACGAAAATTGATCATGAATTCCAAGTGCACTAATCTCAAACGCCAGCAGTTTCCTGTTTTGATGGTGCTGATCTTTGAATCTCTCAGATGATATTTATTCACTGCTTTCCTCTAATCATATTATTTGCATTTAAGTTCCTTAGATATCGGCACATAACAGCTACTTGTCCTTTATTAGAGCGCTACACATCTTAATTTAAGGAGTGAGAGTTAGCTTTCCTTACTGATCTTACATGAAACATCCGGCTGCTCCTGTTTGGGTTTTACAGGAAGGGAAGTAAGGCAGAGAGGAAGGGAATGGAGGCTCATGCAGTAGGATTGCACAGCTCATGGGAACCAGACCTAGCAACTAATCAATCTCTCAGATGATAAAGCTAATTTGCACGACTACCCTTGAAGTTTTGTGATTGGGGTCCAAATCTTCCTAAAACATTCACAAAAGGTTTAATGGTTACAAAAGATTTAATGGTCACAGAAGAAGGCTCTGAAGTCACTGCCTCCCTGTATGCTTGTCCTCTTTATTTCTCAAGGCAAGATACAAACAATGCGGAAAACTACATTCCCCAAGGGCATTTTGTAAAAGCCTGTAGCCTGCTGAAACGATTTGGCCAGAAAACTCCCACAAGAATATTCCCTGAAAGTCTTTTCCCAAAGGAATTATGCTCAACAAGAAAGTTAAAAAGTACAGTCTCCTACGTTATGAGTCTCAGCTGAGACCCACTAACTAGTGCCAGTCTTCTGGAGGCCTGCAGGAGCCAGGGCAAACAGGCAGGACAGTGGAGCAGGGTTTCAGTAACTCACCTCAGCGATGTCTTAACTTGTATCCCATGTTCAGACTGAAGTGCAAAGTTATCACAGACAGAAATTAGAAAGTTACATTAGAACCCAGCCCCCTACACCTTTGAATAGCTTGGGAAATTAAATTGTCATAGTGAAACAATAAATCAAGATCACTCCCCCCTTTTATTTTCGTGGGTATTACACCACTTAATCAGGTTAATTTCTGATACAATCACTTTCCCTACACGTCTGGCCCAAAAAAGTGGTACAATGATTATATATCTTTTATACCTACCTACTATATTAAAAAAAAGTTGAATTATTAAAACAGTACATTTAATTTATAAAGCTAGACCTTAAAAATGTTAAAATCCATGATTCTAAAAACTTTATGATTTCTAGCTCTTCATAATTTATTGCTGCACAGAGCCCACTGCCATTTCAACCAGTAGCATCTATAGACTACAAATGGTGATGCATTCCTGTTTCTTCTCTATGACAGTCAACAGATAACATAATTGTTTCTTGCTCCTAAAGGTAGACATAACTTAGAAATACTCCATTGTAGTACTTCATTTTCAGTTCTGAGTTTGGGCAAGGTGGATTCTCTCTGTCAGACACGAACACAAAAAATTCTGAGACAGGAGCAGAAAGAATATAGTGTGTTAATTCTCAAGGATTTTCAGGGATATAAAACACCTAAATTGAGCAAGAGAGTTCATTCGTTAGTGAATGGGAAAAAAACTCCACCCCTTGGATTTGGGGGTTTTCTTTACTCCATTCACCATATGAAAAGAATCACCAGAAATAAAAGCAAAGATACTCGTGGGTAAAGAGAATTTTTGGACTAAAGAGCCTCACAGCTCTATACCTATAAAGATGTCTGTAGTTACCAAGAAAGGGTTGTGAGCTTTACCTTTGTTGAGGGCTACCAGGAGACACAGTTTTAGTATTAATAATCACATGCAATGATCAGAACTAATCTGATACTCTGATTTTTTTTTAAAATTAAAACTGGTGAAATTCTATCTAACCTGTAGCACACTTTACAGATTTATAATTTACCTTGAAATATTTCAATTCTGTCTAAAAAACACTTTCTGGCACAGAACATTTCCATCTAAATATAATAATTATTCACGTAGAAAAGAATAACAGAATAATTCCTATTATTTTACAGGGAAAAAAAAAAAAAACAACCAGCTATGCCAAGACAACAGGCTTGTATTCCATGAAACAAAACCAGCAAGAACCCCAAACTAATTCCAGACCCTTAATATACTACTTGAGGATGACTGAAAACAGTAAGACTTAGGTGATAGATTCAGGTGAAACAAACTTTGCATTTGATCCACAACTTTTCCATATGGAATTCATATCAGAAAAAAGACTTGATAAAATGCATAACAGCAATATAAAATTACACTTCAGATACACAACAATGTAAATGTGTCATTTTTACCCTGAAATCCATGAAAACTCTACTCGTTCCTTGCAGGAAGTGACTAACATGAAGAAACAAGGCAGGGAAATTAATGCCAATTAACACTGTCTAAAGTGCAGAAGGATTATTAATCTCAGATGACATCAAGAGAAATTCACATGTTCAGTGAAAGGGGTACAAGTCTCCAGGCACAGTAGGGAACCCACAGGAATTGTTAAGTTTTTAACATTAAGCATTTTAATTAGAAAGTGGTGTCTTTACCATAAATACATCTAAGCATTGCACCAGAAACAATTTCCTCCCTAAAAATATGCACATTTTAGTTATTAACACTCATCCTTTAAATTTAACTGCCTTAATTTGAATTCCATTTCTATAATCCAAGTATTTTTTGTTTTGCATCCAAATTATCAACTATATAGAAAAAAATAAAGTTAATTACAGATGAAGTTATAATTTTAAGTTCAATTCCATGTTGTTCCTTGTAAAAGTCTTCCAACATCTTGCATTTGAGCTACATTTGGGTCTTCAGCTTCATACACTAAAATACATTAAGAGCAGCACACAATTTGTTTCTTTGTCTTTTCTATAGCCTAAATGGATGTAGATGTATTGTCCTGTTTTAGCTAAGCCTTCTGTATATAATACAGAGTCAGATAAAATTTCTCATGGAGTTTATGTAAATAATAGCTAATGTTTACTTAACTGTCATCTTTTGCTTACATTTTTGTAATATCAGAGACAGTTTGATGAGCATCCTTTTTCTCCAGTGGGATTGAAGAGGAAGTGACATGTCCTCCAATTCCTTGTGGAATTGAGAAACCTATAAAGTAGGAGAAATGTAAATAAAATCTCTCTTTTCCTCTTTCTGCTCAACCTAGCAGGTGTCAGAGTCTCTTTTCTTGTGTTCTCTAGCAACAGTAGATGTACTAAAATACTACTAAATCATTATCAGAAGAGATCAATTTCTTTTTTACATCTTCAATGTACAATGGGCACTTATTATTACAGCATTACATTACATCACAAAAGATTTTTTAAAAAAATTATATATACATAACAGCCAATATCAGAAGTTCAAATTCAATCCATGAATCACATTTTTATCTTTGCATAGTATTTTATTTTCTATTCTTTAAGTATTTTCTCAGTGACTGCAGGTCATTGGAAAAAATGAACACCAATTCACAGCCTCCATGTTCCAAACGAAAGAAGGTCTCCAGCTACTTCCCTAGATAGTCAATAAATTGTCTTACAGGTCTGCTAAGGTGTAGGAAGATACATTAAAACATCTATTGTTACAAGTTCATAGATGTGTAAAACTTGTCCAACACAACTGAGACGTGGGATTGACCTGCTCTGAAATTTAGGATGGACTTCCTCTATGAAAATTACTGAAGGATAATGGTTGTCAGAAAGTTTTAATCCACTAAACCTGAGACACCGGGAAAGATTTAAGATAAGACCTTAGTACTGCAAACAGCAGCTTGTAAAAAGACTGAGCTGAGGTAGGCATTGCTAAACATTCTTTGAAGGATCAGCAGCAACAGTGTGGCCAGAAGGACACTTGTGGAAAACCAGAACCTTGGATCTTCTCAGTCCTGCACTTCTAATGCCCAGCATCAGCTGGGATTGTGACCCACTTAAGGCATAATCCTCTTCCCCATATACACACACTAGAATACCTGGCAAGTGCATCTCACCCTCCAATGAACAAAAATAAAAGCCTCCGAGATCACAACTGATTTTATATTAGACCAACAACTTGATGAAAATATGGATGCACGTCATTCTCTGAAATCTGTTCTAAAGTAACAACCCTGTAAATGGAATACTGCGATACTGCAGGTGAGGTGGAGGTGAGCAGACATGAACATGCCATTCCTTTGGTTTTTCTAGGCTCCAAAATTTTAGATTTATAGAGGCAGCATTGTCCTATCTTAACTTTTGTGTGGTACGATTTCTCTTTAAAACATTTAATCTTCCCAGGAAAGATTTTATTGAAGCATATTGTCTGATGCCATCTTCAGATCAATTCTAAAGTTTTAAGGTTCGGATTACACTCATAAATGTCCTTTGAAATGGAGTTGCTGCTATGGCAGATTTTATTTCAAAATATCAAGTTCTAAAAATGCCTAAAAATATTTAATAAGATGCTGTTTAAGACTGAGTTAAAACTGAATCCATATGGAAACTGCCAGATTCTAATGGTTGAAATATGCCTGTGCATTAAACAGCTTGCAGGAAAAATGTACTATATTTTCATTAAATATATACTTCTATTAAATATATACCTCTATTTTGTTAGAAAAACAGCCTAATAAAAAAATTCAAAAGCTTTTCTAAAGGAAGTATTCTGTAAAGTATTTAAGAAGTAGAGAATTTGTAATGGGGCAGAGATTGTACTATATACGTAAATAACCAACCTCAATGCTGTCATCATTTGAAATAACGAAAAGGAAAAAGATATGGCAGTGCATGGCAGTGTTCCCTCTACCAGCAGCACTTAGGTCCCAAGAAGTTATTTCTCCTGCTTGCAGCTGGGAAACGAAGCATGCCTGAGGCAGCAGGCTGTGCTCTCCCCTTTCCTTGCTCCATGACCCTCGTGCCTGTGCACACATCCCATGAACTCCAGAAACGTGCTCTGTCTTGATACAACTCATGGCAGTACCACTTTCTGCTCCACATCATCACAAGGCCTGGGAGCACTCGGGTAGGGACCTCCCTGTCTTGAGGAGAGCAGTTTTTTCCCTGCCACGTCAAGGAACATTATAAAAGGGGACACTGAAAGAGACTGAGTACAGCTCCAGCTGCTTTCAGGACTCCAAGGCGTGTTTTGACAGCAGCATTGGGTTGAGGCTCTGTGCACTTTGGTGCAGTGGCACAACAGATGCTGCAGCAGTGGCCTGGCAACTGCAACAGGCAATTTCCTGGGTATAACTTCACCATGGGGGTTGTTACCCAGCTTTGTAATTAAAAATACCTGTTATCTGGGGAACTGGTATAATTATTTTTGCTCCTTTTCCCCAGTTTTGCTGCTGCTTATGGCTGAGTAGAAGGGAATCTCCTTGTATTTTTTCTGTTGTTGTTCTTTTTTATTTTTTTTTCTAACGTTTTACAAGTCATATCTCTGAATATCATTTACAATCTGAGATAGGTGCAAGGTGGCACTGAAAAACAATCTTTCCCTCTCATATCCAATACAGTCATACAGTCACTACATGAGCTACAATTGTTTTCAGGACTCACAAACTAATGCTGTGATATACCAGTGGGACCTGCAAGAGCACCTGAAGATAAAAAATATTAGTGAGAGTATAATGACCATTATGTGCAACATTAAATTAACTCTTCACAGATACAGAATCTCAGGACTACGTTAAAGGTCACATTTAAGTCCAAATCCTGGCCTTTTTGTGCTGCACAGTTTTATGAAGTTACAGAATACAGACTAACATGTTATCCAGTTTTCTTACACTCCCTACATAAAAATTCCTTGTGATATAACACAACTTGTTGCAAGAGTCTTTGGGGCAAACCTGGGGCCGTGCCCTTCTCCCCATCCAACAGGACTGACACACGTTGCATTCAGGGAAGTGTGGAGATCACGGGGATGCTTTGCTGCAGCGTAGCTGATACACCTGTGTTAGATCAGCTGAGCTGTGGGCACAGATCAGAAACTCCAGCAAGGTTGGAAACTGACTGGAGGAGCAGGGAACCAAAACCAGCTCCATAACCACTCTCCTCCTGCATCAGAGGAGAGTAAAAATCTGTTCTTAGGCCTCTCACAGAAGAGGATTGCTAATCAAGTTACAAAGTTGCATATAATGTTTTCAACCCAGGGTGCCGTGACGAAGAAGGAATCCAAAGCAGTAGGAGAAGCATTCAGTGATACAGTGTATTACTTTAAAATCTCTCGTATGCTCCTGCTAATCATGCCAGGCTACAGCTCATAATTTAAATTATTCATTGGGGAAGAATAAAAGTTTAATCAATAAAACCAGGGTCAAGTCACCCATACTACAGGTTCAGGAAAAGAAGATGCCTTGAAACTCAGCTGTAAAATATTGTATGTTTTGAACGAAACCTTAATATCTCCCCTTGCTCCTATATTCATTAATAATAATAAACTACCACCTCACCTGACCTTTGCCTTCACAGGTTTGAAAGACAGTTTATGAAAATCTTCAGCAGTATTGCATTCCTTTACCACTACTTCAGTACTTACAGCACCTTCAAGAATCCTTAATGTTACAGACAGCTCTTGATCTTCCTCCAGAGCTATGTGTAAAACAGCAGTTAAACGAAAATAAGCTTCAAAAGAGAACGATATACATAAAGACAGTCACCACTGTTTAGTTTTTGTCTTCTGTTTGATACTTAGGTGGTACAGCACCCAGATTGCAGTGTGCATTGATACTCCATCCTTTTGTAATTGACAGGGCCATAGGCAAGTGTTAAAATATTCTGTGTTGCTGTGATTGTAATGCTGATCGATCACTCTCCAAGGCTGCAGGAAAATCTGGCACTTAAAGTCACTGCATAGAGCAATCATAGCAGCACTGACAGGCTGCTGTCAAGCGGGTAGGGGCATTCTGGAGACAGATAGCAGAAATGCCAAATCTGAGACAAATGCTCTTGGAATATGTAATAAATCATATTAGCTGTCTGATGCTTCTCCTTGGTGTATTGATCGTGATTAAAATAAACTAATTAAAATCGTAATCATGACGCAGTGATACAGGAAACAAAGATGTGAGCTATCCAACATAATCATGAAGTGTTTTTTAGCACTCAAGCCAGACCACTTTCTGTCTTATCCACCTACCAGCCAATTACAGGAACCAGTACATTTCGCATCAGGCTATAGAAATGTCAAACAGAAGGGTGGATATATAGTCCTCCCCTCTTAACAACTGCACATAGGTGCTATATTAAGATCTCAATTTGGGCTGTGCTTCCAGGGAAGCTACAAGATCCATTTGAAGGTGAAGCATAGAAAGTGGATTCCACCTGTAGCCTCCTGCACAGCTACAGGAGACAAGTACACAGTCACAGCCTCCCTGTAACCCTCAGGCCAGGGCCAGAGGTGAGGACAACCCATAGCCAGGCACCTGTGGAGAGGAGGTACATGGGACTCTTTATTTCTGTGACTTGACCAGATATACATCTATATTCATTTCGAGATAGCCAGGATAAAACAGCACCGATGATGCAGCTGAATATGCAGGAGTTTGTGCTTTCTACATTAAAATTCTGTTAATTCATGTTGTACTATATTGAGGTGCATTTGTTATTTTTGTGACTTGCTATATCCATCCAGCACAACCTGAAAGTTTTAACACTTTTCCATGCCATGTCATGCAGAAGACAATAAAGCACAGTCATATTAAGTTACCATGCATAGTTAGCTAAGGAAATATCCTTATGCATCCTAGGAATGCCAAGATAAGTTTAAACAACCTTTCAGAATTCCTAGGATATCTTCCAAGAACAGCTCTTTTGAATTTCTAGCACCCAAATATTTTCAGTCCCCTGACATGAAAATTCAAGATCCACAAAATACAAGGATGTCCCAAAGGTTGTTTGAACAGGACCAGAGGAACAACCTGCATCTGGAAGCAGATGCCATGCATCAGTCATGAGAATTTTTGTATTTAACAAGGTCTGTATTTTGTTCTGAACTAGTGACTCAATATTACATCTTCATCCTCTTTTCATGCCAATTTTACACTGAGTTAACTCTATTAACATATCCCTTACCTTTAAATGGCTTATTTCAGATTCACATTAAAGTAGATGTGAGAGGAATCAGTGCTTCCTGGGGTTGGCTCCTAATACATTGTTGATGCTGTCATCAACAGTTTAGACTAAATATTTTATTACTTTATTTAACCTGAGCATTCATTTTATCTACCAAAGATAGAATATAAAAAACACAGATCAGATTAACACACAGATTTGTAAAAACATTTCAGAAGATCTATAATAAATTTAATCTGTGCTAAATGTATGTGCAGGGCAATGGCAGTATCGGTGTTAAATCATTCATACAACTTCAGTTATGCAATTCTACACAGATTTCATGTATGCTAATTTCTCAGAAACGGTAATTGCCTGTTTTCAAAAGGTCACAGAATTTCATCTCCTGTCTCCCTTAACTTAGCAACCAATGAAGACAATGTAACTTTAGGATTTTATCTGCTTGGCCAAAATATTCTAGCTCATCTGCCTTCAGGAAGGAAGAGTCTATCTCCCATCTGTACTCAGCCTTTCTGAAAAGGTGCTGATTAGTTAAGTGATTAATGTTAATAGTCACTTCTCCAGGTAGCTAAATTGGATCTAAGTGACTAAGTGAAGGCATTGCTATTTGAACTGATTGGGCCCAAATCTAACTACAAAGTAATTGACAACAGAGTGGAAGGCAGCTGCAACTAAAAAACTGGTCTGCAGCAGAATTAGAATAGTGGTAGCAATTCGAATAAGTTGTCTTCAAATATATTCAGATAAAATTGAGCCTTAAGGGTACAATCATAGGTCCTGAGACTGCATAACACTAGGTAGGAGTGTGAGTAATCCTACCTAATCTGAAGCACAGAAAGAGCCTGATGGCCCTAAAGAAAGGATGCCCACCCTTTCTCTCCACTACTGGTCACAGCCTCCCTGGAACAAAGCCAGTCAGGCTCATGGCTCCTCCTTGTCCTCACCTCTCTCTGCAAGCCCTTGTAGTGCACCATGTTTAGGGTCCCCGAGCTGCAGGGCTGGATGTCACTCTGCGTGGGGAAACAAAGGGAAAACAAAGGAGTTTCCTACGTAAGTATAATTTAGCCCCAGGAACGATGGCACTGTTTCTAGTCCTTATGTTTGTGGTGGTTAGTAACCAACAGACATGAGTAACTGTGTGACAAAGGTAATGAGATGGATTAGCTCAGAGGAAAATGGGGCTATATGAGATACATGTGGCTTTATCTATATTGCATTTTGTTCATTTAGTCACAAGATCAAAAAAGGAGCTGATCTCTACATTCTAGGAAGCAGCACTAGAAATGCTCTCCATGATTTTTATAGTGGCATGACTAGACTTAGGTCACAAAAATCAGTTCAGTGCAGATAACCTATTAAAAACAGGGAATTCATTTAATTGAGGCAAAGACCTACACTTTGGCTTTCATCAGGTGTGCCACAAGGAAAAAAAGTGGAAAGAAAAGAAGAAATTAGAAAATGAAATTAAATGTATATCCACATATTTAGAATTTAAAAGACTTTTTTTTTTTACTGGCATGCTTTCCTTTTACACTTCCAAATTATAGATTTTGTAGCAGATTCATAGGTGGCAAAGTTGAGGTCAGTGAAGCTCTACTGGTGTTTATCTACCAAACTGGTCAGGATGACCACATACGCAGAACCAACAAATTATTAAAATGGAACTTAAACCTCGAACCTTCAAGGTCTGGGGTTTGGTTTGTTTGTTGTGTTCTGCTCTCCCAAACCTACAAAAGGCCAGCATTTAGCTACGTGACTTCGATGAACAGATCAATTTTCCAAAATACAATAATAAACTCCTTCACAAGAGCAAAAACCTTCCAATCTGTTCTGGAACTCGATGAACCAAATTGCAAAAGGTATTTGCCTTTATACAATAAACATTAGTTTTGTTTTTCTTCAAGTCACATTATTACAGAGAAATGGAAAGCTGGGAAACTTGTTAATCTTCTTTCCTTCCTTCTCTTTGCTTCATATTGGCATAACCTTTTCTGGCAGTAGTGGGAATGCCAACATTATGTGTTTCTAATAAAAGAACCTTTTTCAGATCCTACACCAGCTGCTAAGCATTTCTACAAAGTTGCATTTGAGAATTAATGTGCTTTCTTAAACATTTTCTGTAGCTTTTTTTTTGCACGAGAGTCCTTTTAACACAACTAAACAACAGTTTCAAAGAGTCACCTGGAAGATCTCTACAAACTCTGCTAAGTCTTCTCCAGTTTCACATTGGACTAGAACTCCTCTTGTGGTGAGGAGGAAAAACATTCCTGTCAGTGAAGCTCAGCAATTTTGTATGCAGACTGAAACACTGGTCACTACCAGAAGCAGAATTATTATACCAAAAAACCCCAAACCAAACCCTACCTTTAAAAATGTGTCCCTATGGATGGCTTAAAAGCACGTCTCACACAACTTCACTGGCTTTAAAAACAGGTGGCTCATTTGGGAATGCGCAGGCAAACCTCAGGTGTCAGAACTCAGCTGGAAATATGGATACATATGTACAGCCAAAATATTGGTTTTATTTCTGACTTCTTTATGGCCTTTATTTCCACTTGTGCAACTGTAAACCCAGTATTTCATTTTCTATTTTGTCTTTTTGGAGTCTGTGAAGCACTAATATTATAAGGCAGTGAGTGATTAAATTTCCTTTCAACTCAATTATTTTACTTGGGTTTTTTTTTTTCCTTTTAATCCTTCCTTTCACCTTTCCTTCATTAACCTTTAATATTCTATTAATACAGAATTTCAAAGAAGCCAGTGATGTTTACCCTCACCAATTCTTTCTTCTTGCTTATATCATTTAGAAAATAGTGGTGTTAAAAATAAGTAATACCCATCAGCACATGAGAAAACCAGCTGGCAACAGCCAGCTCTCAGACAACAGCTCTAAAATAGCTGTTAAGAGTCTTCATTGCCAGCTACATATTCCAAATAAATGCAGATATTCCCAGCCTCAAAATCACTGTCAACTCTATCAGCTGGCTACAGAGACACAGTACTTCAAAGACTGGGGTTGGAGAAGGAAGAGCAAGCACTAAAAAATAGCAATACAAACAGCAGTGAGGCAATACAAAATTTTCACTTCAAGGATCCTAGCTGAGTATGTTTCAAAATACTGGGACTAAAAGGCTGTGACATGTGCATGAGCTCTCAGATCACAGTTCCAATGGCATCAACAGCACTCAAACCAGATTTATTTAAACATCAGCATTTTGATTGAAAAAAATATATTGCCATTGTGACAAGACTGTACTTACTATAATTTTTTACAACAAAATTATTACATAGTGACAATTTAACAAAAGAATTGTGGATTACACATGAAGTTTTTCCTGTCTCTCTCAGAAATTATGAGAGTTTGTAGAACAGAAGCTGCATCAATAATCAGTAAATGGGCAAAAATACCTCCCTACCTTTGAGTGAACTTACTTGTTCTTCCTACAAAAAATAACCATAGCAGGAAAATCTCAGATGTGTACAACCACAACCACCAGATTTAGAGGCTTTACAACTAGAGTAATTATTGATAGTGATTACTGCTTTCTTTTCCAATGAAAACCAGGAATTACAAGAATATTTATCAACAGGATGTAGCAAAATCCATGTAAATGTTGGTGGAAAAAAATCTGTGTGGGGAAATGCCCTTTTTTTGCTCATTAGTGGGATAATTGCATGGTTAGGGTAGTAAATGGTCAGGCCTGTTCTCAATAAAATACTAACATTTTCAGGAAAGTCCATTCACATTTGAAATAAAAGGAAGGGCAGAGAGGAGCTGAAAAATGTTCTTCACACACACACAATATTTCTCTTTCATCCATGTCAATTGTTAGCTAATTTTTTTAAAAAAAACATTTTAATAGCCTTTCAAACAAAAATAAAATTATGGAACAGGACATAATTTGCGTGTAGAGGATGGGTGAAGCACGTCACGTTCTTCAGGCAGTCTCCAACAAGGCTTCATAACAATGAGAGTTTGTGAGTATAGATAATTATGGATGTAAATTTGCACCAGCAATGATACATATGCATGATTTATGGCATTTAGGTGTCACACACTTCATGTGTAAGTGACATAAATTGTGTTCAAAATAGTTACCGGTGCCAAATGATGAAAATGACAAGCAGAAAAGGGAATATCAACTGATAGCTAAGCTCCTGTCTGGAAAGGAGTGGCACTTGCTGGCAGGAATATCTCATTTGAAAAACTTGCTCTTTATAAAATGGAAATTAGATAACACGTGAAAATACTCAGTGTTAAGTAAACTTAATCAACTCAAGTGTCTAAATATTTATATCCAAATATTCAATTTGGTGCACATATGAGATCAGCTTCAAAGATAAAGCATTTCAGAGTGACCTGGATGTGCAGATTCCCACACTTTCCCTTCAATTCAATGGCATTCCTTTGCAGACAGTCATAGCAATATCTAGCTTAACTTTTTAAAGACAGCATTTCTATAAAAAGGGAGAGAGCAGAGAGAGGCAGAGCACCTACTCTGGCCCCTGGCTGGGAATGGCAAAGTCAGGTGATCAAGTTTCATTACTATTCCTAAGGAGTAGAGTATCCAGCTGCTCTTTGTGCCTCAAAATGTGAGCAGAAAGGACAGAAAGTTACTTTTAGCAAGAGCACAGGTACTTATTTTAGTAAACACATGTCTGAAGACAATCCTTGAACAATAAAATTAGTTTGAAATTTCATAAGCACAAGTTTAGCAAATTCGTCTGCCTTTTACAGACTAATTTACGTGTTCACATCATAAGTAACGCTCTTAAAGAGCATTTATGAAAAACTGTGGTAGAACCAGTTGTGTGATACTTTTGTTTGGTTTCTTTTCAGCAATTCCAACTGATTTTTTTTATGAAGTGTCATTCCCTTCTATCAGCAGATGTGGAATATACTACTTGTTGTGGTTGGAGTGTAACCCCCCCCTTGCCCTTTACCCCCAGAAGATGACAGAGAGATTAAAAAAAAAAAAAAATTAGTAGCACTACTTTACTGTATTACACTGATTATCTGAATACAATTTGAAAAAAAACCTATAATTTTTTTCTAGTGATCTCAAAAATACATCATTTGGGACTAGCTGATAGTATAGAGATATGTTAATTTGCTACAAATGAAAAGATCTGGCATTTTCACTCAGCTGTGCAAATGTTACATGAACAACCAGAAGCATACGGTCTGAAAAAAGTAACACATTATGAATACTATGTTGCAATATGTCCATAAATAATATACCATAACATGAGTTACTATGGTAACTATTTGGATTTGACTTCATTGGGTTGGGTTTTTTTTTTCTACTACGTAAGAAAAAAGTATTCCCATATTCGTGGTATTATCAGGTAAGTTTGATTCCAAGTAATTTTCTATTTTAGGTATTGTTCCCTTCTCACAAATGACACTGGGATTAAGCATTTTTGGCTCAGCAAGCTTTTCTTAGGTCACTTACTGCACAGTGTTTAAACAAACAAGTAATATTTCACGAAAAACAACAACAAAAAAGAAGTGTAGATCCTTTACCTGGAAAATGCTCAAGTTGGGCAAGTTTTGTTGAATAAAACATTTCTTCAGGAATGTGCGGTTTTTTCCATCTATGGTACATTCTTTCAAATTCTGTGAAAACATTACACATCTACAGGAAAAAAATGCAAGGTGGTTCTTAACATAGTGGTTGAAGAGGTGCCGCACCAGTGTTCAAACAGCAATCTACAAGTGTGCAAAATACAAACAATATCACGTCACCTATTGCTTTAGCTAAAGAAAAAAAAGCAAAGAAATTGCTATTTTTTTTAGCTAAAGAAAAGGCAGCAGTAAATGTTAAAAAAATGAATAACTGAAATTTTCTCATTATGTAATTATGGCTTTATAATGGTCCATATAATTGAAATTTATTTTTAAAGATCAGATATAGGAAGGAAAAGACTCCACAACAAAGGCTTTTAAGAATCGTTACTATTCAAAAATTGCATTTTCCAGGTAATAGTCAACTGTGTTTGAAAACTTCTCTTGAACAGAACAGTAATTCAGTGAGGTTTTAGTTACACAGTGCCACAAAAACATTTCTGAAGCTACTTGCAAAAGGCAGAAATAACAGAATATTCTAAGGAAAGCAATAGAGAAATTGGTCAAAGTTAACAAACAGTACCTGCTCTATACTTGAATACATCTGCATCTAGCAGGTACACACATATATATGTATGGGTGTACACAAAAAATAAAATTGGAGTGAAGACAGGCAAACAACCCATAACACTCAGCAAATATTTTCTCATATTATTCTTAGGCCATTTTATAAAAATCACTGTTTCATACATAAAACCCCCTAACACTAAAATTAACTCTCTCGTGAATACCTTTAGTTCCACCTGCACGCTTTTAAGCTGAGTGAACAAAAATGCAAGTGACTGAACAAAAAATATTATTGTTAAAGCAGTATGGTGGGTTTAGGGCTCCCATGTGGATTTAGTCCTTGCGGTTTACCTTTTTTTAAAATAAAGCAAATAGTTAACCAGGGACTGGTTTTGTACAAAGCCTACTGGTGATTTTTGTAGGGGTATTTTTGGGAAGGGTTTCTTTGGTTGATTGGGTTTTTGGTAGTACATTTCTTATGGCTGTGTTTCTCACTCTTCCCTAGCAGCCCAGAAACACACAGGGCCAAAAGCCACAATCATTTAGTGCATTACAGACATATTTTTCAAGGCAAAATTGACCAGGGCTCTTGTACGTGAAAACAATAATTCACAGCTCCACAACCCACAGCCTTGCTGGCTTAGGGCGTGAGTGGGGTGTCAAACCAGCCCTCAGCACTGGGCAGAATTTAACAAGATTTAACATGATTCTGCACTGGAAATTGAGCTGTGAAACAGTCTGTATTGTTCTTTATGCAGAACATACAGCACTTTTTTTCACATTTTAATTGATCATTGATATGCACAATAGAAGGTATTTATCCCTAAGATTTTTTTAAGAGAATTATCAGAGGCTGTGATGCCTCATTTGCTGGATAATAAATGTTCCATCATGGTAATAACTGCAGGGAAGGGTATGTTTCTGAAACAGCTTTTCTAGCTGGAGAAATGGATTAGAGAGATTACCATTTCATCAAAGTGGCAGAACATTTGAGAGGAAATATGGAAGGAAATTTTTGTATAATTTCTGTAGAGTTGCTATTTGTCAAACCCCACTGGCATCAATCATGCTATATCTTTTCTCCTGATGCAATCACATCAAAAAAGTTTCTCTTTAATATGCATGTGTTGGAGTAAAAGAAGAGACATATAATTCAAATTTCTTTGAATTGTAATATCATCTAGATAAGAAATGCACAGATACTATAATTTTAATTTCAGTTTATAAGTCTTTGCCAACATTAAAGAAATTTCTTTATCTTGATCATATTTTCTAAAGCAGATTTTTAAACTAACATTGTACCATGATTTCCAGCAAGGTACTTGGTCCTGTGTACAAATAAGGAACACGTCATTCACATATAGAAAACTTGAGAGGTCACATTCTTGAAGAATAATGGTGATTTAACATGCCTGGACTGCATTCAGTCAAGAACCATGTTAATGGATTTTGGTGAAGGCATTCCTATCGATCCATGCAACCCTGTAGTAAAGTCATTAAAGAACAAGAAAGAACCAATAAAAGGATTTGCTGCATGTAAAAAACGTAGTTGCTGAATTAGGACAGGGGAGCTTAGAAGCCAGATCATATGGTTTTTTCCAGGAGTGTCCTTTTTATTATATTCTGTTTTCCTTATCTCCCCTCACCCCAGGTTTCAGACAGAACACATTTTCTTTACAAATTCATATCCAAAAAATATAACAAGTTGTAGTATGATTCCCATATGTTGTTCAAGTGAGATTTGAGAGGCATCCAGAAGCTTAAACTGGTGGAAATGCTGCCTAGTGCCAGAGGAACTGTGCCTGCTAGAACATAAAATGTCTGTGGTTGGGATATAACATAAGTGTAGTGAGGATTAGTGTACCAGAGGAGAAAACTGAAAAGAAAAAGGAAAATACAGAAAAATCGAAAAGCTTATCACTCAAAGTTCTGAAAGTCAGCATATGTAACAGCTTATCTGAATAATCACAGCTCTCCTGCATTTTGGATTGGCCATGCAGAAAGCTATATGCAGGCTCCTGAAAAGTAGACATCAGAGAACAAAGACTACAGTTCCTTTGAAATTTTCCTTATAATACAAAGGATCTTAAAAATTACAGCATAGAGGCATAATCGCTTTTAAATAGTGTTTGTCAGAATTTTTTATGATGTGTCCTAGGCCTTTAGCTCCTCGTTAAAAGGCTACATCATGTTTGTATTTTGTTTAGTTATTTGCATAATGTAAAAATATTACCTAGCAATTAATGCATGTAGATTATATCGCAGTGACACTTCCTCGCAGTGAATTCTGTTTCCCTGCAGATGTGTTTGTTATTGTGTCCATAATTAAGCAGTTTTTCCTATACACACCCTGGTATCTAGGTGTCTCTATAGACAGTGCTTAGATCTCTGCTTACACAGCATGCTCCACACTGTGCAGCTGCAGTTCTCCAATTATCTCCATGACTTGAAACACAAACCTGGAAGAATATAACCCAAAGTGACCAGGACAGTGTGTTATTCCTGGGTAAGACTGTGGGATACTCACTTTGCAACATCCTCAGCAGCATCCCAATGGATGTGTCACATGCCATGCAATGTTATCCTGCTGTGCACGTTTAAGGTTGGGGAACAAGCCTGACGGATGAACAGAACACAATCCCATCCTCAATCCATGCATCACCTGCAATGCTGGACCTACAGCAGTTATGAAATAGGTCTAGCCTGGAAAGTGGTATGGTTTTGCCTGCTGATAAAGTCAATCAGATGTTTAATCTGGTTTAATCAATAGTTACAAGCAGCTTAGAGGGTTAACAACAAAATTCATACCACTGTAGCTGATCTCCCCCCAGCATTACCTGAGGATGACAGAGAACAAATCCCACACACTTTCAGGTCTCCTCTGTGTCATCCATACATGCCTTCTCACAAAGCACTCAGATTGGGTAAACTCAGAGGATATTAATTATTCCTTCCCCAAAAATGGGTCATTTCATTGTGGTACATTTTTGGATAGTTTCACAATACTACAACTCAACTACTCAAAAAATTTGCACGGATATGCACTCAATTGGCCCCTTTGAAATATGAGGCAGGAATGAAAAAAAGGAGCTTTTACTCATCATTTGTGAAAAATTCAGCTTCAGTTCCTTGGTCAGATGTTTCTGTGGTGCCCAGGACCTCAGTCTGGATAAGGGAATTGAAATAATTCCTACCTTTGGACAGTCAGTGCAGACTGTGGTGTGAAATCATTTGTAATGTATCAGTGGTTTAGGCTCTATTCTATGCCAGGAGTAATACACCTAGATGGTTACAGATTTTGGGGGGGGGGGCTTTTTGGTCAAATTGCCCTAAGTTTTTTAACTAAAAATCTCATAAAGCATCATATGAAATAAATTTTAAAAAATTATTAGTTGAACATAATTTATCATTCAAGACTTTCATATTCTGAGGAGGAATATTTTTATATAGCTATGGTAACATTTACCAGGTTTTCAGATTTTTTTAAAGGGAAACCACCCTAAAAAATTGAGATATCATAGAAAAAGGTAGGTTAAAAATCAAACACTTTAGATACTTTTGAAACTATAACTCTTCATAGCTTTTGAAAAGCATGTTTCATTATTTAATTTTCATAACTTGCCAGCTTTACATATTTACTATCTTCTCTCATTGATTCTTCTGATGCCATAAATGACAAAAAATTGTCTAGAAAAAGTAGCAGTTTTGTTCTGAATAAACCAGTGCTGGTTTTAACTGGCATTAAAGTTCAGTTGGAAAAATACACGTCTCCATTAACCAGCTGTTCGTTCCAGTAGGAGAAGTTTCACACGCAGGAAATGCACTGTGCCAGACGTGTACAAATTGTTTCTGCACATGTACAGCTTTTGGCAAGACAGATTTTCCCGGCTTTTCTGGGGCTTTTCCTCCTATAATGCTATCCAGAAAACTTAAACTGATTGCAGAGTGTATTCAGCTGAAGGACCTCAGCTTTCTGTGCTGATTGAGCATCTGCAGACCATCAGTTGTTCAAAAGTGCGTGACTTGTGCAGCACTATTGCAACACCATTTAATCACATCATCTGAAAATGAGCTGTCCATAATTTGGGGCACACACAGGCACTCAAAGCATATGCAATCCACAATCACACCTGAGATATTTCTCCAGGAAAAAGAAAAACTCCATTGGGAAAATGGTGATGCTGACACTGCCAGGCTGTCCCTGGGCTCTCTCCCCTGTACTCCCGAGCTGCCTCCCTTGAGAGCAGCACATACACAACTGAACTACCAGAGTGGATTCAAACATCGATCTCATTTTCCAGCATGGCACCTATGAAACATGATTGCAGTGCAGAAAAAAAAAACATTTACTGTTGGTACATATCATTAGTCTATCACTGGTCCACTGAGGCATGCAAACACTTTTGAATTCTTTGCCAAGACAACAAAATTGCAATAAATATAACACTGCCAACAGCCTGCATGCTAGAAACAGGAGAAAGAGCAAAGCTTGAAATTCACAATGCATTCCCTGGAAAAGAAATACTGCATTTAGAGAGACCAACAGCCCATGTCCTGGTGGCCAGCAGCTCTCTGTCAGGAGAGCTCCTGTCAGCTCCACTTCCTCCCTCTTGGCAGAAAATGACACTGCTCAGGGCCTCCTGCTTGTCTGGCAGGGAGACAAAGCTTCAGATTCTTAATTCAGCCACTTTTAGAGAAAATATTATATTTTCTAAGAAGCTGGGAACTTTTACTTAATTTGGAGCTACTGCCAGCAAAGTAGCAATGTGATATGTAAACACGGCCTCTCCTCTAGTATTTTGCTTTCTGTCTGCAAAGACATTTCCAAGCCCTCATGAGAAGGTGTATGCTACCCTTCTTTAACTGGAGATGTAAAGCCTGCGGTTATGGCATCAGCCACAACAAAGCCATGCAGCACAATTTGTTGAGCTCATACTTACTACCAGAAGAGTAAAATTCAAAGTCAGAAGTTTTCCAATGACTGCCTCTGTATTTAGTCAAAAATTTGCCATATATTTATGGCTAGTAACCACTCATGAATGAACACCAGCCAAGATAATAAAAGGAAAGCAAGTTTGCCCAAAAGGATTATGAGGATCTCACCCTCTAACAGAAGCCATGAATAGGATTAAAGGATTAGTTAAGCAAAAAAATAGCAGTAGCAAAAATGGTTGAACCAGCTTTTAAACAGCACCACAAGAAAAGGTGAGATAAACTGGCCAGAAATATCACAGGTCTAAGCCAAGGGCCAAAACCCACACTGCTTCTGGCTCCCAGAAGAGAGACCTGAGGAGGATGTCTAGGAAAGGATAACTACAAATGTTCCAGTCTTACTTTTATGTACAAATAAAAGGCTTGAATGATCAGTTGAGATTACAAGCAGTCACCGAATTATTAGAGCAATCTCTTGCTGCATAATGTACAGAGCTAATAAATAGTTAAGTACCTCTTTCTCTTCTAGGGCATATCAGGTCATGGGCACCACGCTATAAAGTATCGTGAAGAATACCTCAACCTCATTACACGATCAAATCATGGGCTTTTCAAAAGAAATCATAATGCTTGCTTCTCCCCACAGTACAGCCAGGAAGGTATATGCATTGCTGTGAAACAGAGAATTCCCCAGAGCATCTATGGAATGAGGAAAATGCAAAGGATCTTGGTATTAGGGCAGCTGGAACAGAAGACCAGAAAAAAATTACAAGAATCTCTGAAATATCAGAGAACAAACAGTCTTCCTCACAAAAATATAAAAGTACAAAGACTATAATGATTTTTAACATATGATTTGCTTCTTTCCCTATTTAATCCTTTAGAAGCACATCATAAATTCAGTAATTTTTCTGGTAGTCTTTTCTTTATGCATAAAAGCCAAATAATTTTGCCTGTAGTTCCACCCATCTGGATAGTTACACAACAGAATGTGACTCTAAAATACAGTAATAAAAAGAGCAAACCTAATATACAATACTGAAAACAGCATTCTAGCAAAGCCAGGCTTAAAAAAATTAATTAAAAATATCATCATTAATATCAGTGTTAATTCTTTACACAAATTAATGCACTAAACTAGTAGCATGACTAGTAACCCAAGGTGCCTTTGTTGTGCCAGCTAACCCCACCGTGACCACAGTGCCCTTTGGTCCTGTCAGAGGTCACTCAGAGCCCATCAGTTTATTTTCCATCTGGCTGATGATGGAGTTAAATCATGCCCAACATGTTAAAACAGCCGTTCTTTTGACTTCAGCTTCTGGCAGCCCAAACAGTACCTTGCTCATCTTCTCCAGGGAAATCTTTAAATCACAGTCACCCCTTAGGTGCCTTTCCTGTTCCTCTCTTTCTGTCCCAGTTTAATGACAAGGATGCTTGAAGATCGAACATTGCAGGGCTTTTGCAGAAGTAAAATGTAGGCTCTTGAAAGTAACAATGCATTCAGTCAGATTTCCTGACTTTCATTTCACAACAAAGTTGGACAGCCACAAATGTTATGGAAATATCATCAAACAATACAGCTACAAAGCTCCTGTTCAGTTTTGCAGTTACCAAAGCTGAGAAGATTTAAGTAAGAGATGAAATATCCTTTGTTCCCACACATACTATCCACATCTTCCATAGTATCTCTAGCTCTTAAAATAGTGATGAAAGACCCTTGAAAGACATAATCTTACTCTTTTTTTAAAACAGATCTCATGCTGATTTAATTTTCATTTCCCCAGATATTAATAAAGGAGTTATTACAATGCAAATATATATATAGTATATACAGAATATACCAGAGCAGGTGACTGCCAGAAGATTTATACTACTGCCCATCTCTGTAATAACTTAAACCTTGCTGTCTAAACATGACAAGCATGTGAAATCTAAATTAGGCTGCATGAATGAGCTTTCTGCAACAAAAATCCATGAAAGCTAATTGCAAAACAAAGAGCGTAATAGGAAAACTCTTTTCTAGGTTTTGTTACGGATTTTCCTTAGTCAGTTGGATATCTCCATAAGTCAAACAAAGCACACATAAAAAACATATGATTCCAAAACCTGTGGGCCAATGTGCAGCAAAAATGAAGCATTCTCATTTCACACTGATGACTGATGGTTCAATTTTACTTCACAATTATTTAAAGTTTCTAAAAGCTGTCAAGGACACGTGACAGACTCTAAAATCAAGTATGGGGAACTGTAGCCAGATCTGACTCGTATGAGACTTACTGTCCTGTCGTCTGCATACAAGCGTTTTCTGAAAGGAAGAAAGATGGGAACAAATGAACATCAGGAAAGCAAATGGCTTTAATTCCATCTCTCTTTACTCTGCTTACGAGATCCTTTATTCCGTGTCTTTATTATTTCTTCCTTATCACTTTTGTGCCAAAAAGGCTAAAAGTGGTAATATTGGTTCGCTCCAACAGATTAAATAGGTCATCCAAAAGTTTTAAGAAATAAAAGTAAATTTAATACATATACAATTCCAGAAACACTTTGAATTAAAGCTATTTCTTGAACTTAATTCTTCCCATTTTTCAATGTTTTTCAGTCTCTCTGCCCTTTAGATTCTCAAAGGACAATTAACATCCTTGCAGGTATTTTGTTTACCCTTAGAGATGGGAGGAGTTTGACTCTATCATCAGAAATCAGAGACTACACTCTTCCAAGGAAATTTCAAGTTTTCAAGATTTTCTTCAAGAGTCAAAAATTCATGTATACAGAAAGCACTCTATTGAACTTAGAGATAAAAGGTTCAAAGGACAAGTTGGACAATGGATTCAGTTTGTTCTTTTTCTATGGTGATGTAAATCAAGAAAACCCCCAAATTTAACTCCCTCTCAGGCTTCATTCGTGTTTAACTAATAACATTGTTCAATCAGCAAAACGTCTAGGAAAATTGAGCCATGTTCTATCAAGCTATTTAAATAATCTTCTCTTCAGCCTCCTGTCTTCCATAAGAAAGTTCAGGGGAGCCTCTGTATCCATCAGTTTCCTATATGTGTGTTTACAGACTAAAACTAGGGAAAAGGTGCTTCAGCCACAGGCTACTGATGCTTTAAGGCTTTATTTTCCCCTTTCTTTGGGATTCAGACTGCTGACAGTTACAGTGCATTTGACCTGAACCAACCCCCTCTAAGCCTGTTTAGCTGACACTGCAGTTATTTTATCAGTGAAATCAAAACTTCTGCTATACTGACATACAGCAAACATCCCCTCAGCTCCATCTCTCCTCCACTAATACACTGAGGCAGGGCATAAAAGTCACAATATGCTTCTAACTGAAAATATCATGAAAAACAGCCTTTTTTTTTTTTAAGGACCACATAAAAGAACAAGAACATATATTTTGTTTAGCTAAATGATTTCTAATGAGAATAATAGAGCATAAGAAAATTATTTGCTTCCTAGCACAAACCAGGAATTAGTAGCCATCTCAAGGATAAAGAAATCTCTAGCCTACATCTGTATGTGACAGCTTTGCTTCTCCACGGCTGTGGTATTTTTATAATTTTTAATATATTTTAATAGCCATTTGAGATGAGGTGAAATTTTGGAAGTTTCACTACTAGCTGATTGTGGGACACGACAGTACCACCATCACAACATGTGTAAAAACATTTCAAGAAATGGTGATTTGCCTTGCTTGTGGTTTTGGATGCATCGGACTGGAAGACAACAAAAACCTGAAGGGGGAGTAGAGAATATTCTCAATAATTTTAAATTTTTTTTTGGATTTGATAACACTATATTTTTACAATTTAAGGGAAACATTCTTAAACACTTGGCACATAAAATCCTGGCCAGATTTTTGTTACAGTTCAGCATTCAATTGTTCCTGTTTACAGAACTTACAAACACATTTTCAGATTTTGAAATAGCTCACATATTTGTTCATCACTGAAAGCTCGCCAAATTTCTGATCCTAAAAATCACCAAAATTCTGAATGAAAAATTTATTTGTGCTGTTTGAAAAACAATGGGGGAGGAAAGTTGCAAGTTAGACTCATTTTTTATTCCCTGGTTATTTACTGAAATTTAATTTTAGCCAGAAATTTCAAAACAGATCTCACTATTTTTAGTGGGGAAAATGTAACACTATTCTACTGATGTTCAAGTGTATTTGTTGGAGATACATTCTAATAGGATTGCTGATTCTAAATTACCTTCCCATTTATTCTACTTTACACTGAAAGGATATCTAATTTTAAGAATGAAATATGTTGCCACAATGTATTTGAAATTTGTGGACATTTCACATTTCTCCCTGGGGAGGACAGCCTGGGGAGTGAGATGCTGGACATGGCCCATCAGTGTGAGCTTGCAGCCCAGAAAGCCAAAGCACCCTGGGCTGCACCCAAAGCAGCGTGGGCAGCAAGGCAGGGAGGGGATTCTGCCCCTCTGCTCTGCTCTGGTGAGACCCAACCTGCAGTGCTGTGTCCAGCCCTGAGGCCCCCAGTGTAGAGAAGAACATGGATCTGTTGGACCAAGTCCAGAGGAGGCCACAAAGATTCTCAGAGGGCTGGAGCACGTCTCCTCCAAAAACCCACTGAGAGAGCTGGGGCTGTTCAGCCTGGAGAAGAGAAGGCTCTGCAGAGACCTTAGAGACCCTTCCAGCACGTGAAGGGTGCCGACAACAGGGACTTCTTACAAGGATGTGTATTGATAGAAGGTGGAATGGCTTTAAACTGAAAGAGGGCAGATTTATAGCAGATATTAGGAGGAAATTCCTCACTGTGAGGGTTTGGAGACACTGGCACAGGTTGCTCAGAGAAGCTGTGGATGCACATCCCCAGCAGTGTTCAAGGCTGGGCTGGATGTAGATCTGAACAACCTGGGATAGTGGAAGGTGCCCCTGCCCATGGCAGGGGGACTGGAACCAGGTGATCTTTATGGTCTCTTCTAACCCAAACCATTTTATGAGACCATAACCATGTGATAAATGTATGGCATAATAGACAATAAAGTAGTATTACAAGGTAAAGGAACATTCAGTATATTCAACTTCAAAGAGCTTCATGAAAAAAAATTAAGTAACATTGTCTGGAATACTAAAGAGGTAAGAAAAAGAACCCTTTATGGTCACTGATATTTACAGGGAATGTTCTTAAATGCACGGAATACAGTCCTAAACCAAAAATTTTAATTTCATTGCATTATAGTATAAATGAACTTAGCCTCTCTCATTTTTGATCATTTTAATACATGAATCTCATCAGTCCAAAAAACCTCAATTATCCATGGTTACTTGGTTAATAAATATAAAAATCATTCTATGACATTTGGTGGGATTTTATGGATTCCATTACCTGTAAAATAAGGCCTTAGGTCCTGGAAATAGCTATATCAACTATTAAACTTGCAAGTGGTCCAACTGAAGTTGAAAAGAGTTCATTTCTTCCTCTGCTAAAGCCAATGCCAATTTTTAAATATTCTGCAATGAAAATAAGATCTGAAAGTGAATAAATAAAAGGCTTTTGTTTGTTTGTTTTCAAGTCAAAGAAAATAAACATTTCTGTGTAGTGAAGTGACTGACTGAAAATTTTGAAGCAGTAGAGAAAAGTATTTCATCTGCCAAATGGGTTGGCTGGAAACATTATTGAAGTTTTTTACAGTGCATGCCTTTTTCAGTGTTCATCTATGCCTACTAATCTTTAATTGTACAGTATTTTCCTCTGAAAAAGTTAATCACTAAGGAATTTAAAAAGCATTTGCTAGAAAAGAGGAACAAGTGCTGGACACTTCATACTGTTTTGGTTTGTTCACTAATAATTTCTTTTGTTTCAATACTTTACTTCTATAGCACAAAGTTTCATGTGTGGAAAAAGAATTCCAAGTCTGTCATTGGATCTAGACAATGTTGGATATATTTTCCTCTTCTCTTGGGTACCCTGCCATAGCCTCTGACTCCACATACTAAAGTTCATCCTTACTACAAATCACCTTCCTTCACCTGGTGAGAGGCCTCAACAGAACCCCTTACCCTGATAACCTTCCCTACATTTCAGATCCCCACCAAACCCCTCAGGATACTGTGCATGTCAATTAATACCATAAAATAGACCCTAACTACCTGAAGGAAATTTCTGTTTGCCACCCAAACCCTTAGTATTCCAGTAAAATTTACAAAACAGGATGCAGGTCTGACTGAAAGTCATACACATGCTTCTACAAGACTTTTTTGGCACACAGGTGAATTTCACCTGTCTTTCGTGGTTCTTTTCTTACCTCATCCTTGATCTTAGCTCTAGCCTGTCTAGCCTACTTATATCTCAGCTTGTACCCAACCACCCTATTCAAAAGCTGCTGCTAAAATTATCCCTTTCATGCTGCTAAGGCCCTGCAAGACATTCATATTCAAATCAAACCCTTCATCCTCTGCTTCAGGTTCACAGTTCTTCTCTTAAATACAAGGCCCAGAGAAACACAACATATACTTACATCTTGGCTTTCAATTTGCTCTGATTATTTTAAAACTTCCCTTCTCACCACTATGCTCTTCAGCATGTCTGTTTTATTTCTGTAGTGTCCCTTAAGTTTAGTGGTCCATCTTGCTGACTGGATATAATAAAGTCACGAGTTCACAAATTTATGTTCTTCCATAAAACACACACATTTGAAGTGTGAGGAGAAGGGGAGTTTAACCACCACCTCTGTGAGCCCACAACAAAATCTAGAAAATGAGTTCATCACACTTTTGAACATTTTAACTTGAAAAGAGAGGCTTTAACTTGAAAAGAGAAAGACCTTTAACAGCCACTTAGACACTCAAGTTTTAGGTCATCTTACTTAAAACAAAAAAATGTAGAAAATCCGAGCAACTTCAGTCTAAGATGGTGTCAAAGTGTAATTTCTCTAAAACAATGCAAATCTTCTGCAAAATTGTTTTGTTGTAAAAACAAAACAGGTATACAGTTCGTTTTCTTTCAGTCTGTGTTCTTGTTTTGTTTTCACGCTGACTCAAAAAGCTCCTGATTCTGGCAAGCCAAAAAGAGAGCTGACAAAAAGTCAAATAATAATGTCCACCTTCAGCCTAATTTTATACTCCTCTGATTTCTTCTCCTATATCACTGAATTCAATTAGCTTACATTTATCTTCATTTAACCTATTTAATCTCTCAGTACTCATCTGTGACTGGCACAAGGCACTGTTGCCATTACCCTGCACCCGTCGCCTGCTCGCCCACATTTCCTATTGCCAAGAGAGCTCATCCTTTCTACTTCCTACCCATCAACAGCCCACACACCAAGGCAGAGATGGAAAAAAGAAGATCAATTAAAAAATCAGTTTTATGAAACTCCCCACCTGGTGATGTGTGTTCTGAGACATGGAGTTGTGTGTCACGGGGGCTCTCCCTGCAGCAGCTTCCCAGGGTTGTCAAAACAGTGCTGAGCACCCAGAGATGCTGCCCATCATCATTTTCGTGCTGAAAGCTGGGAGGATATCTGTTCCTTGACTATGCTTCACTTTAATTATCAGGTCACAATTAACACCCTGCCACTCTTTTCTGTTTGCTCTGCTTTGCTCCATTTCCTGCAAACTG